>CM060416.1:88134432-88581690 GCA_030545235.1 Helianthus tuberosus
CGAATGCCTTTACAAGGCGAAACTCGCAAGAATACTCGCTCACCAACATTGAATTCCAATGCACGACGATGTCTGTCTGCGTAGCTCTTTTGACGACTCTGAGCTTCCATTAACTTTTCTCGAGCAATAGCAACTTTCTCACTAGTGATCTGCACTAATTCAGGGCCTTCAATGATTTTCTCGCCAACTTCTTCGCAACATATAGGAGCTCTACACTTCCGACCATAAAGAAGCTCAAATGGTGTCATACCAATGCTAGCTTGCCAACTATTGTTGTAGGCAAACTCTGCCAAACATAAATACTCATCCCAATTCCTGCTCCACTATAAGGCACATGCTCGGAGCATATCTTCGAGTGTCTGAATAGTACGCTCTGACTGACCATCGGTCTGAGGATGAAATGCGGTGCTGAATCTTAGTCGTGTACCCCAAGCGGCTTGCAAACCTTTCCAAAAGTGTGAAGTGTAACGTGGGTCTCGATCAGAAACAATTGAGACCGGGGTACCATGAAGTTTGACGGGTGACGGTGTGGGTGTAAATTTTTGATATATTTTAAGCACTTTTTACTCGCGAATCAAGCTTTAAATTTATAAAACACGATACAATACTATCACACTACACACGTTAGGGCAAGTGCACCCATCGCGGACATAGTATAGTGATGGTAAGATACCGAGGTCGTCCAAGGACACAAGAACTTTTAATACCGGCTTATCGTTAACATCTAATCTAACCAAATTTTGATAAAAAGTTTTGAAAAAATTTAAAAGATAAACTAGAAAATAAAAATGTAAATATAAGGAAAACAAAAAGACAAGAAGGAATCACTTGGTTCCAACTCCTCTTTTATGTATCCTTTGATGATTTCCCAACTTTGGGCTTTTTAAAAGATTATCTTAGTTATAGTGGTAGGCCACTCTTGTGAAGGCGACGTTACCCTTAACTTATTGGTCTGAGTCAGCAGGGATATAGTCCCGTAAGGTTGGATTATTGAAAGATAATTAAGTAAGTTATTAATGCGAAAAGTGGTAGGCGCCTCTTGTGAAGGCGACGTTACCCTTATCCTATTGGTTTGAGTCAACAGGGATACAGTCCCGCAAGGTCGGGTTATTGTCTTAATAGAAGTTTATAAATAAGGGATTACAAGCCGTTCTTACTTCCCCCGATTTGATGCTATCTGCCTTAAGGGAAGTCCTACTAAGCTTGAATCAGGTCCTCGCAGGATCTATACGCTGAACAAGGGAAGAACTTTACCCAAACACCCTTCTAACCCCCTTCCAGACAGTTAACGCGCTTTATATAGACAGTAAAGACACGAATGAGTGAGTCAACAAAACATGAAGAACTGATTAAGTAAAGTTCACCTTCAATATAAAAAACTAGGTATTAAAGTCATTAATACATACCCAAATAAAAAGTTGCCAAAGATTGGAAATCTAAAGTAATACATAAAAGATTTGTCTTCACTAAGTGATGTAAGAGATTTAGCCAAGCATGGCCTTTGTTTGACACGCTAAAAGATGAAAGATGGATAATGGTGGTGTGTGTTGGTGTTGTAGTGGTGGTGGACTGATAGCAAGTGTGAGAGTAGTGGTTTACCAAGGGATGAGTTGGAATGAAACCAAACACCCCTATTTATAGCTGGAAACAGAGTCTTCACACACCCCGTGCCCACCTAGCACGGCCTCGTGGACTTCAATTTCTCACCCTCTTTAACTACAGATGCCAGGTCTTGTACTAACATGCCCCATGGTGACAGAACATGTCCTTGTGGTGATTATACTTGCTATACTATCTCAGATTCTGCGATTCTTAGAGTTGACCACAACCCATGTTGAGTTGGCACGGCCTTGTGTTGGTTTGTCTTTTGCTGTTGTTTTTTCTGCAGGGAATCTTAACTGGGCATGGCCCCATGCCTGGTGGGCACGACCCTGTGCCTAAGCTTCTGTTTTTGTTATTTTTGTTGTTTTGGATGTGGATGGGGGTTCGGCGAGTCATGTCAATCCTTCTTCTTTGTTTTGTGTTGCTTTCTACTATTAATTTGTTCCTTTTGTTCGTTTAAGCTCTTTTGATCCTGTAAATTAAAAGTAAACAGAGAAACATGTTTTTTTCCAACATTAGTACCGAAAAGGGGTTGATTTAACGTGTTGTCGTCGTTTAGTTTTGAAAACAACTAAACAAAATGCATAAGCTTGATTCTTTGACTGTGTTCGGTTCTTCAACTATCCTTGTTCGCCAATCCGTGTCTTGAAAATCATTACCTAAATTCCATGAACCACCAATTATGTTAGTATTATGGAGTTAGAACATAATATCTCCAATTTAAATTAATAGATATACCTTACTTTATGTAATCCCATGTCTACCCATAACTCGTTTAACAATCATCGGACCCATTAGCGATACTTTGCAATTCTATATACTAACTCGTGGCAATGCATGCCCACAAATCATGCTTACCTGTAAGCATGAAACATAACAAACGAAATATTAAATATTTTTTTTTCAAATGGTGATAACATCACCATTTGACCCGTTTGTCCATATGCATGTTTCTTGGCTCACCCTTTTTACATATCGGTATAACCAAACATTGTTTATTGTAAAAAGGATATTTAATTATCGTTTATTTCGTTTGACCCGCCATGGTTCTCACCATAGAGTCTTGTTTCAAAAATTCATTATGTTTATAACCGATATATGGTTATTCACTATTGCATTCCTTTGACCTGTTATGGTTTACATCATGGGGTCATATTTCTATGATTCTTTGTTTATTACCAAATTATTATATAACTAATTCTACCCATTTTGACCCGTTTCATGGCTTTCGCCATGGGGGCCTTATCTTAACATTTCTCCTTTATCGCGAACATTAGTTCGTCATAACTTATCCATTTTGACCAACTTCATAGTTTACACCGTCGGGTATCTTTTTCAAAAACTCATTATTTAATTGTCGACTCGCGACCAAATTATTATATTGTCCTTATTTACTCGTTAGGATCTACACCATAGAGTATCTTTCAAAACTCATTATTTACCACTAAATTTGGCTACTTACTATCTTATTCGTTCGATCCGTATCGGTTCACATCGAAATGCCATATTTCAAAGATTCATACAATTCTTTGATCATTTTGATTTTTGACCAAATACATAAGTATAGATTCTATTTAAAAGGTGTAAGATTTACTTGCGTCCAATCATGCTTTTTCCATGTCTTTGATCCATTCGACCCGTTCCTTTCCAAGCTTCCAACTAGCTTGTCTAGTGTCACAATATCATTTAACATTCGCAAGATGGTTAGATTAGTCATTCTTTACCACAACTATCCCACCTTACGGGCTTTATTATTAAAATTTCCATTTGATCCTATTATAGGACAGTTTGACTTTTAAAAGTCAAACTACTTATAACGTATGCAAATGCACTAATAAATTCAATAAACTCATTTGAGCATTTATTACACACTTGGTGGGTATCATTTTATTCCTCACTCAGTGTGTCTAAATTTTAACAATTTACGACATATTCATACTTCATGTTATACAACTATATTCAATCATCAAGACTTTCTATCATAAGTCTAATGTATACAGATTAACCTAAGGAGATTAATTTCTTGTAATTATGTCAAAACTCATTTGATTAACTACTCAAACAATCATCATGTATACCATGTTCTAAATATTTCACATAATCAATAACTATGATAGTGAAGAATACTTCTACAATCATCATAACACATAAATTCATCATGTTCACCTAGGCATTACATCGAACAACTTATGGGCATGAATTTTACACTACTTCTAACAAATCTATGATTGAACTATTAGCCTTGTATATTCAACTCATAACATCAAAATGGTTGGGGTGTTCAATTAGCACCTAAACTCAATGCATCAAACTTCCAACACATCATTTTCATCCTCATAATTAATGTGTCCTTCCTCATTATTCAAAACCCATTTAACTAAGTGTGGTATGCATAGCATATCAAATCATAGCAAACACCCAAATCATAGCAATCTATATAAAATTTTCACTTAGGGTGTGACATTTGTGCCTTTCCAATCATCGTACAATCCCAAACAATTTTGTATTCAATGAAAGCTTGTGTTTTATTTCCAGGATTGTATAATTACATGTGACATTTTCACATTTTTAGTCCTTGTACAATTTCGAACTCTCAAAAGCTTTTCTTGAAAGTAATACGTAAACTTTAATTAAATGTAATCAGTTTAACGTGACGTACACTCCGGAATAAGGACATAAGCTACACATATCCTAAATATCCTTTACATAACTTAGAAATAAGTTTTGAAGGGTTAAGTATTGTTGGTGCATGTTTGTGACAACAACTTAGATTTGGTCTTTGGATATCTTGTAGTTAGTTAAACGATAAACGGTTAGCAGGTTTAGCTTTGTATTAGTGAGATAATAGAGTTTGGGCTAAACAAAACCCAGTTGGGTCAAGGGTGGACGAAATGGGCTTTACCCATGTAGGAAACCCTAGCTCAAGTAGCAAACCTTGTGTTATATAAACAAGGTTAGGCTTTAGGGTTTAGGTGAATCAGCCAGAACAGTTTTTGAGAGAGTAATTTCGTGAGAGACATAGTCTTGGACGAAATTGTGTTGGTTAGGGTTTTGATTGATTGTAATACTTTGGTTTGATAATCAATAGAAAACCCGGTTTGATTGTGAATTGGTGATTTCTGTTCCTACACGTTTTCTGCTATATTCTAATCAAGAGGATTCCGCACTCTTGATTAGATTGACAATTCTGTGAAAGATCCATACATCAAGGGGACCTACAATTGGTATCAGAGCTCCCAGGGCGTGGTTCCAGATCTGGTGTACAAACTTGATAAGGCTTTGTATGGGTTACATCAAGCTCCCAGGGCGTGGTACGAGACACTGTCTACAGATCTGATCAAGAATGGTTTTGAAAGAGGTCAGATTGACAGTACACTGTTCATCAAGAGGAAGAAAGAAGATTTTCTGCTAGTACAGGTGTACGTGGATGACATCATCTTTGGGTTATCAGATGAAAACATGTGTAAAGAATTCGACCAGGTGATGAAGAGTAAGTTCGAAATAAGCGCTATGGGTGAGTTATCTTTCTTTCTGGGATTACAAGTTGAACAGAAGGAGGATGGGATGTTTATTCATCAAACAAAATATGTGTATGACATTTTGAGTTGGTTCAAAACGAATGATTGCTCTACTTTCAACACACCCATTTGCGAAAATCACAATCTTGGCCCAGACCATGAAAGTACTGAAGACGTTGATCCAACTCAATACAGGGCGATGATTGGTTCTCTAATGTACTTGACAGCTTCAAGACCTGACATCATGTTTGCCGTATGCTTGTGTGCTAGATATCAGGCAAATCCAAAAGAGTCACACATGAAAGCAGTGAAGCGGATTCTTCGTTACTTGAAGGGGAAACCTAAACTTGGGTTGTGGTATCCAGCTGATAGTGATATGAATTTTGTTGCTTACACTGACTCAGAATTTGGAGGATGCAAGTCAAACAGAAAGTCTACAACAGGTGGTTGTCAGTTCTTAGGAGGCAGGATTGTCTCTTGGCAGTGCAAGAAGCAATCTTGTGTGTCTACTTCTACGTGTGAAGCTGAATATATTGCTGCGGGTAGCTGCTGCTCTCAGGTTCTCTGGATACAACAGCAAATGCGCGATTATGGTTTGGATTTCACTCGTACTCCTATTATGATAGATAATAATGCCACAATTTCAATAACTAATAATCCCGTGAAACATAGTCGCGCAAAACATATTGACATTCGTCATTATTTTATACGGGATTGTGCTGAAAAGAGACTAATTGAATTACATCGAGTCGACACACTAGATAACCTGGCAGATCTTTATACTAAAGCTTTTGACAGGGCTCGCTTTGAACATTTAGTCGAACTCAATGGCATGAGGAATCCTGAATAACTGGTTTTTCATAAGAATTTTGTAAATAGTTTACTGCTTTTCTTAAAAATCAAAAATAAAAAAAAATTGAAAAATCAAAAACATAAAAAATAGAAAATCAAAATTGATTTATCACTGTGTGAAAAAGAAGAAATGATAGTACATCAGCAAGTTAGACTGTCACACTGAAAATAAATTAAATTGCTTAAGTGTGATAGCAGCTTCATCATATGATGTACCAGTAGGCAAAAGCATGAAATAATCAACTTACCAATGTGATATAAACATAAACGCACTGAGTATGAGTGGGGAACACATCAGTGGTGTATGGTTTAATGACCTTAAATCTTGCGTTGATAGATTGCCAAAATCTGAAGTTTTGGGTCTTTATACTGTTATTTCATCTGGGGATATCAGGGGTGTCCTTCTGCTGCATCCAGATACATGCTGACCTAGGCATACCCAGGATATCTTAAAAGAGCTAAAAAATGCCAAAACCCTTAAATGAAGAAGCTATCAAAGAGAGTTATTCAAAAAGTGCAAAATGCATAAATCATACCAAAAATGGTATTTGTCTTAGCCCTCGTTAGATATTTTGGTCTCTTTGCTGTACGGAAGTACAGACCTGTTCACCAATTATCTAAACGCTGAAAAACAAAACGGATGAATTCAGTACACTCACCTACTACGATGAATCTTTGTGCATACCTTGATCGCGGGGGTATATCCTGAAGTGGGACACACTAGTATAGCAGTATTAATATTACCTTAACGTATCATACGGTAATGGAACTTGAAATGTTCATGCATTTTGTTTAAGTGGACAAACATACTGGTAATCGTCTTGGACTGCTTTTCACAAAATTAAATAAAGAATTATCTAATAGTGTGAAAACAGTTTCATTGTGCTGATATGATCTTCTTACCAGTGATTCTCACAAAAATAGAGTGTTTATTGCTTTTGTTATTTACTTGCTTTCAGAAAACATAAAAATCCAAAAATAGTGTCTTTTTCTGTTAAAAATTCTTAATGTACGGAAAACTTTTATTCGTGGAGGAATTGTTACTGATAGGGGGAGACGGTGTTAGAAAGTGAGTTCAAAATTTTAAAATCATGAGGTTCTTGTGTGTTGAACAAAAAGTTTTGCGTGTTGGTGATAAGTTGAAAATGCTTAATCTGTGATATAATCTCTTGAATAATAATAATTTATTTAACTTTGTTGAAAAATTCTTATGGTTTCTCGAGAAGTTTGTTTTATAGTATATAGATTGAAGCAGTATGTTGCTGTGAAGAGATGAGAGTTTGATTGGATGCATGGTAGAACCTCCTTTCTATATTGCAGACAAAGTTGAAGAGTTTGAAGATTGCTGTGCAAATGCTGAACTGGAGTTTACTCAAACGCTAAAGTTTTTGAAGATTTAATGATTGGATGCATCAGCTTAGGGGGAGTCTATTGCTGACAGAAGCTATTGAAGCTGAAGCTATCCAAAGACCAAAGACAGTGCAAGATTACATGAAGATTGCAAGATGACTGAAGACAAAGTTATTTTATGAAGCTATTGTCAAGGGGGAGTTTGTTGGTGCATGTTTGTGACAACGGCTTAGATTTGGTCTTTAGATATCTTGTAGTTAGTTAAACGATAAACGGCTAGCGGGTTTAGCTTTGTATTAGTGAGATAATAGAGTTTGGGCTAAACAAAACCCAGTTGGGTCAAGGGTGGACGAAATGGGCTTTGCCCATGTAGGAAACCCAAGCTCAAGTAGCAAACCTTGTGTTATATAAACAAGGTTAGGCTTTAGGGTTTAGGGGAATCAGCCAGAACAGTTTTTGAGAGAGTAATTTCTTGAGACACATAGTCTTGGACGAAATTGTGTTGGTTAGGGTTTTGATTGATTGTAATACTTTGGTTTGATAATCAATAGAAAACCCGGTTTGATTGTGAATTGGTGATTTCTGTTCCTACACGTTTTCTGCTATATTCTGATCATTAGGATTCCGCACTCTTGATTAGATTGACAATTCTGTGAAAGATCCATACATCAAGGGGACCTACAAGTATGGCAAAAACATGCTTATTCAAGTCCGGGGACTATTTGGGACAAACTGTGAAAGTCTGCCAATTCTGGTATTTTTGAATACGGACCACATTTACACATTCAAAGATTTTTGTAATCAATAAAATCTTGTATTTTATTGATAAGAATGCAAAAATATCAATCGTTGCGAAATTTTGGTCATTTTCGTGTTCGTTATGGCGTTTGACGTAATTATGCAAAAAACGTAACCGTACATCTGAGCGAATCGACATCCACGTCATTTTCAGGCAAAATCCAAGTTACACATGCCTTAACACCTTTATAAAGCCTAAAAATTGGGATAAAAGGGGTTAAAAGTGACAAAACACGACAAAACAAGTCAAGGGGCCAAATCTGCCAAGTTTCAAAAGTTAGTTTGAGGGTATGGCGGGGTGAGAAACCTTAGCCCAAACCCGTCGCGGGTAGCCAAACCCTGCCAGTAACATAATTTTTGTTTCAGCCCGTTGTTTTCATGCCTTGGAGCCCAAGAACTCGGGATCGTATTTGGTCAAAGCAAAGTTCAATTGAACTTTGCAACGTGATCGTAATCATGAAGGTTATAATCCCTTGCGATTTCACCTTCTAATTACCACGTTTACTAGTCGAAGTGACGAGTCAAAGATGCACATAATGTGCATTTTAGGTCGAAACTATTTACGGGTGTCAAAACACCAAGTTTTGATACCAAATCAGTTTTGTAACTTAGTTAGACAAGTTTTGACATGTCTAACTCGTCACTTCTAGTATAGTGCTTATTTAGGGTCGTAAGTCGAGCGGTCTTGACCACCGCTTTGACTTTCGAATCCGAACCGTTTTGTCGATCTTAGGATCCGACCAAACACATATTTGTGACCATAGTTACATATGGAATAACCTACTGAGGTTATACCTTATGGTCATGTCGTTTTGTTAGTATTATGATATGTCGCATTTATGTTCTTTAAAAATGACCAAAATACCCTTTTGTGCATAAATCAATTATAAGCATATGCAACCAAATTTTTGATATACAAACTGATGTTACAACATTGTCAAACATGTTTTGACATATAAGACTTATCATAAGACATATTTAACCATCCGAACGTATATTTGCGCAAATGACCCGTTAAAGTAGCAAAACTACCTTAACGAGTCATAACGGGTCAAAAGCACTTAGGATCCTTTCTAAATCAGAATGTTAAGCTTATTAAACCATATCATACAAGTCACAACACTCATTTGGTTTATAAGACTTCATTCTATCTGATCTCCCGTTTATAGTCTCGACACACTAACATAAGTTATCCGACACATTAGGACACTTTTGAGCTTTGTTATTTCCATTGATTCAAGGATGCTTACGCAATCCCAAGTGAGTACATAGTCCCCTCTTTTACCTTTTGCAAATGTTTTGGGGTGATTCATATGTGCCTATTCACTATTTTCATGATTTCGAAACTATATGATTCTATATACATAGTACTTTACCCTTTAACGATTTGAAACCGTTACCTATGGCTTAAATAATCATTTTCAAAATTGTAAGACTATTGTTGGTGCATATTTGTATTCATGCTTAAAATACATTCATTAACAATGATCAAGCCAATTGGTAATATGATATAGCGCTATAGGACTTGACACCCCATTCCCGCTTCCTAGGTTTGTTTGGAAGTTTGATTAGGGAATGTCAGAAACCAAGTTTACACCAAATAGATTTGCCTCCGTGGTAAATCTATAATGTGACCAAAATATAGTTTGATATACTAAGGTTTGAATGTATTGCAAAACGACCACAATGTGTTGTTACAAAGTTTTTCCAATTAAGCCATAAAAATTTATCTTTTATTGATGACCAAAACCAAAGTATAGTTTGATATGCTACCAATTCACAAATCAAAGTATAGTTTAATATACTACCAATTGTGATATTGTTTACCAAAGTATAGTTTGATATACTACCGATTTTGTTGTTCATAAACCAAAGTATATTTTGATATACTACCTATTTTATTATTTCAAAACCAAAGCATATTTTGATATACTACATATTCTATCATTTCAAAACCAAAGTATATTTTGATATACTACATGTTCTATTATTTTAAAACCAAAGTATATTTTGATGTACTATCAATTCTATCATTTCAAAACCAAAGTATATTTTGATATATTGCGTATACTACAAACCCTTTTTTTAAAAAGAAAATTATTTTAGATACCAAACTTTTATCAAGGATTCATGGCTATTTTTGAAAACGTATAATCTTTTTCTTATAATATCCAACGCCATGAATCTAAATCACAAAACCTATGTTACTCACAGGCATTTTTATGCTGACGTTTTATTTTCACATATGTGTAGGTTCTATTATGTGATGATTGTTGACGCCTGCTTCACATAGGATGGACTCATACCTTAGTGACTTTAAAACTTGAAAGAGAATTACGTGTATTTATTTGATTTGTATCAAAACAATGTAATCTATTAATAAAATAAAACAAAATTTCAAAAACCATATGTTGTGAAACAATTTCATGTAACGTGACTCCCTGATGTTTTCGCCGCGGTTTGTTGTGTTACGCGATTGGGGTGTTACAGAGATTGGTATTAGAGCCATGGTTATAGGGAATTAGGATATTAGTAATACTTTTGACCTAGTCTATAACCTTTCTAGGACCCTAACGCGAGTTTCTTGCATTTAGATTCTTAATACAATAACATCACCCATCCTTAGGTGATTGCCAAAAACAAAACATAATTTATTCTCTAGAGTCAATTTTTTTTCCCAAAAACTGCACAAGAAATCATCTATCCTTAGATGATTTATTTTAGGCTTTTACGCCTTTGGTGTTTTCAAAATCTCGTCAAAGTTTTGGACATTAATAATGTGAACATGTGCAAACCGAAAGGGTGGATGCCTGTACCATGATTTTTCTGTCTAAGGCTAGAGTGTTCGTACAAATCCGCATCACCGGACCAGTCACTCTTTCCTGGGAACTCTTGGGGTGAGTGTCCACCTATAGGCTAAAGCATGTCCTCTCGTACATTATAAAGACCCATTTACTTTGATTAGTCATTGTGTCGTTTGTTTGTTTTAAGTAACGAACAAATCATCACAATCCTTATGCTTCATCGATATTTTAACATTCATTTTTTACTATCCTTTGTCAGTCTCACTCGATTTTCCCTCATATTTCCCTGCTCTTTTAGAATGCCTCCTCTACTTAACAATGCTAAAATAGTGGATTTGGCTATTAAAATCGCTCAACAAATAGGCGTACTACTCAGTGGAACCATTGAGTTATATGTCGCCATGTCTAATCTTGATGATGAGACTACTCATAAGGCACTAAAGAAGACAAAAGCAAAGCCTTCAAAAAAATCAAAGAAGCGTAAAGCTTCAAAGATTCTTACAGTGATTACTCCAATTCCACTTAATCAAGTGGGACCTAGTCAGGTGGCTCCGCCACCCGCTAAGAAGCCATAAAGAGGAAAAGCGCCTCTGTGCAATCAATGTAACTTTCATCACTATGCCTGTGTCCATTGCTGGAAATGTTCAAATTGTGGATGTTTTGGTCATACAGCAAATGTCTGTCGTTTAGCCACTACGCCAAACCAAGCTATGGTAGTTCCTACTCAACTTATCTCAACCCCTTATACGATACATGTTTGTCTTAATTACCCACATGGAATCTGCTACAATTGTTGTTGTCCTGATCACTTCAATTGACCTGGCTGGCAAATGACGATTCAACGTATGGGAACACGAATAACACTAGCAATATCAAGGCTTATGCTGATGTCTAAATACACACTTAAACTTTTATGTTTTCGGTTTATTTTCCAAGATCCTTGAAAACACTTTGATTGTTCTATAAATAAACCTGGGTGTTCCCATTTTATTTACAAAATCGGTATGATTACATGTATGTGTGACATATCGCTACAATACTGACACCAAGGATATTGTTCGTTGCAAATCAAGCTACTCTCGTGGTTTCATCCATTTTTGTGATCGCTCGCGATCTCCACAAAAATCCTATGTACTTATTTCTCTTAAAGAAATAAAGTACAAGGTACAAGTTATAACTCATAATGGATATTCGAAGTACCACTTTAAATCCTTGCTTAGATACCTAAGGGTACTTTCATAAGTCTTTAATTAGTCTTATGCAATATGTCAATGTGCCTTTAATTACTTTCTTGTTTTCATGACATTACACATGCTTTGATTATCTAGTACATATAGCACATGGTTTTCAAAGACATTTTGCTTTGTATGTTTACCTAGCATACCTAGCACATTAATTCAAAGCCATTTTGCTTCGTATGTTTAGCTAGCATACCTAGCACATTATTTCAAAGACATTTTGCTTCGTATGTTTACCTAGCATACCTAGCATATTATTTCAAATACATTTTTACTTCGTAAGTTTACCTTGCATACTTAGTATATGGTTTCAAAACATTTTCACGACATTGTTCAAGACATTTTTGATGGTGAAACAAAACACAAATCCCAAATCCTTATAGGATCTTGCTATCTTCATAGTTAGATCTATGGATCCAAAGGTACTATCCCAGAATCCTTAATGGGATTTTCTATGCAAATAGTTGGACCCTTGGATTCCAAAGTGGTATTCCAAAACAATGTTTGATTCATATGTTTAAATGTTCTCTGTGGATTTATTTGTTTGATTTTTCCCCACACATCACAAAATGAAATATGCAGACTATGCAAAGAATTGATTAATTATGGGTGCACACATAATTATAAAATTCGGTGCATAGAAAACCATGGCAAGTTTTGTCATGTGTAAGAACCTATAGTAATAAGAATAACGAAACGGGAACAATGTAAAGGGCATGGTGGATACGCCGTTGGTGCTTCCTATATATAAGTGTTCTTCTTATATTGCAAGTGTGGCATTATTTAAGTTACTAGAAGTTCTGGACAGTGACTAATGTTGTTTTATCTTACTCTTTCCAACTTCAACTTTGAACGCACACACAAGTTTCCTATAATAGTCTTCATAGGAAACCTCTATAAACATTCTTCCATCCGTTATTCGAAACTCCAAATCCCTTTTTCAAGTTCACACCCTCTTTGAATTCTGCTATGGCAAGAATACCACTTTGACACTTACATGGCTCTCTTAAGGCTTGGTACATTCGAAAATGTCGTACACCTGTCTATTGGAATAAAGTTTAAATCATCGGATTTGAACTCATTCCTAGAAACAACAGACGAATACGATTGAAAAAAGTAGCTGGAAATCCAAACGTGGCCCAGAGTTTTACTTAGGGAACGGAGGATTAATTGAAAGCGAAGCACCCACATCTTTTCACACAAGTTTCCTCTAATAAAATTTCCGGACAAAATTTCCTAAAGTATGGGAGACTGTGACATTTGTGCCTTTGCAATCATCGTACAATCCTAAACAATTACATATTAAATGAAAGCTTGTGTTCTATTTCCGGAATTGTATAATTACATGTAACATTTGCACATTTTTAGTCCTTGTACAATTTCGAACTCTCCAAAGGTTTTCTTGAAAGTAATACGTAAACTGTTACTTAAACGTAATCAGTTTAACGCGACGTACACTCTAGAATAAGGACATAAGCTACACATATCCTAAATACCCTTTACATAACTTAGAAATAATTTTTGAAGGGTTAGGTACGGCAAAAACATGCTTATTCAAGTCCGGGGACTATTTGCAATAAATTGCGAAAGTCTGCCAATTCTCGTATTTTCAAATACGGACCACATTTACACATCCAAAAATTTTTGTAATCAATAAAATCTTATATTTTATTGATAAGAATGCAAAAATATCAATCTTTGTGAAATTTCGGTTATTTTCGTGTTCATTATGGCATTTGACGTAATTATGCGAAAAATGTAACCGTACAATCGAACGAACCGACATCCACGACATTTTTGGGAAAATCAAAGTAAAATATGCCTTAACACCTTTACAAAGCCTAAAAATTGGGTTAAAAGGGGTTAAAAGTGACAAAACGCGACAAAACAAGTCCAGGGGCCAAATCTGCCAAGCTTCAAAAGTTAGTTTGAGGGTATGGCGGGGCGCGAAACCTTAGCCCAAACCCGTCGCGGGTAGCCAAACCCTGCCAGTAACATAATTTTTGTTTCAGGCCCTTGTTTTCATGCCTTGGATCCTAAGAACTCGTGTTCTCCAAGTTCTAACCTACATTTGACAGTTGTTTTGATCACCTTTGATCTTTGACACCTCATGGGACATGTGTGATGATCCTAGAGCTTCCAAACAACTATAGCAACCATTTTTCAACCAATTTCCTTGCTCATTCACATTTTTTCGTTCTCCCTCTCTATTGGAGTTGTTTCCAGCTTATGGAGACCTCCTACTGAGTTCTTAAGTGTTTCTCAAGCACAAGTAAGTACTCCTAGTCTATTTCATTTATTTTAGCTTGTTATGAGCTAAAAGTCAAACAATTTGACTTTCTGCTTGACTTTCGATTCTGACCATAATTGGTCAAAGCAAAGTTCAATTGTACTTTGCAATGTGATCATAATCACGAAGATTATAATCCCTTGCAATTTCACATTCTAATTACCACGTTTACTAGTCGAAGTGACGAGTCAAAGTTTCGGTCAAAGATGCACATATACGTTGAAACTTTTTTCAGGTATCAAAACACCAATTTTTGATACCAAATCAGTTTTGTAACTTAGTTAGACAGGTTTTGACATGTCTAACTCGTCACTTCTAGTATAGTGCTTATTTAGGGTCGTAAGTCGAGCGGTCTTGGCCACCGCTTTGACTTTTGAATCCGACCCGTTTGGTCGATCTTAGGATCTGACCAAACACATATTTGTGACCATAGTTATATATGGAATAACCTACTGAGGTTATACCTTATGGTCACGTTATTTGGTTTGTATTATGACAAGTCGCATTTATGTTCTTTAAAAATGACCAAAATACCCTTTTTGCGCATAAATCAATTATAAGCATATGTAACCAAATTTTTGATATACAAACTGATGTTATAACATTTTCAAACAATTTTTGACACATAAGATTTATCATAAGGCATATTTAACCATCCGAATGTATATTTACGCAAATGACCCGTTAAAGTAGCGTAAACTACCTTAACTAGTAATAACGGGTCAAAAGCACTTAGGGTGCTTTCCAAATCAGAATGTTAAGCTTATTAAACCATATCATACGAGTCACAACACTCGTTTGGTTTATAAGACTTCATTCTATCTGATCTCCCGTTTATAGTCTCGACACACTAACATAAGTTATCTGACACATTAGGACACTTTTGAGCTTTGTTATTTCCATTGATTCAAGGATGCTTATGCAATCCCAAGTGAGTACATAGTCCCCTCTTTTACGTTTTGCAAACGTTTTGGGGTGATTCATATGTGCCTATTCACTATTTTCATGATTTCGAAACTATATGATTCTATGTACATAGTACTTTATCCTTTAACGATTTGAAACTGTAATATTGGCTTAAATAATTATTTTCCAAATTGTAAGACTATTGTTGGCGTGTATTTGTATTCATGCCTAAAATACATTCTTTAACAATGAGCAAGCCAATTGGTAGTATGATATAGCGCTATAGGACTTGACACCCCATTCCCGCTTCCTAGGTTTGTTTGGAAGTTTGATTAGGGAATGTTAGAAACCAAGTTTACACCAAATAGCTTTGCCTTCGTGGTAAATCTATAATGTCACCAAAGTATAGTTTGATATACTAAGGTTTGAATGTATTGCCAAACGACCACAATGTGTTGTTACAAAATTTTTCCAATTAAGCCATAAAAATTTATCTTTTATTGATGACCAAAACAAAAGTATATTTTGATATACTACCAAATCACAAACCAAAGTATAGTTTGATATACTACCAATTGTGATATTGTTTACCAATAGTATAGTTTGATATATTGCCGATTTTGTTGTTCAAAAACCAAAGTATATTTTGATATACTACCTATTCTATTATTTCAAAATAAAAGTATATTATGATATACTACATATCCTATTATTTCAAAACCAAAGTATATTTTGATATACTATCAATCCTATTATTTCAAAACCAAAGTATATTTTGCATATACTACAAATCCTTTTTTATAAAAAAGCAAAGTATTTTAGATACCAAACTTTTATCAAGGATTCATGGCTTTTTTTGAAAACGTATAATCTTTTTCTTATAATATCCAAAGCCATGAATCTAAATCACAAAACCTATGTTACTCACAGGCACTTTTATGCTGACGTTTTATTTTCACATATGTTTCAGGTTCTATTATGTGATGATTGTTGACGCATGCTTCACTTAGGATGGACTCGGGCCTTAGTGACTTTAAAACTTGAAAGACAATTACTTGTATTTATTTGATTTGTATAAAAACAATGTAATCTATTAACGAAATAAAACAAAACTTTAAATACAATGTGTTGTGAAACGATTGGGGTGTTACATAGGGTTTGTTCTTAAGCAAGTATACATCTCTTATCTTACTTCAATTCTGAAATTCATACATGAATTGAAATCCATGGAATCTATCTACATTCATAATATCACCAAATTAAGATTTTTGGCGTACCTTATGATCCCCTAATTTACGTGATCACTAATATGCATTCATGCATTGATTTGGGGCTCAAATTGATCTTCAATTTGATGTATTTAGATTGAACAAGGTTTTTGCTCCCTTGTTCTTTCTCCTGATCGTTACATGCACACACACACACCTAGTGTGTGTTATATGTTTTATTTTATTTTTATAATTCGAGTTTTAGCTTTTCCTCTTTTGGTCCCCCATGTTTGAGATTTTAGTTATAAATGGATATCATCCAATATTTATCACTAACAATACAAATAATCAACTAGGTTAATTATTCCTAGTTGCCTTCTTCCCGTTAATTATTATTAAACATGATAATTCAATCAACTAAGTTCGGGGATGCTACAACCCGACTTATATCATGTACCGATAACCTCGGGCTTTATGTAAACTTTATTCAAAAAGGCATTCAACTATTTTTTATTTAGCATTACGTTTATTTAATTAAATCCTAATGTTTACCGGGTTAGCTTTTACCACTAACGTATTTTACCCGCTCTTCGATACTAATGTAGTTTAATTACCAAATCCATTTTTGGGGTGTTACAAGTCTACCCCCTTAAAGACGTTTTGTCCCCAAAACCCTTTTTAGGTAATTCTTTGCGTTAGCGCCATATTTAGCTTCGGTTCTCTACCGAGTATCATTCAAATTAAACCGTTATATTATCTTACCAGTAATGTAGGGTAGTTCTTGTTGGTCGACGATTGTCTTAGGCCTTGCCGCATGCCATTTTTAAATAAAAGGCCTCATAGGTCTTCACTTCCATCCTACATTGCTTCCTTTTATCACATTTCATAGCGAGTCACCCTCTGGCCACTCGGTCATCTGAATCAGTCAACATATTATTCCACGCTAATCCTATATACTCCCGTATCCAGACTCCTATATTCAGTCTTATAGGTGAATGTACACTAATGATATCTGTAAGGGGTTAAATACGAGACCATGAGAGCTCAGGCTATTGCTTCTGCAAAATCAGAGAGATGATGGTTCGTCTTTAGGTGTGTTCCCTTTAGAGAATCTTTTCTTCAACAACACATGATTAGCATTTTTCAATGTTTCATCATTTTTTATGCTGAGGGCGAGCTTTATGATTAAAGCAGTGCAAAGTATTATACGAGGACTAGGCTATTGCTCCTACAAAATCAGAAGTTCTGGTATAATACCCCAGATATCACCACGCACAAAGACCTAGTATGTCAGAAATAGAAAGGCCTTCAAACAAGATTTCGGGGGTTACCCATATATCCGAGAGATGTTCCCCACTAGATAAGTAAGTGTTTGATTTAGGTTTATATCTCGAAAACAATCTACTGAATGTGCGAAAACCTACTGGCATATCATCAGTGAGACCGTTTATCACACTTTAACTTTCCAATTCTTTAGCGTACTGTGATTGTCTACCGATGTACTATCATTTCCTCTTTTTCACAACAAAACACTTTTTCATTTTCTCATGTTTTTGTCGTTTTTCAATATTTTTCAATTCAAAATGAGTTTTGTGTTTTTTCAAGTTTTCTAATGTTTTTGGATTTTCTGAAATTTCTTACTTCCCCTAAAATTCAAAATCATTTAAAGAAAATTTGACAAACTGATGAGAATTGCTTCAATTCGCTATTCACTTGGCATAAACAATCAGAACTCCCCCTGACAACAAACTATTTTCCCATTATGATTGCAAAACACTTAGTTTGTTTTAATCAAAATAGTTTTTCCAGAAAATTAGTTTTGTTGAAACCACTTGTAAGATCGGGAATTTGTTCATCACTTTGTTTTTCAACCACTTGTATGAGAGTTAAATCAAGTTCAACCTAATGACCTTGATTAACCACTTGTAGGTTCACTTGTTGGAACTTATCAACAATACCATTTGTAAATCGAAATATGACAATTTTGAATTTTGAGAAAGATGCCGATTCCTGCTCCACGATTACCAACTAGGGAGCTTCGGCAAGTCCGGATTTTACTCTTAATAGGTTCTATCCCATGACGATACGAACATGGGTGAACCATCTTCATCTGGTTTACTCATTTTCGATTCATAAAATTCCTTTACCCCTTTGACCTTCCCGTCAATCATTTTTCCAAAAATATTTTGAACTGTAGGGTTAAAGGCCTTTTCAACATCAAATTCTTTCTTTTCAGAGAAAAATTGATTTGAAATCTCAACTTTGCCAATTTTTTGTTTAAAATTTTCAGCCCGCAATGGTGGAAAGTTTGCATCATCCATTGGCGGTACTGACTTTTCACCTTTTAGCTCAACTTGTGGCTCCTCTGACTTTGACGAGTCAGATTCATCGCCAGAAAATAGCTCCTCTGATTTTGACGAATTAGAATCATTGCTAGAACTATCTTCTGATTTCTTAACAACCCACTTTTGGTTGTTAAGATTCACCTTCCTTTTGTAAAAACTTTTTGAACACTCACCAACCTCAAATTTTGAATTTTTGAAAACTTTAAATTGTTTGGTTGATGGTTCATTTTCAACCATCTTTTCTTTCAATTTTCCAAAGACTCCCTGTTTTGTTTGGATTGCCTTTGGACAATTCCTGGCAATGTGACCAACTGTTTTGCATTGAAAACAGGTTCTCGTCTCCTTTTTCTGAGCAACTTCATTCTTCATTCTCTCTTGCTTCTGAGCAAGGAATTCTTTGTTCGTCTTCTTTCTGAACAAATGCTCTTTTTCTTCTTCAGATGATGTTCCTGAAACAAATACAATTTTTGGTTTATAAATTTTCTCATTTTTATAATTTTCGGGTGGTATAAAACCCAATCCCTTCTTTTTGAAATTACCGTTATGGTTTGGTTTCTTTCGATAACCTGAACCAGAACTGTAACCCTTTTTCTTGTTTAACCTTTGTTGAACTCTTGACGTGTAAGGTTTAGGTTTTTCAGCAAGATTTACACCTTTTATTTCAGAAATATTAATTTCTGTTAGTTTGAAAACCTTGTTAATCATTTCAGTTTTAACACTTTCTTATTGGAAATTCTTCATCAGAAAATAATTTGTCAGAATCATTCAAAGTATATGCAACTTTGAATGTTTCGTCATTCAAATTATTTTTTGATAACAGAAAATCTTTATTGTAAACTTGTTTGCCCTTTTTGACTGTTGAACTTGAAGTGTCGGACTCAGACTTTGACTCTGACTTTGACTCCTCCGTTTCATCTTTATCCAACACCTGATCAACCAGTTTCTTTATTAACTCAGACTCATGATCAGTGTCAGACGATGTGAAAGTGACATCGATGTTGTCTGGCAAGTTATCTGAAGGTTCAGATTCCCACTTTAAGTTGGTTTCCTTTTTGACTCTTTCTGAATTAGGATTTCATGGAGAATATCCATTTTCAAGTGGAGGCGGACACTTGGTATAATCAACACTATGTTTCTTACCAGTATTCTTCACTTCAGATTCTTCTTCTTCAAACGCTTTCATGCCTTCAACTGTTGGATAAATCCTGTCAATCGCATAAGAAGCACATGAGTAACTTTTTAATAATTTGTCTACTCTTTCAGTTTCTATCCTCTGAAGTTCCAATTTTCGTTCAAGTTCAGCACATTTCTCAATGTAATTATTGATGACTTTCTGCTTTGTCATGAACGCTCCTTGAAGTGTCTTCATAGCTGTTGCTTGTTCACTGCTTAATTCGTTGTATTGATTCATAGCTTTGTTTAGAACGTCATAAGATTCTTTCAGTCTGTTCATGTTATGAATCAATGTGCTGTTTTGCTTTTTCACAGTCTCACAATTTTCACACTTCTCAGGCATCTTTGTTGCATCAGCTTTCTTTTCAATCTTGAAAGCTGGAATTTCTTTCGCCTACTTCTTTATCACACGAACATCTTCATCATCATTGTTATCTCTCTCAGCTAGAAATCTTAAGTGCTCTTTCATTCTTCTTTCACAATAATCATCATCACTATCATCTAGTTTTTTAACTTGTTCCCAAATCCAAGATATCTAACGACCTGTGAGCATGCAAGATATCTAACGACCTGCGAGCATGCAACAAGTGTATCAGACAACGCTGGTGAGTTCATAGTTTTACAAAAACATTGGTTACCAAGTATTTAGTTAATCAATTGAATTTAATTCCGAAAGTAATGTTGATAATACCCCGAATACAAGACGACTTCTGATTATTTTGTCCTTTCTCCAATGTTCCTATCAAAGCATTGGTCATGACTAGGTCATTAGTTCAACACCCGTCCTCCCAGGTACGGGGTGAGGTTGCCAAACCTAAGTAGCGCTACTAACTAATACCATGTTACCTCCCCGGTAACCAAACAACACGGAGGGACTTTAAAGGTGATAGGAAGAGTATATTATCCAACATTCCCGTTTTTACCCAAAAGACTTATCCCTCCCCGGGATACCCACTGACTGTCCCAACCACCGGGACGCATGCTCAAGAGATGAACTCACCTTTGATTGCTCGGTAGGACTTATTACTTGTTTAACCGAAGTGTTCAACCAAAACCCTATGATACTTACACCAAAAAATCAGTTTGTATACATGTGCAACACGTATCATTCCACTTTAATTCATCAGATAATGCACAAAAATACAAGTATTGAGGTTCATCACCCCATACACCAGTCTTAACAATTAAACATGTGGTGTGACAATTCATTAGCCATGTATCGCCTAGAAAGCATTAAACCCAACAAGTGTGCGGTCCGTTTACACATGTGCTTCAACTGACTCGGGACCCGACAGAAAATGTATGACTCAGCAGGCCTCGCTGCCCGTGCTACTAAGCGAATGTGTGTGACCCACTACTGCTATACGATCCAATCCGCATAGGCAGCCCAAATAATTCGAGTGGCAGCCCACCAAAGGGCAACCCACTTAACTTTGACCCAACCACCATGATAGTCTTCGGCCCAATCTTTTATAATATGGTTGGCCAATTAGAACGTAAACGTGAAAGGGTGCACTCACAGTTTAGGATATATACAAGAACTTGTATGACTCTAGTGTGTATTTGACCCCTTTACCCCCTACTCATTCATATTATTATCATTCCTAATTAATTAGTTCATATAAGGCTAGTAACTATCACTGACCATATTGCTAGGATCACATGGGCCGCCGTTTTTATAATCATCTCCACTTCGATTGCTTAGTTCAAGACTACAACACATGGGCCGAATCCCTATGTTCCATATTGCAAAAGATTGTTAACATTGTTTATCCCTGCCATCACTCACATCACACTCCACTAATCATATAACCCAACTCCCTATGTACATTAGGATCATGGATTTAGCATACAGTTCATTAATTAGTACTATTGTGTTTCTTTGCTTTATGTTGACTTTGTGCACCTCCAATGTACATCGAACAGACAACCTACCATTTACTCAATTAACCCATGTCTAATTCAACCAGTTAGTTAAGTTTAGTGTTAACACAACAATCATTAAATCAAACAGTGTATTATTGTTGAGTAGCCGATTTGTCATTTGATTATCTAAATTAAGAACAATAAATCTGATGAAATCGTGACCCTATGATTTAGCCATTTATCATTAATAATCATGATCATATCCAGTTACTACTCGATGACTATCAACAGTTAACAAGCAATTATCAAACATTCAATTCTATTTAACATACTAATTGATACATCACATAGCCGATTACTCGTTTTACATTCTAACAACCTACTTCTTTCATATAGCATAGTTATCATATATCACACGTAGACGCTTTGTGTTAATCAGGCACACGTATAACAAGATCAAATGAACATAATTTAGCATGAAAACGAATTACTAACCACAAAGCTTGTTCCAATGGAATGATGTTTCGAAGGGGTGGGGAAGGTGCTCACTGCCGTTCGCAAGCAAAGAAGAATAGGGTTTTGTTTGTTATGTGGTGATAATGAGTAGTATAGGAAAGTCACGTATACCCCAATTATAAAGCCAAAATTCCCTCAAGTGGGCCGACCCTTTAACTATCCGGTTAGATCACAATTGGGCCAAGGAATTCTAACAAGAGTTTAAGAAACCAACATTTATAAGGCCCAAAGTATGCGGGTGAGTGCGTGCACTCAATACCCTTGCGGCCCATAGACGTATATAACGACCCAAGTTCATGTGCGGCCCTTATCAACAAGTTCAACCACTAAAACGAACCCAACCATACACTTAGTCACAACCACGAATATTCATATTCGACAAGTTTATGAAAACAAGAAGTTAGATAAAAGTTTACTATAACAGGAGCGTGGAAGTTTCAGAATTATGGGGAGTTAGAATCACGTTTCTAACCTTGAAAGTTCGGGTTGTCACATCATCCCCAACTTGAAAGAAGTTTCATCCCAAAATTTAACAAGTAAGCACAAAAGAGTGAAGTGAGAAATCAAGGGTGTTGCGGATTTTCCTTAGGTGCCACATCATCCCCAACTTGAAGAGGAATTTCATCCCGAAATTCACCAGTAGTACCCGAATTTGATTGTCAACAGGAAAAAGTTGAGGATACTTGAGTTTCATCTGGTTCTCGCGCTCCCACGTGAACTCCGGTCCCTGTCGTGAGTTCCAACGAACTCTCACAATTGGAATTCGACTATGCTAGCGAACCTTGGTGTCCTGATCCACTAATAAGGGTTTCACAAGCGTTTCATCGGGCAAACACTGCCTTAGATATGAGACATAAATATCATCGCGAACGTTATCCAATCCGTCTGTTAACTTGAGTTTGTGAGCCATGTCACCGATTCGTTCCAGAAATTCGAATGTCCCAACGCATCGTAAACTAAGCTTGCCACGTTTTCTATAGCATACCGCACCCTCCCAGGGTGAGACTTTCGATTATGACACGTTCTCCTACAGCGAACTCCCAGTGTTTCCTAAGCTTATCAGCTTTCCTGACGGTCACGCGTTGCCGCCAAATGATTTTCGATCCAAGCAATCTTTCCAAGAGTTTCGAGTACAAGTCCTGGACCCTTGATTACGCTGTCACCCACCCTAATCCAATAGGGAGTTTGACGTTACTGCTCATGCAATGCCTCAAACAGAACTGTCTGAATACTAGAATGGTAACTACTACAGTGGAACTCAGCCAAAGGTATGCGTCCTTCCAATTTTCACTAAGCCAATCACACACATGCTCGCAACATGTCTTTGCGTGTCAGGATGGTTCGTTACTCTGTCCGGTTGTCCAATTGTGATAAGTAATGCCCATGTCTAGACGTGAGTCAAGGGTGTTGCGTATTGCCTGATATGGATCGAGTATAGATCAAAACCAGAGATAATAGGAGTGGGCACCTCGTGCCACACAACCGCCTCTCTTAGATAATTATTCATAAGCTGCAAAAACTTATCAGTTTCCTTGATTGCAAGAAAGTGTGCCGGTTACGTGAGACAACCAACGATCACCCAGGTGATATTGTTTCCGTTCTGAGTTTTTGGTAAACCTGTGACAAACTCCATGTTCGTCTGTTCCAATCTCTAAATAGGTGTTTCTGATTACTGACACGAACCAGAAAGTTTCTGATGTTCCACCTTGACTTTAGCACAAGTCAAACGTCGTTCACATGTTTCGCTGTATAGGCCTTCAAGCCCAGTTACAAGTACAAAATCCTCTGATCCTAACCTATTCCATAAAATCCAGACGACCAGCATATCGAGGTTAGTGTGCCTTGCTCAACACAAGTTCCCTACAGTTGCCGTATAATGAGACCCGCATTCGTTCCATGAGGTAACAGATATCGTCCGGCTTGGCAAAAGTTGCTCCTCCATGCCCCGCATGGACCCAGCTTGAAAATTTTCTTCCTTCAGTGTTTAAGTTTGGACAAGCGAATCTAATCAGGTAGGGTGGAATTGCTGCTATGCTGCGAGGCTCATACGCGTCTAGGCTTCACAGTCGAAATCATTCAAAGATTTCATTCGGCGATGTCATTACACGTTTAACTCCTTCGAAACAGGGGTAAACGGGAGGCCCTTGTGATTGATCTAAGTAGTGCATTTTTGGTACCGTCCAAGTAGTGCCTCCAAGTTAAATCCAAAGACTATGGCTTCCACCGCCGGTTGTGACTCGTGCAATTCTTCTTGTAAGTCTACTACGTAAGCTATCACCTTCTCGTGTTGCATCGGCGTGTAACTGGGACTCTGATTCGAACCATCATGATATACCACTAAATCACCCGCACCCTCGGGTAGAGACGATGCTCAGTGTATTGCAGAGTTGGGATTCGAAAGCTGAAAAGACGTCCTCCTGTTTTGTCTTCCACGAACACAGCACCCTGCTGTGCTAAAGAGATTGAAGCTACAAAAACCTCGAAAGTCATGTGATGAATCTATGATAGTAAGTAGCTGGACCAAGAAATTACTGTATCCCCGATGGGCTATTCGGTGCCGATCAATATCTGATTGAAAGGGTCTTTAGCGGGATCTGCATGTACTTCCACTTCGTCGACTTCGCAACCAAGCAAGCGTACCTCCCAAATCCTGAAGTCATACTTAGGTAAACTTCACGTGGAGTTGCTCCTCCCCCAGGGTTCTATAATAAGCTACAAATGCCGTCCATGATGTTCCTTTCTCCTGGAAATGATCCAAAACGTCATCAATAAACACGGTCGATTCATGTGATCCAAAAAGCTGCCAGTGTGTTGGTTAATCCCATAGGTCATGGAATACAAAGTTGCAATGGCCGCATTGCGTTTAATATGCTGTTTTAGGGACACCCTCCCCTTATACTTCCCTCTGACGAGAGCTCGCTCGTTAGCCAATCCTCTAATGGGAGTTTGACCCTCGCATCTGGTCAATAGGTTGTCAATACAATGGTCGAGACAAACGGTTCTTGACTGTCACCTTGATGAGTTTTTGATAATCAGTACACATATCCAACGATACAGCTTATCTTCCCGGATATAACTAGGGCTCCCCAAAGCGAAAACTAGGTCCAACAAAACCTTTGTCAAACAATTTTCCTGTAGTAGATTTGACAGTTCTTGTATCCCTTCGGGTGCAAGACGGTAAGGCGTACAAGTAATCAGGGTTTCCTCTGGTGTGAGATCAAGCTGAGATTCCGTCTAACAGTTGTGGAAGTAATCCTGGAAGTTCTTCGAGTAGTTCATAATCAGATGATGAATTCCCAATCCTCTTTTCCTTAACATCAATAACAGTTGCTAACATAGCGGGGTAATCCCTTCGTAGACGCTTCGGGGCTTTCATTGCTGAAATAATGCTATCCATTACGCCACTCTGACATTTTAGATCATATAGTGACGCAAAATTTCTTCTCACAGGGTATATCTGCGTGATATCTGGATAACCAATCCACACTAACCACTGCATCGAGGCTATCAAGGATATCAGAAGGAAGGTCGAGGTCGAACACTTGTCCCACAAGGTCGAGCTTGCGTCCCAATGAACTTATGAGGTTTCCATTGCCTTGTCATCAGTCGATTCCGCATCAATTTCAGTTTCAAGAAGTATCAGGGTTGAACAGAATAGGGGCGAGACGATTTGTTACCAAAAACGTGTAGGCCACCATGTTGCTATAATCCTGGCGTCGCCCATGTCAATTCCTAAATGTCCTTCCACGAGCACCACTACTAGTGGTGTTATCGTTACGAGGATTTCCAGTACTAGCGTTGTTCTCTTGGTTGTTGTTGCCTTGATTTAACAACGGCCAATCCATGTCGTGAGCACCTCCATTTCCATTCTGTAGGACATGGTTACGAATACCTTGATGTCGCCGTGACTGTTGTTTCTAACGTCGTCGCTTGAAACGGAGCCCTACGGTTTTTTATCGTCAAAATCCACCTTTTCACATTCTGCGCCACGTCCTAATGCGCTACCTACCATGCTGGAAGCTACACATACCATACTATAATCAGTTACCATTGCTTATGCCCCGATGAACTCGTAAGAGTTGACTCCCATAAGTCGCTGACTAGGGTTAAAGATTCGATTGAAGTCAAATTGCTGATGTTCGTTGCGGGTAGTCAGGGTCATCCAAATACTGAAGTCGGTAAAGTACTACGCTCATCCCCTTGTCCATCGTTCTTGCAAGCTGATGGAGTAGTACACAGTATGTTGCTAGAGTGTTACAGAAGTGATCGCACTTCAGGATCTAAGGCGCCAATACACTGAGTTCCAACCAAAATGAGGAGTGAGAAGGGTATCGACCAAACATTCGATGATGCGACATCCAACACAGGGATGTTCGTACAAGCACCTAACATTCTATCCAGTTTGCTAGGCGTTCAGATGGGTGTTCAGGTAATACTCGATAGCATTGAGATTCGAAACAATTCAGAGAGGAATGAAAAGATCACGTTCGAGTAAAAGACAATCACTTCTATGATTCCCATAGATTTGTTATATTTCTCATCGATCAAATAACGGAACGGAACCCCTTTTTCACTTGTTAAGCCTCACTGCGACTCGCATGCACCCCACATTATTATTATGTGTGCACCCACAATAATATTGTGATTTGCATGCTCATCTCAGTTCCTCCTAACTCATGTCAAATGGTCCCTCAAACTCGAGTAGCAACCGAAGAACATCACAAAACGTAAGTCATGAATGTTTAGGGAAATACCACCCTATCAGTCATATAACACATGCAAATAATACATGAATTCATACTGTTGGGCTAAACGTGCAATCACATGCAATATCATATGTAAGTGTTCACTAGTTATACAGTACAATGAGTAAACGAGTGACGAACCTTGCAATTTGGAGTTGAGTGTCATGGTCGTAGTCACGTGTTCGGAACTGTCCGGTTATAGTCTGGTTTTATAAAAATGTTTTTAAAACCAAGTTCACTATAACCAGTGGCTCTGATACCAAACTGTCACACCCCCAAAATACCACCTAAGGAATATCCCTGTTAGGCATGTGACGTACCAACAATGAGCCACTAATTACATTGAACCCATACAAGTTTCTAAATAAAGTTCTCAATCATTAGTAAAATACCATCAACAAGTTTAAATGAAAACCAATATGTTCAGCGGAAGCAAATAGTAAACCAAAGTTAATCTGTTTCAAAACTAATGTATAGTGTTAAGTATTCAATCACATGAACCTCTCCAGTCGACCCATGACCACTCCAGCTACTCCAGACAGCAAGTTCCCAAATCCAAGATATCTAACGAACTGCGAGCATGCAACAAGTGTATCAGACAACGCTGGTGAGTTCATAGTTTTACGAAAACGTTGGTTACCAAGTGTTTAGTTAATCCATTGAATTTAATTCCGAAAGTAATGTTGATAATACCCCGAATATAAGACGACTTCTGATTATTTTGCCCTTTCTCCAATGTTCCTATCAAAGTATTGGTCATGACTAGGTCATTAGTTCAACACCCGTCCTCCCAGGTACGGGGTGAGGTTGCCAAACCTAAGTAGCGCTACTAACTAATACCATGTTACCTCCCGGGTAACCAAACAACACGGAGGGACTTTAAAGGTGATAGGAAGAGTATATTATCCAACATTCTCGTTTTTACCCAAAAGACTTATCCCTCCCCGGGATACCCACTGACTGTCCCAACCACCGGGACGCATGCTCAAGAGATGAACTCACCTTTGATTGCTCGGTAGGACTTATTACTTGTTTAACAAAAGTGTTCAACCAAAACCCTATGATAGTTACAGCCAAAAATCAGTTTGTATACATGTGCAACACGTATCATTCCACATTAATTCATCAGATAATGCACAAAAATACAAGTATTGAGGTTCATCACCCCATACACCAGTCTTAACAATTAAACCATTGGTGCGACAATTCATTAGCCATGTATGGCCTAGAAAGCATTAAACCCAACAAGTGTGCGGTTCGTTTACACATGTGCGTTCAACTGACTCGGGACCCGATAGAAAATGTATGACTCAGCAGGCCTCGCAGCCCGTGCTACTAAGCGAATGTGTGTGACCCACTACTGCTATACGATCCAATCCCCATAGGCAGCCCAAATAATTCGAGTGGCAGCCCACCGAAGGGCAACCCACTTGACTTTGACCCAACCACCATGATAGTCTTCGGCCCAATCTTTTATAATATGGTTGGCCGATTAGAACGTAAACGTGAAAGGGTGCACTCACAGTTTAGGATATATACAAGAACTTGTATGACTCTAGTGTGTATTTGACCCCTTTACCCCCTACTCATTCATATTATTATCATCCCTAATTAGTTAGTTCATATAAGGCTAGTAACTATCACCGACCATATTGCTAGGATCACATGGGCCGCCTTTTTTATTATCATCTCCACTTCGATTGCTTAGTTCAAGACTACAACACATGGTCCGAATCCCTATGTTCCATATTGCAAAAGATTGTTAACATTGTTTATCCCTGCCATCACTCACATCACACTCCACTAATCATATAACCCAACTCCCTATGTACATCAGGATCATGGATTTAGCATACAGTTCATTAATTAGTACTATGGTGTTTCTTTGCTTTATGTTGACTTTGTGCACCTCCAATATACATCGAACATACAACCTACCATTTACTCAATTAACCCATGTCTAATTCAACCAGTTAGTTAAGTTTAGTGTTAACACAACAATCATTAAATCAAACAGTGTATTATTGTTGAGTAGCCGATTTGTCATTTGATTATCTAAATTAAGAACAACAAATCTGATGAAATCGTGACCCTATGATTTAGCCATTTATCATTAATAATCATGAACATATCCAGTTACTACTCGATGACTATCAACAGTTAACAAGCAATTATCAAACATTCAATTCTATTTAACATACTAATTGATACATCACATAGCCGATTACTCGTTTTTCATTCTAACAACCTGCTTCTTTCATATAGCATAGTTATCATATATCACACGAAGACGCTTTGTGTTAATCAGGCATACGTATAACAAGATCAAACGAACATAATTTAGCATGAAAACGAATTACTAACCACAAAGCTTGTTCCAATGGAATGATGTTTCGAAGGGGTGGGGAAGGTGCTCACTGTCGTTCGCAAGCAAAGAAGAATAGGGTTTTGTTTGTTATGTGGTGATAATGAGTAGTATAGGAAAGTCACGTATACCCCAATTATAAAGCCAAAATTCCATCAAGTGGGCCGACCCTTTAACTATCCGGTTAGATCACAATTGGGCCAAGGAATTCTAACAAGAGTTTAAGAAACCAACATTTATAAGGCCCAAAGTATGCGGGTGTGTGCGTGCACTCAATACCCTTGCGGCCCAAAGACGTATATAACGACCCAAGTTCATGTGCGGCCCTTATCAACAAGTCCAACCACTAAAACGAACCCAACCATACACTTAGTCACAACCACGAATATTCATATTCGACAAGTTTATGAAAACAAAAAGTTAGATAAAAGTTTACTATAACAGGAGCGTGGAAGTTTCAGAATTATGGGGAGTTAGAATCACGTTTCTAACCTTGAAAGTTCGGGTTGTCACATGCGACCTGGAACTATTTGGTGTGACCTGGAAATTTTTCACGCGAACTGGAAGCTAATACAAATGAATTGGTTCCTTTTTACCCACTTCGTGTGGATTGGACTTACTTTCACTCGACCTGGAGGGCTATTTCGTGCGAAATGGATGATCTAGAGGTAAAATCGTGCGAAATGGATGATCTAGAGGTCAAATCGTGCGAAATGGATGATCTTTCAAGCGAATTGGGACAATTACCTTCAAATCGTGCGAAATGGAACAATGTTTCACACGATCTGGATAGCAGCTCGTGCGAATTGATGCTGATGTCACACAATCTGTCGATTTTTGACAAAATTGATCAACTTTTAGTTCGATTTTAGGTCTGATTCTTTCAAGGATTGTTTAAAACAGTGTTTCGCATGTTATATGTGAAAATCAAGCCATTTTATCCATAAAAACTCTGTTAATTTTGAAAAATGTGAAGAAGAATGAATAGAAGTGAGAATTTTAGATGAAAAACAGGCTGAAATGGTAAGAACTCTTCCTCCTGAGCTCTGATACCACTTGTAGGATTGTTTGCACGACCAAACGAGTCGTTCAGAAGAGATCTCATCCAATACGAGAGGCGGAATCAAACATATCGGAGTTATTTCAGCTGATTTGCACAAAGAATCACTTTAACTATCTCTTGTATTGATTTGATGACGTTTTACAATCTGGAGATACCTCGGCAGAGCTTCGCTACCGGAATCCAAAACCTTACAAATGAAATGATCAAGACACCTATTTATAGACCACCGATTTCGCATGGAATGGACTCACACGAAATGGCATTTCATTCGAAATGGCAATACCATTTCGTGCGAAATGGCTCCATCCTACTTGTTTCTTGCTTTTCTCATTCTACGTGACTTGATCTACAATTCTTGTTACAAGACTAGATACAAGACGAAGTCGACAGACATATGCACCAACAAAAGAAATCATATCCCCTATTATTTTCTTAATCATGATCTCCTCATGTCATGCTAAGATTTGTACCGACATTTCATTTTCAAAATTGACTTTTCTAAAACATCGTCTTGCACCTGTTAGTGCCAAAACTTGTTTCCTTTAATCAAAATAATTTTGCAATTATTCGTTAATTCCTTACGATCGCCAAATCGTCATTATTAACTAAAACCATGTTTTAGTCTAACATCTTCTTTTTTTACTTGTGTCAATTACCGTATTAAGGAATTGACAGCTAATTCTTTTCTCCTTTCAAATTCTATTTTATGTGGGGAATCATAATCGGTTCCTTCGTCTTAACTCAATTGAACAATATGCCCACTTCTTTTTAACTTTACCCGTAGGCTAATTCATAGGCGTTCCTCTTTATTCATGACTTATATGTGACATAGGTCTCATAGACCTTTACCTTTATTTATGGCCCGAAGGTCATGAAGATCTCGTAGACCACTCTTTACTCGAGTCATTCTTTAAGTGTGTTTGGTGCTAACACACTCATTTTATTGTTAAAAGGAAATCATTTACCTCGTATTTTTCTTATCAGTCATTCATGGCCCTTTCGACCATGAAGGCTAATTTATTTCTATTCCAACTATGGCCCATGACCATGTTTGATCCATATTGGCAATAACTCCGCTTCTATAACCTCGTGAGTCATTTGTGCATCGTTTTGTTTCATGCTTCCCATTACCCAGTTTGTGTTTATGTATCTTCAATTACGTCCCATTAACCGGGTTCGTTATTCTAATTTATCGCGCTCCCATTACCCGATTTACGCTTACACTTTATTACAACTCATTACCCGGCTCCTTTATTCTAATGCTTTAACGCTCCCCTGACCTGGTTTGGGTTTTCGTCTATATTGATTCATGTCCCATTACTCGGGGTCGTTATTCTAATGCAATACGCTTCCGTTACCCAATTTGCATTTACATTTTCAATCAACATTATACTTCATTTAACCTATTTGACTTGTTCGTGTGAAATCCATCACTTGTGAAGAATCAAACTTATACTTTGTTAAACCTGTTTGTCTTGTTCGTGAGAAATCCATCACTTATGAACAATCAAACTTTATATTCTATTTGACCCGTTTGACTTGTTCGTATGAAATCCATCAATTATGAACAATCTAACTTCATATTCTATTTGACCCGTTTGACTTATTCGTGTGAAATCCATCAATTATGAACAATCAAACTTTATATTCTATTTGATCCGTTTGACTTGTTCGTGTGAAATCCATCACTTATGAACAATCAAACTTTATATTCTATTTGACCCGTTTGACTTGTTCGTGTGAAATCCATCATTTATGAACAATGAAACTTTATATTTTATTTGTTTAATTGTCCCTTTAGCCTCGTCCTTATTACATCGGACGTATATACGCTTATCATAAAAAGTTCATGGTATCATGTGTGTACTACTCACTTGGCTAGGGTAAGAAATCAACACATGGTACGCATGACCTTATTATTACTAACACATTAACTCCAATCTAAATAAATTCTTGGTTCATATCTGTATCCCCAATTTTATTTGGTAAAACCCCTTTTATTGTTATTTAACAATTATTAGGTTTACCCATTTTCTATTCAAACATGTAAAATGTTTTTATTTTATAAATCTTTTATGCGATCACATTCATCAATGTGATCGTTGCCTTTTCCTATGTAAGATCTCATTGAGAATGTTTACTTGGGTGGTCATCCCCATCCAAGTTTTTAAATTTGAACTCTTGTCCTTTGTTATTCACGATTGTGAATAACGCGTATTTCCCACCCAGTTTCTTTTGGGAATCTCATTCTGGATAGGTATTCTATCCAATTTTCCCAATTCTCATATTCCGTATGTAACCATCATCCAATACTTGAATGATGCATGTTACATTTCATATAATAACCGAAAGCGTGTACCTGGGTGATATTTGCCCTAATGGGTTTTTCATAGTCATTCAACCTTATTCCGTATCATTACTTGATTTAGGTCCTTGGTGAGCATGGCCTACTTGTCATACTTCGGACAATTCCGTCATCATATCGATATATCATTAGACTCCCACCATCTTCAGATGTGAGCGTCCTTCAACTAAAAAGTTTACAAAAATTAGTAACGTTAAAATTAATAAGTGCCCCTACTAATGTACAAGGCTTTCTAAGATACTTGTTAACACAAGTAATTCACTAGCTACACCGGTCTTTTACCAATTATTTGGGGTAACGTGCGTTCACACGATAGCCCTATGTGTTGTTTACAACACTTTTAACCATGCTAGACTGTTAATATTTATTGTAACATACCAAATCATGCGACCAAGCTTCAAACCAAGCACGTTTAATCTTTAATCTTTAGCTCTGATTACCAACTTGTAACACCCAAACTTAATAAACATAAATTTAATAAAGAAATTTTCATTTATTAATAATAATTCAAATACAAGTTCATTTGTATTTTCGAGCTTCATAAAAACTTCATAAGTAAAAGAACATTTCAATGTGTTATCGTCGTTTAGTTTCGAAAACAACTAAACAAAATGCGGAATCTTGATAACTATGCTTTTTTGCCAATCCTTGTGTTGAAAATCATTACCTAAATTCCATAAACCACCAATTATGTTAGTATTATGGAGTTTGAACGTATTTAAATGGCCTCGATTGTCAAAAACAACAAATTCTACCATCAACCCCACCGTAAGCTACGGTTGGGCTGCCGTAGCTTACAGCCAACAATGCTCAAAACATCAGCAGCATCCCGCTGTAGCCTAAGGATGGCAGCCGTAGGTTACGCCACAACTTCTCTGCAGCTTTTCCAATTTTATCATTTTTACAAAAAACTCCGTAACTTCTCAGATATCCACCCGATTTACTTCAAACTTGTTTCTAAATGACCGTAAGACAATTACCTACATAATTAACCCAAAATCCTTAACCCGGATTCATAATTTTTATGAAATACGCAACCGTTACCTGGTTTATGCGCACATTTATTTTAACCCGTTATGGGATTTAAGCACTTAAGCTTAAATTATTCGCATCTCTTCATATCTCCTATTCCCACTTTATGAATTTCATTCATCTATCATCACAACTTCAGTTGTGATGGGTTACGTTAGGAAAATCATTATATTCCAATTCTACCTACAGTTTTGACACTTTTACGAAAAAGACACATTATGTAGCATTAAGCCAAAATGGTTTAAGCCTTCCACTGTATACCACCAGAAGGGTTGACCAAATTATAAAACTCATATTCAAACTACTCTTAAGGGTCACTTGCCCGATTCATCACTTGGGCCGTTTTGGTCAATTTTTAGTCCTTTTAACTATGAAGGACAATTAAAGCTTGTTTTAATCATGTGGGCTCTTTTAACCTGTATTCCATTTAAAATTTATTGTGTTCTTTAGAACATAATATCTCCAATTTAAATTACTAGATATACCTTACTTTACGTAATCCCATGTCCACCCATAACTCGTTTAACTCTCATCGGACCCTACGTCCTTGTTGAGAGTTTGACCCATTACACATACCTGGCGCGGGTTGAAGTATTGACCCGTTAGCGATACTTTGCAATTCTATATACTAACTCGTGGTAATGCATGCCCACAAATCATGCTTACCTGTAAGCATGAAACTTAACAAACGAAATAATAAATATTATTTTCAAATGGTGATAACATCACCATTTGACCCGTTTGCCCATATAACTTGTTTCTTGGCTCACCCTTTTTACATATCGGTATAACCAAACATTGTTTATTGTAAAAAGAGTATTTAATTATCGTTTATTTCGTTTGACCCGCTATGGTTCGCACCATAGAGCCCCGTTTCAAAAATTCATTATCTTTATAATTGATATATGGTTATTCGCTATTTCATTCCTTTGACCCGTTATGGTTTACACCATAGGGTCCTATTTCTATGATTCTTTGTTTATTACCAAATTATAATATAACCAATTTATCACACCCTGACTTTTGCGAAAGCGTATGATGTGTGACTTGCTTAATATCATTGCATTCAATTATAACAAACAACTATATGATTAAAACCATGATGTTCTTCCATTAATATGATTCAAAATAATACAGACCACATTGTTTAGTACCAACCAAAGACTTCAAGTTTAACATACAAGCCAACCAAATGTTTTAAGTTCCACAAAAGATTTTAACAAAAGACATAGATAAAACAAGGCTTTGATTCATGTATCTTATCAAGGATAAGATACACAATTCAAACCCTTCAAAATAGGATAACATCATATCTTGTAAACACATCTTGAAAACTTTGAAACGCCTGCCAGATCCATATCAATTTCCTGAAATACATGTAATTTGAAAATATCAACAAAAGTTGAGCGAGTTCACGTGTTTTGTATGTGAGCTCGTAATAACTTGTAAACAGTTGAGAGAATTCCTTTGATAACCAGTATGAAAGCGTCTATGAACAGATCATTAATGTTTTGCAAGGACATTAATATGTGTGGTGCGTAGGAAGTGCTCAAACCTAGCGGATTTCCTCCGGTCCATCCGGCGGGAATGACATAGTCACCACATGCGACCACACAAGGACCCATGGGTGGGGCTCGCTACACACAGATAGATCTGCCACTCATGCCCCTAGGTCTTAAACTAGATTAGTGGCATTTAAGAGAGATACTACATCATCCACGTGATCTAACAGTTCATTCCTTAGCTAACCATACCATTGAAACATTTGAACTTTTGAAACATTGAAACATGTATTTCACCCCCGAAGTCATAAACTGAAAACAGTTGAAACAAAAATAATATATTTTCTGCTTGATGAAATATGATATATCTTGTAATACTTGTAAAAATCACATTTTTCGTTTCTTTGGTTTCCAAAATACCGTTTAACTCGTTTGTCGAAATATATGAATTTAATTTCGGAATATATATATATAGTCCATAGTCCTTGTTCGGTTTGTCCAATATTCGGGTATAATTTTCTTGGAATTTTGGTAAGTTATATTATTTTCAATGTTCCTAAAATAATATAACTAATACACATAATATACAAGTAGCACACAACTGTGACATCTAAATATATTTTTCCCTAAATATATACTTAGTCACTTTTATTTATAAAAAATCAACCTCCAATATTTGTAACTTTTGTAACAAAAATTATGGCAAGTTTTTATATGAAAACCATGATCAAAATTTATTTTTAAACACTTTTTTAAAAATATTTTTCTAAGTGTTTAATTTCTACAAATTTTGCCATAGTTTCCCCTTAAAAATGGAGGTTTCCATGCTTTAAAAAGCATATCATTTTCTTTTAAAATCATCATCAATCATCAACAATTAATTCAAGACTTACCATGAGCCAAAATCATGCAATTTACACTACATCATGAACTTGAAATTTTGTAAAAGTTTGTAGTAACTTAACATGTTGTTAAGAAAGTTTAGTTACCCCTAAAAATATGGTTATTTATTTATAAATCTCATTCTTGAAGATTTTAGTTCTTCATAACTTGTATGAAGATTTTTCTAAAAATGATTCTTTTGTATTCTTCTTGTTACAAACATTTTTCTAGCCTTGATTTAACACTAAAAACATGTTTAACTTCTTTAAAAATCATTATTATGTAAATCTTGTAAATAACTTTGGTTTCTTGAAAATATCACTTTTGAAATCATCCATTCTCAAGACTTATAACATGTATCAATCATCATTATACTCTAAAACAACTTCATTTTCAAGTTCATGATCCACATAAAGGATTATCATTATGATTTTCACAAGATTCATCCTCATACTTACTAGATCATGTGTTTAATCACAATCTAGTAAGCTTCTTATGATGATCAACATCATAAACACAAGAAATCAACAATCAAGTATCACACATACACTAAAACAACTTAGATTCTTATGTTAGTAAGCTTTATGTGAATGATCATCTTCTTGTTTCTTTGAGATTCATGAGATTAACACATACTCTTTTAACCACTAAGATTAGAAGTAAAAATCAAGTTGTAAGAAGCTTACTACTAGCACAAGCGCTAGGGAAGAATCAAAGATGATGAACAAGGTGTATAAAAGCTCTATGTGAAGGTCCTTCAAGCTCCAATGCCTCCAAGCTTCTTAACTTTGCTTCTTGCACCCTTGGATCACCTTAGAATGGTTGAGAATGATTGAAAAATGGTGGTGTGTGGTGGCCGTAAACAAGGAAGGAGGAGAGGAGAGTGATGAAGTTGTGAAGTTGTGAAATGAGAGAGATTGATGGTCTTGTGGGTATTTTAAACAAGTTCTTGAACATTTGCTAAACCTTTGGATAATGTGCTTCAAGAACCATCAACAAATCTATTAAACAAATAAAAGAAATCAAGGGGGTGGGTCCCCCTTGGTAACCGTCGAATGGGGGGGGGGGGGGTTATATGGTTGGGATGTGATGATAAGTTAGTGAAATCTAGTTAGAAAGTAATGGAATTTGGTTGGTGTTTTATGTGTTATGTGTTTATAAGATGTATTATGATGTTCGGTGACCATAACTAGCTCAGAAATGTTAAAACAATGCTTCTAGTGAAAATTTGGTGTTTTGGGTAGTGTCCGGTTGTTCGGTTGGTTACCGGTTCGTTAAGGTGCTAAATTACGCAGTTTAGTGTGCTTTATGTTCCCTTTTATGACAGTTTTGATTCCCGACACCTAGGAAGGTATTCTGGACCATTAAACCATAATTCTGCATTATATTTGGTTTTTAAAAAGCTGATTTTTGCTGAAATATGCAATTCTGCAGTTTTTGAGAGTTTTAGGCACTTTCCGGGACTTAAACTATCACTAGGAAGGCAGTTTTATGATCCTTACTTTCTTACACACTATACTAGTGTAACTCTTGGTTCCGGGCTCATTCTGTGTCTTAACATCATGTCTGCCTGAGTACTGAACTCCCGTCAGTACTTCTAGTTTGTCTGATAACTGTGCAGTGACAACCCGAGTTTTCAAGGTCTTTCCTCTACACGTTATTTGTTCGCAATTGTGTTTTCAAAACTTGTTTGCTTTGTATTTGTACATGTTTGATTATGCTTGAGATATTGTGTTACTGTTTGATTGATGAGTGAAAGAAATTTATTAACTGTTTGAGATTACAATTCCACAATCGACGAAACATGGTGAGCTACACACCACACACACACCACGACGAAACCTAGGAAGTTTTGCCACAAGTATCACTCGACGAAACCTTAAGGTTTCGTCATGTGTTCCTCGACGAAACAGGAGAGTTTCGCCATCTCCTTGACCGACGAAACATGGATTTTTCACCATAAGGGCCGCCGGCCTAGGTAGTTACGACTCAACATCGAATGATTTAAAATATAACCTTGTGTTATTGAAACCGTCAATCATAAACTCAAACCCTATTCCTCTCTACTCCAAGTGACGGCAACAAACTCTCTGCGAAGCACCACTCCCTCGGTTTGATTTCCCTTAAGCATGAATCCGGTGTTCTTGCGCGAGACTACGGTCCTTCTAGGTTAGTCCGTTAGCACTAGCGTTAAATCTTGATTGTTCGTGTTATGCGACGTATTTGTTATGTGTTAAGAAACTGAAATTGTTCATGATATTTGTCGATGAATCAGTTATTAGAAAACTAATGGATTTGATGATCTAGGTATGATGTTTGAGAACTGTTGTGTTTGTATGTATATGAATTAACTCGATTAAGGATTTCATGATGATACTGTTAAGCGATAACTAGGGTTTGTGTGTGTGCATTAATAATCATGTTCAACTATAATTATATGTAGGGAATGTAAACGGGTACACTGGAAGGGTTAATGTTTGTTCATATCTAGGGTAGTATGAGCATGAATGAATGTTGATTGATCCGTTGTTCATGAAGATAGTGTGTAACTGCTAGTATGTGTTGATGGTGATTGGTAACTGTACGTGTGATCCGACGAAACACACATCACGACGAAACCTGTGATGTTTCGTCAAAGGGGAATCATGACGAAACTTGGGAGTTTCGTAATGAAGGATCATGACGAAACCTGGGGTTTCGTCAGTAAGGAATCACGACGAAACATGGAGAGTTTCGTCTAGTGGGTAAACAGACGCGGTGAACTAAGTTAATTTCTATTGAGGGATGTTAAAGTTATGGTAAGTATGGTAGTTACTGTTGACAATAATTGACTATGACCAAAGAGACATGATCTACTTCTCATGCATAGTATACTTACTGTTAGGCGTTGTTACAGAACATACGTGTGAACTGTGAATTTGAACAAGTTGTGTAATTGCTATGTGCTATTTGGTGACCACTGAATGGATACTCACTGTGACTTGTATTTATACGTGAACCTTGCAAACATAAACTGATTTCGTATGTATGCATACTCTAGGCTTTGACTGATAAACTGTGATCAAGTAGATTAACAAACCGAGCAAACCAAGGTGAGTTCACACTTTAATTAAGGCATGGGATTCCCGGAGGTTTGGGAATGGGTTAAGAGACTAAAATGAAACCTACATATTCACCTTTAACAGAATATGTACCTCCATCCTCTTTGAGAAGGATGACAACATTAACCTGCATATTCTCCTTGGATAGATTACGTACCTCCGTCCTCAGTTGGAAGGACGACAACCTATAACTTACTAGAAAAAACTCTATCATTAAGTCCCCCATTTTTATATCGACTTAATCGTCGGGCCAATGGTAAGCGGGTCATTAGTTAATAGCGCTATTAGGGTTGAAAAGCCTCACACCGTTCAAGGAGGACGGGCGCGTATTAATGGATCTGGGCACTTAGTCAATGATGATAGACATTGACGTAGGGCACAACTTTCTCAGTCTGTTGTTGATATGGTAACAGTCTAGTGGTTACATGGGGAAGCCCCCACTGGTTATGGTTTGGGAAACAAGGAACTGATTAACTACTGGTCTTCGAATGAACTTATGGTTTTTGAAACAACTTTAAACTGGACAACCAACTGTGAACTCGCTCAACTTTGTTGTTGACTCGTTGTTACATGCCTTGCAGGTCGTTAGATGTTAGCTGGAGCTTGCAGGGGAGCGGAAGTCGTTGTGGTACATGGACTGTTGAGTTCCATGATAAACATTGAACTTTTAAACTTATACTTTGGTTTTTGGTTTTAAACTTTGTTGGTTCCGCTGATGACATGAATTGGATTAACTTGTTTGAACACCAATTATATTGAGTGGTTGGACTTTCATTTATTTAATTTACATTGTTCAATATGATTGGTGGCTGGATCCTGGTCAGTCACGCCTCCTGCGGTGATACGCCGCTCGTGGATTTTGGGGGTGTGACAGATTGGTATCAGAGCCATTGGTTACAGTGAACTTGGTTTTAAAAAGGGAAAGCTTTTAACAAAACCAGACTATAACCTGGACAATGCTTAACGATCCACAACGACGCTTCGCTCCACGTGCAAGACTCAGCACTATAGGTGATATGGTTTATGTTTATATTGCATGTCTATTAGTTTGCTTAATGCATTATTCATGGTATGCTTAGTCAACGTAACGACTACTGTTTGAAACCCTGTGTGCTTACTCTCTTCTGTCATCCCAAACTTATGCACTTTCGCGACACCTCTCTCACTTGTGCTTTCTTTGATGTGAAGATCATGAGTGGATGTTTGAACTTGACTCAAGCCCAGCTGACGGCTCTAATCAACGAACGAGTGGCCGAGGCACTCGCAGCAGCCCTTGCAGGAGGTATAACCCGCCATACTGACCTATCTTAAGATGTTAAGATCCTACTCTCGCTATCCAACTCTTGTGCTTAACCTTGTCTTTCTTTCTCGCGCGACAGGTCAGCATGCTCAGCCTCCCGTATATACCTTCAAAACCTTTATGGACTGTCGACCTAGTACCTTCAGTGGTATAGAAGGAGCTGTAGGTCTTCTTCACTGGTTTGAGAAGATCGAGTCTGTCTTTGAGATGTGTGTTAGTGCATTCATCTGTCAACTACGTCTTACGTCGAGTCTGCAGTTCGTTGCGAAGATTGGTTAAACATGATGTCATCATGACATCATCCAAGTGATGTCACAATGACATAATCACACAAGAAGACAAAAGTTTAGTATGTGAAAAGATTGGATTTTGGTCAAAAACTTAATTCCGCTCATATGTCAAAATGTGATTCCGCTTATGTGGCAATGTCCATAAAAGCGAAATCATATGTTAGTGATTTCGCTTTTACGGCATGTTCACAAAAGCGAAATCAACACTAGTATAAATAGGGGCATTGTTAGTTCATTCAGTACGTGACCTCTGAAAGTGTAACGAAGTGCTGCCGGTTTTCTGTTAGGTTGTAATCATTGTTAAATGCTATATAATAGACAGATTAAAGATTAACAAGCTGTGTTCGTGTCTAGTTCTCTGATTCCGCCTTTGAACTGGACTTAAACTCTTCTAAACGACTCAAACGGGTCAAACAACGATCCAACAAGTGGTATCAGAGCCAGTGAAGAAGAGTTTTCTACAATTCAGCCGTAAAATCTGTTTCTACACCTTTCTTTTTCGAAAAAAAAAAAAATTTACGGTCGAAATTGCTTCAAATTTACACAGTATACTCGTAATCATGTATAAGTAAATCCTTGAAAGTTTCAAAGCTTGAATCGACCTAAAACTCATTAATTTTGGGGTATCGCTTTTACGTACTCGTGAAAAGGTGACATCATCACCTGGTTCCGCTTATGTGAACAGTTATTTCCACTCATTTGTACAACGTGATTCCGCTTTTAGTGACAGTTGATTTCGCTTTTGTGACAATTGAGATTCCGCTTTTGTGTCACTTGAGGTTCCGTTTTTGTGACAACCAGGGTATAGCTTTTGTGACACTTAGAATTTTGTGTACATCGAATTAAGTGAACCGTTTGAAAAGTAAATTGAATTGTGTGAATACTTTTATCGAGGTTGTCAGTTGTTGAGAAAAAAGATATACATCGGTTTCAGGTCACGTGAAGTTAAACTTGGTATTAAATTTTTGTTCGGTCATCAATGTGTCATGTGATATGATTAAGTATTTGGTCCAATCATTGTTTTTTAATTGATGATATGTTGTCGGCCATCTAATAGTTACATTGATATGTGTTGAGTAAATGAAAGGTCCAATGAGATTTGAGTATGCATGTGTATGATGTCAGCTTAATGGAAGTTAAAGTCAAATTGAATTTGTTGATATTATTTTGAGTTAGACGGTTCATGTGATCCATAGTTGCAGCCCAATCATCATCATTAAAAGCCCAAGAGTATTATAGAATTGATTAACTATGACAGCCCATGTGAAGTTCATTTGATATTGTCAGACTAGTTTGAAAAGCATTGAATTGATTAATAGTCCATGTGTTTTGTCACCTGTCAACTTTACATCAGCCTATTGTTTGTTGTCGGATAAGTGGACTTGAGGTCCAATCAAAATCAAATTGAATTGTAATATTGCTCGTATTTTGATCTGAGTATTCATGTGACATTTGCCGATTTTGCAAAGTTATTTGAAAGGGTCAAGGTCCTATGATTTTGCCAGGTCATTGAAAAGGTCGTCCGAATTTGATCCGGGTCAAAGCAGTCCACACAGTGTGTCAATCTTCAGTCGGCATAGTCTGTCTATCTTCAGTCCGCACAGAAAATCATCAGTTCGAGTACTAGTTTGTTTCAGTTAATTGATAAGCATTTAAACTGATTGTATTGTGTTTGTGTTGTTGTCAGGTTTTCATAATGGCTGAGGAATTCTTCAACACGTTTTACAACGCGTTCGCAACCGAATCGTCTGAGGCTACAAATGTTACACCAAAAACCATCACGAAGGCGCTCAATGAAAACATCAAGCATGATAACTTCTACGGAACACATTCAAAGCCTCCAACTTTGGATAGCATTGATGATTATACATGGTGGAAGGAACGGTTTATTAATTGGGCTAAAGCATATGCTCATGAAAGCTGGTTCTGCCTGGAGTATGGATATGAAAAACCAAAAGATGATAAAGGCGAAGATCTTGTATTCAAGAAGTTTACTAGAGAAGATAAAGCTGAATTTGGAGCTGAACAGAGAATGATAACATTGATCCAGTCAGCAATCAGAAATGACATCTTTGCACTGCTAAATCATAATGGGTCATCTAAGTCTGTCTGGGAAGCTTTACGACTTAAAGCTGAGGGGGGTAAACAGATTAAAAAGAACAAAATCTCTTTATTAAAGAAATAATTTGATCTTTTTGATAACATAAAAGGAGAGTCGGTGAGGCAAATGATTGAGAGATTCTGTCATCTTAAAATTGAGCTGGAGAGATTAGAGATAAATAAAACAAGAGAGGAATTGATAGACAAAGTGATTGAAGCGTTACCACGAGCTGATCAGTGGCAAACGTTTGTTTTTATCTTAAAAAATGATGCTTCATATGATAATATTACTCTTGATGCTTTGTTTGAAAAGATTGAAAGTCATGATCTGGAGCTACAAAAGCAAAACAAGATAACTGATTCTTCACATCAACAGAACGTTGGCTTGTATTACAAAGGCAGTGTACCTTCTGATAAAAGCGTTGGTTCACCAAAAACAGCATTTAGTGGTGAGAAGATGAAAGAACCACCAACAACGTCAATAAGTCATCATTCTGGATATCATTCATCTTCAAAGACAAATTCTGATGAATCTGAAGAAATTCTGTGCAACATTGCTCTTAAACTGAAGAATTCTCCTGCAATGAGCATAAATGCAGCTAAGCAGCAAATGAGTTTCCTTGCATCTGTTCTGGAGTCATATGAAGGTCTAGTAGCTGGCAAAATTGGAAACTCAGAATTGACCAAAGAAGACTATGACCAGATTAATCCGGAAGAGATGGAGCTCATTGACATCCGTTGGTGTTTAGCTAGTTGTATTCGAAGAGCTCAGAGGTATATGGAGATTACTGGAAAACAATCGCTTGGAGGTGCTTCAACAAAGCTTGGATTTGACAAATCCAAAGTGACCTGCTTCAAATGCAAGCAGAAAGGTCATTTCAAGAGAGAATGCACTAATTCTGCAGTTGGTGGAAATGAACATCCGTTCAACGATGACTATTATCGAAAGGCGATCTACCATAGAAGCAGAGAAGAGCCAAAGTTGATTGAAGATAAACTGAAAGAAAAATCAAGAGCTTATGCTGTAATTTACGAGGATGAAGGATATGATTGGAGTGAGATTCTTCCAATAGATGACATTGTTGATGAACGGTTCAAAGCTGAAGTCAAACAGGAAGAATTAAATAAACATTATGCTCTTGTTACTGAGATTCAAGACGAAAACAAAGAAAAAGACACTTCTGAAATCCATGAAGAGAATGTTGAGATCAAAGAGAAAACTCGAGAAGAAATTTTGAGTGAGAAGACTTACAGAGAAAGAAATGTGGTCTACAACAGAATGGATGATATGCAGGAGGAGTATGAGATGGCTGTCGGTAGCAAAAGATGGGATAAAAAGAGAGAATGCTACTATAACAGAGAAGGAGAACCGGTTGTTCCCAAGAAAGACATAATCTTCGATGATGTTCTTCTTGCAGTCCCGTTAAGAGCTGAATACTATAGAAGAGTATTGAAAGATGACACATACGCTAAGAGATATGAAAAGGATATCAGATATGCCATGTTATCGTGTCTGAGAAAAAGGGATGAGGAGAGGATGAAGAAGAATGTTGAAAGAATGGTGAACAATCTGAAGAAAACCGCTGAAGAGGTTAAAGAGGAAGCTGTGACTGAAGAACAGCAGATTGAAGAAGAGGTGCAGAAAGAAGAAAAGAATGAGAATGAGGAAGCTGATAATGTTGGTGATGAAGTCGGTGTTGAAGAAAAGCAGAATGTTGCTGAGCAGACAGAGGTTGCTGAAAACACCGAAGTGCCAATCACTGAGGTAATTTCTGATTCTGAAAACTTGAAAATAATTGATAAGTGCAAGAATTGCATGGAACCGTGCAGAACTTGTACTGAAAAAGATGAGCAATTTAGAACAAGAGATCTTGAGTTCACAAAAATTGAAAAGATTTTCAAAGAAAAATGCAAAGAAATGCTAGAAAAAGAAAAAGTTTTTAAAGAAAATGATGAAAAACTTTCAGAAAAATGTAACAAATTAGAGAAAGAAAATGAAGTTTTGAAAGAAAATGTTTTGAAAATGACAAATGAATGTGAACAAAAAGAAATTGCTTGTCAAGAAATGAAGAAAGATTATGACTCCATGAAATTAGCATATGATATTATGAAAGAGTCATACGACAAAGTGAAAGATGAAATGAAATATGCTCAATCTAGAATGAATTATATGTCTGAAACAACTAAAGAGCTTAAACGAATGTATGCGATAAAACAAGATGTTGTTAATTCCTATATTGAGGATGTTGCTAAGTTGAAGCGACAAATTGCTGATTTAGAACAGGATAACAACAAATTAAAGAGTTATCACGTGTCGTCATATGTGCTTGAACGAATTTTCAATATAAAACCGGGTGAGGGTGAGTCTGAGCAGAACAAGAAAGGAATTGGTTCAGAGTTTCATCAAGTTCCACCACCGGGAAAATTTGCATTTTATGATGAGGAAAAGGTCGAAAAAGCTTTCAACATGGTAGACCAATTGCCAGACAACATTGACATAACCTATTCCAAATCTGATGATTCTCATGATTCAGAGGTGGTAGGTAAAGTCGTTGAAAGTGTGTTGAAAGAAGAGTCGGTTGATACAGGTAAATCTGAATCACAGGATGAAAATGAAGGAAATCTTCATGATGGTTATCTGAAAAACACAAAATCCGAGAAAAGTTTGAATGATGATTCAAAAGGATTGGTTTATACCATGATTGGATCGGACAAATTGTTCTTAGATGTTGTATTCCCGATTCAGAATGTGATTTCAGAAAAAGTCGACAAAGTTTTCAAAATGGTTGAGATTGAGAAGTCTGAGATTTCAAAGTTTGTCGGTAAGAGTCATAGAGGTTCGTATACCAAACCTAGTTTCAAAAAGAAGAACATGAAGGCTGGGTTGGGTTATAAGAAGAAACAGAATCGAAATAAAAATGAAACACCAAATTTTCAAGCAAAAATGAGTTTTGTTCAAGGAGGCAGTTTAGAAAAAGAAAAAGAATTCAAAATGAAACAGTCTAATGATGAATTCTTTGCTAAAAAGCAAAAGCAACAACCACAAGTCAAAGATGTGTCCATGAGAACATGTTTCAAATGTGATCAAAAAGGACATCTTGCACGCAAGTGTCCTAATCTAAAACCTGTGGATGTTGACAAAAAGAAGATTGATGCTGAGAAACAAAAATCTGAGAATGTGAGACAAAGGTCAACCAGATTTGATTTAAACAAAACTTGGAGGTACAACACAAACAAGTTTGCTTCGAATCAAAATTGGAAATCAAACCCGAACAGGTTCGATTCAAGACAGACCTGGAATTCTCACACACCCAGATTTAGAACAACACAAAGTTGGAAAACCACAGTTGATATGACAAAACCTAAAGAGTTTTGGAAACCAAGAGTTGTTGTTCAAAATCAAAATGTTCAAAAAGTTTCACATTTTTACAAACGAGGAACACCAAAAGGTCAAACATGGAGTGTTAAGAAACATGTTGATTTGGTAAATGATGAGAAAGTTGAAGTTAAAATTGAGAAAGTTTTTGTGAAAAATGACAAAGAATTTCCAGCATTGAATGAAAATTATTGTGTTGAAATGCCTAAGGTTCAACAGACCTGGGCTAAATTGTTCAAGTAATTCAGTTAGTTCAATGTGCAGGTGCTCATGGAATCTGAAGATTGTAAAATTGGAATTTGGAGCAGCCTGGCACAACGAGGAGAGGAGGCTGCTGGATCCTGTGTTGGTTGAAACAGGAAGTTTATATGTTTTCTGTAAATAAATAAACAATATTTCAAAAACCCTAAAAATTGAAAAATTTGAAAAACCAAAAATATGTTTGTTTTTAATTTTTGTCAAATATTCAAAAATTAAAAAAATATATGTTGATTGAATATGCCGAAACCCTCACGGCTGAACAAACATGATTACTTTCATCAGATTGAAAAACGGTTTTCAAACTGTTAATATCAATGTGTTGTAAATCATGGGGGTACGTTAGATTTTCTGCAAATCAGTACACTTGAAGCAGAAAATGGATGGCGAGACAAAGCTATCAGTGTTGGTTGTCAAATTTTCCTTATATGATTTTGCATTTTAGGGGGAGTAATATTGTTAGAAAATACAAAAACATTTGAAAATTTTGAAAAAGTCAAAAACATGATAAAATTCAAAAATTGAGTTTTTGCGTAAAAAGAGGAAATGATAGTACATCAGTAGACGGTTACAGTATGCTAAAGAAATGGAAAGTTTAAATGTGTTAAACGATCTCACCGTGGATATGTCGGTAGGTTTTTATACACTTAGTAAACTTTTTCGGGATATAAACCTAAATTCAAACACTTGCTTATTTCGTGGGGAACACTACTTGGATATATAGGTAACCCCTGAAATTTCGTTTGAAAGGTCTCATAATCTGATATACTAGGTCTTTATACTCAATGATGTCTGGGGTATTATTCCGGGACTTCTGCTGAACGGTAGTTCTGACCTAGTCCTTGGATAATACTTTCTGCAAATGCTTGAAACATAGCATTAAATCCTCAGCATGCTGATGAAACAATAAAATTGATAGTCGCTGCTGTTGTAAGCAAAAAGATCCTCTAAAGGGGACATACCGTAAAATCGAAGCTGATATCTCTCTGCGTATACGGAAGTATCGACCTGAGATCCCTCGGCCCTCGCATACCTAATTTATATACAGATATCATTGTAGTATACTCACCTGTAAGACTGATTATTGGGATTCTGGATACGGGAGTATATTCAAGAGGTGGGACACATGAATAGGTTTAAGTTCTTAATACACCTAATTCATATCCTGAATCAGTTGAAGTTTGTGTGAAAATTTAAGTGGATCAGTATATCGACAATCTAAGTGAATTGTTTAATACTTAATGTGAAAATTAAGCTCAACGGTACTTGTGACTTGTCATAAACTGATATGATCCTCTGACGCATACTCAAAACAAAAATATTGTCTGTAAATATGTTTGTACATATTTCCTTATTGCTTTATATTTTCAGAAAATACAAAAAGATTTTGATTTCTGCTTTATTTTCGACAACTGATATCTGAATTGCTGAGTTTCAAAATCTAAGTAAGCTGATTGTGTTTCTGAAAATAAAACAAGTTCATTAATTTGATACTTGAATTTAATAAAAAAAAATTCAAAAACAGTTTGTGATATCTCCAAGGTCATTAATTTGAACTTGGATGATAAACTGTGAGGGAGTTGGATTCTTTAACACTGCCAAATCTGTAAAGTTTGTTGATAGGGGGAGTGAATTAGAGAATTTGATTGATAATACGAAAACATTGTATTTATAGATGTTTGAGTGTTGCAGATAGTCCAGACTACGATCCCGAGAGCAGAGTCTAAGGGGGAGTCTGAAGACAAGCTTGAAGCAAAGAGAAGCTTGTAGATGGAAAGCTAGGTGTCGATCCCAAAGCACGGAAGCTTGATGAAAGGGGGAGCCTGAAGCTGATAAAGACTGAAGACTGAGAAGACTCGACACTTAAGACTCGTCAACATCTGAGGGGGAGTCTGTTAGTGCATTCATCTGTCAACTACGTCTTACGTCGAGTCTGCAGTTCGTTGCGAAGATTGGTTAAACATGATGTCATCATGACATCATCCAAGTGATGTCACAATGACATAATCACACAAGAAGACAAAAGTTTAGTATGTGAAAAGATTGGATTTTGGTCAAAAACTTAATTCCGCTCATATGTCAAAATGTGATTCCGCTTATGTGGCAATGTCCATAAAAGCGAAATCATATGTTAGTGATTTCGCTTTTACGGCATGTTCACAAAAGCGAAATCAACACTAGTATAAATAGGGGCATTGTTAGTTCATTCAGTACGTGACCTCTGAAAGTGTAACGAAGTGCTGCCGGTTTTCTGTTAGGTTGTAATCATTGTTAAATGCTATATAATAGACAGATTAAAGATTAACAAGCTGTGTTCGTGTCTAGTTCTCTGATTCCGCCTTTGAACTGGACTTAAACTCTTCTAAACGACTCAAACGGGTCAAACAACGATCCAACAATGTGCGAATGCCCTGAGGCTCGTAGGGTAAAATTTGCTACTGGAACACTCGAAGGTGTTGCGTTGACATGGTGGAACGCGCAAGTACAAATGCTAGGATTGGCTGCTGCTAATTCCACCCCATGGAACGACTTCAAAGATCTGACCAATGAGGAGTACTGTCATCGCGACGACATCCACAAACTGGAAGTAGAGTTTTATAACTTGAAGATGACGGGGTCTGAAATAGAGGCGTATACGAAGAGATCGAACGAACTAGCCGCATTGTGTCCTACTATGGTGGATCCTCCTATCAAGCATATCGAGTTGTACCTCAAGGGTCTAGTGCCAGAGATTCAGAGCCATGTGACTGCGGCTAACCTTGGTACCATCCAGCAAGTTATACGACTAGCCCATCGTCTCACCGACCAGGCAGTTGAGCAGAACAAGCTGCCCAAGCGTATTAGTGCTACAACTACATCAGATGCTCCTAGCGATAACAAGCATAAGTGGGATGGAAATTCAAGCAAATGTTCTACTTCTGTTCAGTCTCAGTCTCAGCAGCGAAGGACTGATGACTACAAGAGCCCCAATCAGCAGTCTACTGGGAATCAGGGTCAGGGTGGATACAAGGGAAATCACCCTAAGTGCAATCGATGTAATTTGCACCACAACGGGCCGTGCAACAAGAGTCGTTGTCAAAGATGTAATAAGCTGGGTCACGCAGCCAAGGATTGCAGGAGCTCACACCCCGTGAATCAGAATCGTCAACAGCAGCCACAAGCTCCACAGAACCAGCAGCAGCAACAGTAGGGTAACAAGGGATGCTTTCAGTGTGGTGCTGAGGGTCACTTCAAGAGACACTGTCCACAGTTGAATCAAAATCAAAACAACAACGACAACCAAGGAAATGGGAACAACAATGGGGGTAACAATGATGGCAACGGTGCCAGGGGACGTGTCTTCGTGATTGGGCAGGGTGATGCAAGGAACGATCCCAATGTTGTGACGGGTAAGTTCCTACTGGATGACTTCTATGTTACTGTTTTATTCGATTCGGGTGCTGATACTAGCTACGTGTCCTTAAAAGTTAGTCAGATGCTTATGCGTACTCCAACACTTTTGAACACCAAACACATTGTAGAACTAGCAAACGGTAAAAGTTTAGAGGCCACACACATAGTTAAGGGTTGTAATCTTATTCTTGCTGATCAGATCTTCCTTATTGGGATGGATTGGTTATCTCAACATCAAGCGGAAATTCTTTGCAAGGAGAAAATTGTCCGCATCCCTCGTTCTGGTGAAGAACCCCTCGTGATTCGTGGTGACAAGAGTGTTGCAGATGTAGGCATCATCTCTTTCCTTAAGGCCCAGAAGTGTTTACGAAAGGGCCACATTGCTATTCTAGCCCTCGTTACTGACACCTCCATGAAAGAGAAGAAGATAGAAGACATTCCTGTTGTACGTGATTTTCCAGAGATATTTCCCGAGGAGTTACCTGGCCTTCCGCCTCATCGTCGGGTCGAATTTCAAATCGAGCTAGCTCCTGGAGCAGCACCAATAGCTCATGCACCTTATCGTTTAGCTCCATCAGAACTACAGGAATTGTCCACCCAACTACAAGAGCTATTAGACAAGGGTTTCATTCATCCTAGCTCTTCGCCCTGGGGAGCTCCAGTCTTGTTTGTAAAGAAGAAAGACGGTACCTTCTGAATGTGTATTGACTATCGCGAACTCAACAAGGTAACCGTGAAGAATCGTTATCCTCTTCCGCGTATTGATGACCTATTCGACCAGTTGCAAGGGTCGAGCTTCTACTCAAAGATTGATCTGAGATCGGGATATCATCAGCTGAGAGTCCGAGACGAGGACATCTCCAAAATAGCATTCAGGACTCGTTATGGGCACTATGAGTTTCTAGTTATGCCTTTCGGATTGACAAACGCACCTGCGGTCTTCATGGATCTCATGAACCGAGTGTGTAAACCTTACATGGATAAGTTCGTTATTGTTTTCATTGACGACATCCTGATCTATTCTAAGAGTCAGGAGGAGCACGAACATCATCTGCGTCTTATTCTGGAACTTCTTCGAGCTGAGCAGCTGTATGCTAAGTTTTCAAAATGCGACTTTTGGCTTTGTGAAGTCTATTTCTTAGGCCACGTGGTAAATGCGGATGGGATTCATGTGGATCCATCCAAGGTTGACTCGATCAAGAACTGGCCTGCACCCCGTACACCAACTGAGATCCGCCAATTCTTGGGCTTGGTGGGTTACTACAGAAGATTTATCAAGGATTGCGCAACCACTCACGTCGCTAACTCAGAAGGGTGTCACCTATCATTGGGGTGATGCACAGGAATCCGCGTTTCAGCACTTAAAGGAGAGACTTTGTAGCGCACCTATTCTCTCGTTACCTGAAGGCACCTACGATTATGTGGTTTATTGCGACGCGTCAATCCAAGGACTTGGTTGTGTGTTGATGCAACGTGAGAAAGTCATTGCTTATGCATCACGCCAACTTAAGGTTCACGAAAGGAACTACACTACTCACGATCTGGAGCTGGGAGCCGTTTTTTTCGCACTCAAGATATGGAGGCATTACTTGTACGGTACCAATTGCCCCATTAACACCGATCACAGGAGTCTCTAGCATATCCTCGAACAGAAGGAGTTGAACATGCGACAGCGTCGATGGGTCGAACTCCTGAATGATTACGAATGTGCGATTAAGTACAATCTGGGCAAAGCCAATGTTGTGGCCGACGCCCTCAGCCGAAAGGAGACGTAACCTAAGAATGTACGTGCGTTACAGCTTACCATCCACTCTAGTCTTCCCGCTTAAATACAAGATGCTCAGATTGAAGCATTGAAAGCAGAGAACATCAGGGCTGAGTCTCTGCGAGGATCAAAGAAATGGTTAGAATAAAAGGAAGACGATGCTTATTACGTAACAGGGGCGCATCTGGGTTCCACTTTAAGGAAACTTATGCGAGCTTGTGATGGATGAAGCACACAAGTCTCGTTACTCGGTACATCCTGGTTTGGATAAGATGTACCATGATCTCAAGACTACGTACTGGTGGTCCCACACGAAGGTAACATAGCGACCTATGTTAGTAAATGTCTGACTTGTACGAGAGTCAAAATCGAGTACCAGAAACCATCAGGCCTACTTCAACAACCAGAGATACCGACATGGAAATGGGAGAAGATCTCCATGGATTTCGTTACTTGCTTTCCTAGATCTCAACGCGGAAATGATACCATTTGGGTGATCATGGATCGACTGACCAAGTCTGCACTTTTTCTGGCTATCAAGGAAACAGATAAGTTTTCCACTCTAGCAGACATCTACCTAAAGGAAGTAGTTTCGAGGCATGGGGTGCCAACCTCCATCATTTCTGATCGTAACTCACGTTTTACATCTGAATTGTGGCAAGCGATGCACAAGTCCTTTGGCTCTCGATTAGACATGAGCACGGCGTATCATCCACAGACGGATGGGAAGTCTGAACGCACCATCCAAACCCTTGAAGACATGCTTCGGGCATGTGTAATCGACTTTGGTAACGGCTGGGAAAGACACCTCCCGTTAGTGGAGTTTTCGTATAACAACAGTGTCACACCCCGACCACGTGGAACATACAAAACGTGGCGGAAACGTCGGGGAGTGTTGTAACAGAATTAATTGTTTCAAATCCATGGCAATTGAAGTTTCGTTTTATTGATTAAAAGTGTTACAATGTCTTAACAAACAAGAAATACAACATAATTAACTTGTCTTGCATCTTTTATTGTCACTAAAGCCCAAGTCTGCCTATATGTATCTTGATCATCTTATGCAACAGTTCCTGAAAAACACATGTGAAAATAGGTACGTCAGCATAAAAATGCCGGTGAGATACTTAGGTTTTGTGAAAATAGCTTTCATGACTTTTGTTTGAGAAAATGTTTAGTCATGAACCTTGTTATTTGCTTTGTTTTGTAAATCATTTGAAAATCGATAAGATCAGATGATATGTATAAATAATGTATGGTTAAATGAATAACCATGTAAAATGAGTTTGTATTAGATAAGTTGTTTGTAAATCAATGTCTTGTGAAAAATATGTTATTTGTATAAAATGTTCTATGTATCAAACTGAAATGATTCAGGTAACGCTACAATATGTAATACCATACAAACACTTATATATAGGAAGTACCAGCGGCGTATCCACCATGCTTGTATCATATTACACACGCATCGTTACTTAATCACTTAATCAAACCAAACCAAACAATGTAAGATGTCTATGTTTAAACCAATTGCCTAATGTATTGAATAATATGTCAAAATGTTTATGTCAAGATGTAAACCATGTAATGTGTAACCAAAATAATATGTATGGCTAGTGAAATGTATAAACTAAACCATATGCACAAGAACATAGTATTGAAGTAAAACTTGGTTTAAATCAAAGTTATGTTTTGTGTAGTAAATGCATGATCAATGTAAATCATGTAATATGCGTCCAAAATGTAAGTATGTGATGAATAACAAATGTACTAAGTATGAAGAACAATGCAACGATTGAACATACATAGCATGTGAACTGTACTAAGTATGCAACAACAGACATACGTAGCATGCGACCTGTACTAAGTATGCAACAATAGACATACGTAGCATGTGATGTAATGTAAAACAATGTACTAAGTAATGCACACAATGGCACACCTAGTATGAAATGTAAATGAAATCATGTACTATAATGTACTAATGAACATAACAAGTATATGATGTGAAAACAGGAAAGCTTGAAAGTAACAAGTAGGCACATGTGTTTCACCCCAAAATAGTTTGGAAAAGAGTAAAAGTGGGGTCTATGTACTCACTTGAGATTGCTCAGAAGTCCTAGGATAACCACCAAGCAATGCTAGAGATCACGGAATCAAACGGCACCTAATATAGGTAACTATGTTAATTAACCGGACCTAAATCGGGAGATTGGGTAGCATTAGGGTTTGTAAACCAAATGAGTGTAGGAACTCATATGATATGGTTTAACAAGCCTACATACTAAATGAAACTTAACCTAAGTGCTTTCGACCCATTACGACCCGTTTAGGTAGCTTATGCTACTTTAACGCGTCGTTCGCGTGAAACGCGTTCGGACCGTCTAACTAGTCCTATGACAAGTGTTATATGCCTAAACATGTTACATTATCAGTTATGTGACAAAAGTTTAGGTTACATATGCTTAATTACCAATTATACATGAAAAGGGCATTCTGGTAATTTACCTAAGGCATATAAACTACCTATCATACAACTACTTAAACGATGTGACCATAGGGTATAACCTCGGAAGGTTATTCCCTACCTACTATGGCCACCTAATGTATTTGGTCGGATCCTAATGATCGACCAAATGGGTCGAGTTCGAAGGTATAGGCGATTTATCAGATCGCCTACCCTACGACTCTAGACAACGTGGTAATCAGTGGGCATAGTCCCAAGGGACTATGACCAACGTGATTACACTCACGTTGCGAAGTTCAAACGAACTTCGCATTGACCATTACTGGTCAACGCTGAAAGTCAAACAAAGTTTGACTTTCTGACTCGAAAAGCAGTAAAAATAAGGAAAAGAACGAAAGAATACTTACCCAGGGTCCCCGAATGCTAATCCCGATTCAAGAATCTCAGGTATGAAACAATGGTTTCAACTTAGAGTTTCTAAAATCAGAATTCTAGTGCATTTGAAGTAATGGGGGGTGGGGTATTTATAGTTTTTGGGTAACCGTTAGGATCGTTTCTTGGAAAAGGGGAAAAGATCTAGTCCGTACACTTGTTGAAAGGTTATGGAAGCTAAATTCCATCCTTATCTAGTGACTAAGCAAGTTAGAACATGTGGTGGTGGATCAAACATGTGCAACTTGTGATTAAATACACTTAATCTGGTCAGAAGGTGGGAAGCGGCCCGCTTTAGGATCAGCCAAACACAATGCGGGCCGCCTGAGGCTTCTGATCTGCATATATGTTTCAGAAATGACAGTTTCAGCCCCTGCACGTGTTTAAGGCCATTCCCGACACTTCTAAGGCCCGTAAAGCCAACTTTAAGGCCCTAAAATGTTGCCTAAACATTGTGGACATGAAACATGTTCAAAAATATGCCGGGTGATGGTTCGTTTGGTCGTACGAACGCGATGTTCGCTTAATTACGACGGAATGCGCATAAGCACGAAAAACGATCCAAATGACGTAACGAATGGATTTTTCTTATGGAGAACACTAAAATATAATGTAGTCATGCTTACATAAATTTTTGGGTGTCCGGATGTATTCAGAACGTAAGTTATGCGCGAAAATGCAAACTTGTGCACTTTTTGACACTTTTAGTCCCTGAATGACCCAAAAGTTTATTTTAGCACACCGAACCCCTCAAAGCCTATTTCTAAGCTATATAAAGGATATTTAAGGTGTGTTTAACTTATGGTCATGTTCCGGAAGGTCTGTTACAGTTCAAATTGGCATACTTTCGCAGTTTGTCAACTTTAGTCCCTGTAAGCGATTAAACTTTGATTTCACTACACCAAACCTTCCAAAACTTATATCTAAGTTATGTATAGGTTATTTAAGGTATGTTAAGCCTATTTCACTATTCCGGAGTGTTCGTTGGATTAAACTGGTTATATCTACACATCAGAGCGCGTATAACCCTCCAGAAAGCGATTTAAAGCTTGAAATCGAACAAGAATTGATATGTGTAAACGATACACATATTTTTACAAATCCCAAGTATGAAATACTATATTTCATTGGTTTGGAATTTGTCTGATGGTTGGAGTGACATGGGTGTTACAGTCTCCCCTACTTTAGGAAATTTCGTCCCGAAATTAATTCGTAGGAGTCTAACTGTGGCTTTGTGTCAAATAACCACCAGAGATATGAAAGGCATAATCCTGTTATTTCTCTTTAACGGACATTCTTCAGAATTGAAAAATGAACGGAGTTATTTTCAACAGGCATTCTTTAGAAACAAAAATGAACGGAATAGTCATTTTACATCTTCAGAAACAAAAATGAACTGAATGAGTCATTTTACATCTTCAGAAACAAAAATGAACGGAATAGTCATTTTACATCTTCAGAAACAAAAATGAACCGAATGAGTCATTTTACATCTTCAGAAACAAAAATGAACCGAATGAGTCATTTTACATCTTCAGAAACAAAAATGAACGGAATAGTCATTTTACATCTTCAGAAACAAAAATGAACCGAATGAGTCATTTTACATCTTCAGAAACAAAAATGAACTGAATGAGTCATTTTACATCTTCAGAAACAAAAATGAACCGAATGAGTCATTTTACATCTTCAGAAACAAAAATGAACCGAATGAGTCATTTTACATCTTCAGAAACAAAAATGAACGGAATAGTCATTTTACATCTTCAGAAACAAAAATGAACCGAATGAGTCATTTTACATCTTCAGAAACAAAAATGAACGGAATAGTCATTTTACATCTTCAGAAACAAAAATGAACCGAATGAGTCATTTTACATCTTCAGAAACAAAAATGAACGGAATACATGACAAAATTCGTTGTGGTCTCTGTGCACTGAATTTCCATAATTATGTACGCGTCCATAATTACGTAATTCCTTGCACAGTCCGCACAGTGCATTTCATGATGTGTAGGGGAAGAAAATATCAAACCTGTGATGAGTGTGACTAGACTACCATAGGGTCCTTTTAATCAGATCAACACATGATCTTTTTAATTAGACCTCCAAGGAGTCCTTTCAGCTATATCATCATTTGATATACTTAACCAGATTTTTTTTGGATCAATCTGTTTAACTAGACCTCTCAAGGGGTCTAATTATAGAATAGTACAATAAAATCCAAGGGACTTAACTACAACGTAGAAGCCCATTGAGGATTTAATATAGTACCTTTGGATATCCTACTATGAATCCCTTATACGAAGATATGGAAGATTCTATGAGGATTTGGATGACAAAACTTGGATCACACAAAAACATAAAAGGAAACACATAAGCACATAATCACATAGTTGTTTGACTTGTTTATTAATTTGTTATCTTTGGACGCGGATACTTAAAGCACACCAGGAATCCAATTCGTGGATTTCATTTGGCACTTTAATCATTTCAAGAATCCATTCATGAAGATAGGATGATCTAATAAAAATTCGATTTTCGTTTTCAGGAAAACGCAATATTCGAATTAAGGTACACAATAATTTAGGACATACGGAAATACCCTTGAGTACCCTATTAAGAATTTATAGTGGTACTTGGGGTATTCGTACATAATTATAACTTGCACCTTGTACCTCATCTCTTTGCAAGAGACGGGTACTTAGGATCTTTGTGTAAAACGCAAGAGATTGTAAAATGGAAGAATTTTGGGGTTTGTCTGTTCTTCAAGGAATGCGGTTCCCCGATTGTCGGTATTGTAAGGGATATGTTGTTTATACATACAATCACATAAATACATTATGATGTAAATAAAAGATTTATTTATAAACAATGATAACAACTGTTTCACGGACATTGACAACAAAAGAAAATAATACATAAGACATGATTATTTCTAAATGGTGTTGTCTTCTAGTCGGTCAGATGTTCATCTCCGTATTGGATTAGCATTAGCAAGCCTTGGGCAATTTCTTCGGAAATGTCCCATCTCACCACACTTGTTGCACGAACCCGGTGGAAAGCGAGCTCGGGCAGGTTTGTTGTTAGCTTGATTCGGTGCAACTGCTGCAACGCAAACTTTTGCCACATGACCTTTAAGTCCACAAATTTGGCATTCGTGGCACTTCACATTAGCATGATGATGTATACCACATCGGTTGCACAAGGGTGAAGTTCCGTTGTATGGCTTCCTAGCACGGGGTTTAGCTGGTTGGTTGGGGGCGGCTTGATCATTGTGAGCGACCATGGCGAAGTTCTGAGAAGCCTTTTGCTTTTTTGACCACTCAAGGGATCCAGTCTGTTCATCCATGGTCTTTGATTCCTCGAGCGGTTTCTTGTCACCCTTTCGGAAAAGCTTACGTTTCCTGATCTGAGATTCAGTCAGGGTTGCAGATAGCTCAATGGCCTGCCTAACCGTAGTGGGGTTACTACCGGTAACAATGTCTTGAACCAAGTCAGGGAGACCATCAATGTATTTTTCGATCGCCTTATCCAAAGGTGTAACCATGGTAGGACACAACAGGCTCAGCTCCTCATATCGATCAGTGTATGCTCGATGTTCGCCACTGTCTTGCTTAAGATCGTCGAATTCTCTTTCCAATGCCCTGATCTCGTGACGAGGACAGAATTCCTTCATCATCAGTGCTCTAAGTTCTTCCCATGTCTGAGCCAGTGCCACATCGGCACCCCTATCTCTCACCACACCGTTCCACCACGTCAAAGCTCGTTTCTCAAAGACACTAGATGCAAAATCTACCTTTCGCTCGTTTGGACATTGAACATGCCTGAAGGTGCTTTCTAGACTCTCGAACCATTGCAGAAGTGCAGTCGCTCCTTGAGACCCAGAAAACTTGGATGGCTTAGCTGAGTTGAACGTCTTGAAACTGCAGAGAGCCTTATTGTTGTTGATAGCTTGGTAACATTGAGCAATGACGTTCGGGATTGCAGCAGTCATTTGCTGTGTAATGACAGCTGCCAGCTCGTCAACAGATACAGGATTTTCGCGTCGTGGAGGCATTCTAAAAGAGAAGAACATGAAAGGAAACGAGTGAGAGAATTAGACGAAAAGAATGAGATGAACAAATCTGATGAAAGCAAGGGTAGTGGTCATTTGTTTGTTACTACAAAGCAACAAACGACACACAGTGATTTATCAAAGTAAATAGGTCAAAAATAATGTATCGCGAAGACATGCTTGCCTATAAGTGAACACTCATCCCAAGAATTCCCAGGTAAGCACAACTGGTCTCGCGTCTGATGAGATGTATACGAAGTGCTTGCCTAGACAGAAAACCCAGAATACAGGCATTCACCCTTCCAGTTTGCACGTGTTCACATTATTTAAAACCCAAAACCTTGATGAGATTTTGAAAACTCATAGGGGTTCAAAACCATATAACAGAGAGTTCAAAACCTTACAATAGAGGGTTCAAAACCTAGTAATCAATCATCCTTGAACAGATGATTAGTTTTCAAAGCGGTTTTGAAATTTATGTTCTTGTTGTGGTTGTCGCCTAAGGATAGGCGACGGTATTGTTTTATGACTAAACGCAAGTAAACTCGCGTTAGGGTCCTAAGAAAGTTATAGACTAGGTCAAAGCATTACTAATAACCTAATTCCCTATAACCATTGGCTCTGATACCATCTTTTCTGTCACACCCCGACCACGTGGAACATACAAAACGTGGCGGAAACGTCGGGGAGTGTTGTAACAGAATTAATTGTTTCAAATCCATGGCAATTGAAGTTTCGTTTTATTGATTAAAAGTGTTACAATGTCTTAACAAACAAGAAATACAACATAATTAACTAGTCTTGCATCTTTTATTGTCACTAAAGCCCAAGTCTGCCTATATGTATCTTGATCATCTTATGCAACAGTTCCTGAAAAACACATGTGAAAATAGGTACGTCAGCATAAAAATGCCGGTGAGATACTTAGGTTTTGTGAAAATAGCTTTCATGACTTTTGTTTGAGAAAATGTTTAGTCATGAACCTTGTTATTTGCTTTGTTTTGTAAATCATTTGAAAATCGATAAGATCAGATGATATGTATAAATAATGTATGGTTAAATGAATAACCATGTAAAATGAGTTTGTATTAGATAAGTTGTTTGTAAATCAATGTCTTGTGAAAAATATGTTATTTGTATAAAATGTTCTATGTATCAAACTGAAATGATTCAGGTAACGCTACAATATGTAATACCATACAAACACTTATATATAGGAAGTACCAGCGGCGTATCCACCATGCTTGTATCATATTACACACGCATCGTTACTTAATCACTTAATCAAACCAAACCAAACAATGTAAGATGTCTATGTTTAAACCAATTGCCTAATGTATTGAATAATATGTCAAAATGTTTATGTCAAGATGTAAACCATGTAATGTGTAACCAAAATAATATGTATGGCTAGTGAAATGTATAAACTAAACCATATGCACAAGAACATAGTATTGAAGTAAAACTTGGTTTAAATCAAAGTTATGTTTTGTGTAGTAAATGCATGATCAATGTAAATCATGTAATATGCGTCCAAAATGTAAGTATGTGATGAATAACAAATGTACTAAGTATGAAGAACAATGCAACGATTGAACATACATAGCATGTGAACTGTACTAAGTATGCAACAACAGACATACGTAGCATGCGACCTGTACTAAGTATGCAACAATAGACATACGTAGCATGTGATGTAATGTAAAACAATGTACTAAGTAATGCACACAATGGCACACCTAGTATGAAATGTAAATGAAATCATGTACTATAATGTACTAATGAACATAACAAGTATATGATGTGAAAACAGGAAAGCTTGAAAGTAACAAGTAGGCACATGTGTTTCACCCCAAAATAGTTTGGAAAAGAGTAAAAGTGGGGTCTATGTACTCACTTGAGATTGCTCAGAAGTCCTAGGATAACCACCAAGCAATGCTAGAGATCACGGAATCAAACGGCACCTAATATAGGTAACTATGTTAATTAACCGGACCTAAATCGGGAGATTGGGTAGCATTAGGGTTTGTAAACCAAATGAGTGTAGGAACTCATATGATATGGTTTAACAAGCCTACATACTAAATGAAACTTAACCTAAGTGCTTTCGACCCATTACGACCCGTTTAGGTAGCTTATGCTACTTTAACGCGTCGTTCGCGTGAAACGCGTTCGGACCGTCTAACTAGTCCTATGACAAGTGTTATATGCCTAAACATGTTACATTATCAGTTATGTGACAAAAGTTTAGGTTACATATGCTTAATTACCAATTATACATGAAAAGGGCATTCTGGTAATTTACCTAAGGCATATAAACTACCTATCATACAACTACTTAAACGATGTGACCATAGGGTATAACCTCGGAAGGTTATTCCCTACCTACTATGGTCACCTAATGTATTTGGTCGGATCCTAATGATCGACCAAATGGGTCGAGTTCGAAGGTATAGGCGATTTATCAGATCGCCTACCCTACGACTCTAGACAACGTGGTAATCAGTGGGCATAGTCCCAAGGGACTATGACCAACGTGATTACACTCACGTTGCGAAGTTCAAACGAACTTCGCATTGACCATTACTGGTCAACGCTGAAAGTCAAACAAAGTTTGACTTTCTGACTCGAAAAGCAGTAAAAATAAGGAAAAGAACGAAAGAATACTTACCCAGGTTCCCCGAATGCTAATCCCGATTCAAGAATCTCAGGTATGAAACAATGGTTTCAACTTAGAGTTTCTAAAATCAGAATTCTAGTGCATTTGAAGTAATGGGGGGTGGGGTATTTATAGTTTTCGGGTAACCGTTAGGATCGTTTCTTGGAAAAGGGGAAAAGATCTAGTCCGTACACTTGTTGAAAGGTTATGGAAGCTAAATTCCATCCTTATCTAGTGACTAAGCAAGTTAGAACATGTGGTGGTGGATCAAACATGTGCAACTTGTGATTAAATACACTTAATCTGGTCAGAAGGTGGGAAGCGGCCCGCTTTAGGATCAGCCAAACACAATGCGGGCCGCCTGAGGCTTCTGATCTGCATATATGTTTCAGAAATGACAGTTTCAGCCCCTGCACGTGTTTAAGGCCATTCCCGACACTTCTAAGGCCCGTAAAGCCAACTTTAAGGCCCTAAAATGTTGCCTAAACATTGTGGACATGAAACATGTTCAAAAATATGCCGGGTGATGGTTCGTTTGGTCGTACGAACGCGATGTTCGCTTAATTACGACGGAATGCGCATAAGCACGAAAAACGATCCAAATGACGTAACGAATGGATTTTCTTATGGCGAACACTAAAATATAATGTAGTCATGCTTACATAAATTTTTGGGTGTCCGGATGTATTCAGAACGTAAGTTATGCGCGAAAATGCAAACTTGTGCACTTTTTGACACTTTTAGTCCCTGAATGACCCAAAAGTTTATTTTAGCACACCGAACCCCTCAAAGCCTATTTCTAAGCTATATAAAGGATATTTAAGGTGTGTTTAACTTATGGTCATGTTCCGGAAGGTCTGTTACAGTTCAAATTGGCATACTTTCGCAGTTTGTCAACTTTAGTCCCTGTAAGCGATTAAACTTTGATTTCACTACACCAAACCTTCCAAAACTTATATCTAAGTTATGTATAGGTTATTTAAGGTATGTTAAGCCTATTTCACTATTCCAGAGTGTTCGTTGGATTAAACTGGTTATATCTACACATCAGAGCGCGTATAACCCTCCAGAAAGCGATTTAAAGCTTGAAATCGAACAAGAATTGATATGTGTAAACGATACACATATTTTTACAAATCCCAAGTATGAAATACTATATTTCATTGGTTTGGCATTTGTCTGATGGTTGGAGTGACACAGGTGTTACAAACAGTTACCACACCAGTATCCAGGCTGCTCCATTTGAGGCATTGTACGGACGTAAGTGCCGATCACCCCTTTGTTGGGCAAAGGTTGGCGACAGCCAAATCACTGGCCCAGAACTCGTCGTAGACACAACTGAGAAGATTGCTCAGATGTGACAACGAATGGCGGCAGCTCGTGACCGTCAGAAAAGCTACGCTGATAAGCGAAGGAAACCACTCGAGTTCCAGGTTGGGGATCGAGTACTGCTTAAAGTCTCACCTTGGAAGGGTGTAGTTCATTTTGGTAAACGAGGCAAACTCAACCCGCGGTATGTCGGACCTTTCAAAATCATAGAGAAAATAGGCAAGGTGGCCTACAAACTGAACCTACCCGAAGAACTCAGTGGAGATCACAACGTATTCCACGTGTCAAATCTGAAGAAGTGTCTGTCAGATGAGACCCTCATAGTTCCTCTCAAGGAGCTCACTATCGACGATCAGCTGCGATTCGTCGAGGAACCATTAGAGATCACTGACCGAGATGTTAAGGTTCTCAAGCGCACCAGAATACCTCTTGTTCGAGTTCGTTGGAACTCCCGTCGTGGCCCAGAGTTCACCTGGGAACGAGAAGACCAAATAAAACACAAGTATCCCCAGTTGTTCGAGAATAGTGCAACCACTACTGAGGCTGAAGCTACTGCGGAATTTCGGGACGAAATTCCAAATCAACAGGGGGGATGATGTGACACCCCAGGAAAACCAAGAAACCACGCAACCTAACAAGCTTCCTCAGTATCCACGTGCTAAATTTCAGGACGAAATTTCCTTCAAGTTGGGGATGATGTGACAACCCGAGTTTTCAAGGTCTTTCCTCGACACGTTATTTTTTCGCAATTGTGTTTGCATAACTTGTTTTCTTTGTATTTGTACATGTTTGATTATGCTTGAGATATTGTGTTACTGTTTGATTGATGAGTGATAGAAATTTATTAACTGTTTGAGATTACAATTCCACAATCGACGAAACATGGTGAGCTACACACCACACACACACCACGACAAAACCTAGGAAGTTTTGCCACAACTATCACTCGACGAAACCTAGAGGTTTAGTCATGTGTTCCTCGATGAAACAGGAGAGTTTCGCCATCTCCTTGACTGACGAAACATGGATGTTTTGCCATAAGGGCCGCCGGCCCAGGTAGTTACGGCCCAACATCGAAAGATTTAAAATATAACCTTGTGTTATTGAAACCGTCAATCATAAACTCAAACCCTAATCCTCTCTACACCAAGTGACGACAACAAACTCTCTGTGAAGCATCACTCCCTCAGTTTGATTTCCCTTAAGCACGAATCCGGTGTTCTTGAGTGAGACTACGATCCTTCTAGGTTAGTCCGTTAGCACTAGCGTTAACTCTTGATTGTTCGTGTTATGCGACGTATTTGTTATGTGTTAAGAAACTGAAATTGTTCATGATATTTGTCGATGAATCAGTGATTAGAAAACTAATGGATTTGACGATCTAAACGGTATGATGTTTGAGAACTGTTGTGTTTGTATGTATATGAATTAACTCGATTAAGGATTTCATGATGATACTGTTAAGCGATAACTAGGGTTTGTGTATGTGCATTAATAATCATGTTCGACTATAATTATATGTAGGGAATGTAAACGGGTACACTAGAAGGGTTAATGTTTGTTCATATCTAGGGTAGTATGAGCACGAATGAATGTTGATTGATCCGTTGTTCATGACGATAGTGTGTAATTGCTAGTATGTGTTGATGGTGATTGGTAACTATACATTTGATCCGACGAAACAAACACCTCGACGAAACACACATCACGACGAAACCTGTGATGTTTCGTCAAAGGGGAATCATGAAGAAACTTGGGAGTTTTGTAATGAAGGATCACGACGAAACCTGGGGTTTCGTCAGTAAGGAATCACGATGAAACATAAACTGATTTCGTATGTATGCATACTCTAGGCTTTGACTGATAAACTGTGATCAAGTAGATTAACAAACCGAGCAAACCAAGGTGAGTTCACACTTTCTATAAGGCATGGGATTCCCGGTGGTTTGGGAATGGGTTAAGTGGCTAAAACGAAACCTACATATTCACCTTTAACAGAATATGTACCTCCGTCCTCGTTGAGAAGAATGACAACATTAACCTGCGTATTCTCCTTGTATAGATTACGTACCTCCGTCCTCAGTTGGAAGGACGACAACCTATAACTTACTAGACAAAACTCTATCATTAAGTCCCTTATTTTTATATCGACTTAATCACCGGGCCAATGGCGAGCGGGTCATTAGTTAATAGCGTTATTAGGGTTGACAAGCCTCACACCGTGCCGGGAGGATGGGCGTGTACTAATGGATCTGGGCACTTAGTCAATGATGATAGACATTGACGTAGGGCACAAATTTCTCAGTCAGTTGTCGATATGGTAACAGTCTAGTGGTTACATGGGGAAGCCACCACTGGTTATGGTTTGGGAAACAAGGAACTGATTAACTATTGGTCTTCGAATGAACTTATGGTTTTTGAAACAACTTTAAACTGGACAACCAACTGTGAACTCGCTCAACTTTGTTGTTGACTCGTTGTTACATGCCTTGCAGGTCGTTAGATGTTAGCTGGAGCTTGCAGGGGAGCGGAAGTCGTTGTGGTACATTGACTGTTGAGTTCCATGATAAACATTGAAATTTTAAACTTATACTTTGGTTTTTGGTTTTAAACTTTGTTGCTTCCGCTGATGACTTGAATTGGATTAACTTGTTTGAACACCAATTATATTGTGTGGTTGGACTTTCATTTATTTAATTTACATTGTTCAATATGATTGGTGGCTGGATCCTGGTCAGTCACGCCTCCTGCGGTGATACTCTGCTCGTGGATTTTGGGGGTGTGACATGTGCTAACTTTGTTTCGTGCACCAATTGAATCATAATGTGTTGCATTGCAATAAGGATAAATAATTATGCAACATGTAATGCACTTGTACGTTTATAACAGTAATCAGGAATCATTCATGTCATTAATTCAAATCAAGCACAGTCATTAAGATACAAATTACTGCTTAATTATTGTACGGATACACGGAAAATTGATAGTTGTCACATAATTCTACCCATTTTGACCCGTTTCATGGCTTTCGCCATGGGGGTCTCATCTTAACATTTCTCCTTTTTCGTGAACATTAGTTCGTCATAACCTATCCATTTTGACCCACTTCATGGTTTACACCATTGGGTATCTTTAAAACTCATTATTTAATTGTCGACTCACGACCAAATTCCACTTAGCTTGTCTAGTGTCACACTATCATTTAACATTCACAAGATGGTTAGATTAGTCATCTTTTACCCCGACTATCCCACCTTACGGGCTTTATATCAAAATTTCCATTTGATCCTATTATAGGTCAGTTTGACTTTTGCTTGTAACATATGCAAATGCTCTAATAAACTTAATAAACGCATTTGAGCATTCCATCACACACTTGGTGGGTATCATTTTAATCCTCACTCAATGTATCTAAATTTAAACAATTTACCATGTATTCATACTTCATGTTATTCAACTATATTCATACTTAATGTTATTCAACTATACTTCATATATTCATACTTAATGTATACAAATTAACCTAAGGAGGTTAATTTCTTGTAATTATGTCAAACTCATTTGATTTGCTACTCAAACAATCATCATGTATACCATGTGCTATATATTTCACATAATCAATAACTATGATTGTGAAGAATACTTCTACTATCATCAAAACATGTAAATTCATCATGTTCACCGAGGCATTACATTGAACACCTTATGCGCATGCATTTTACACTACTTCTAACTAATCTATGATTGAACTATTAGCCATGTATATTCAACTTATAACATCAAAATGGTTGGGATGTTCAAGTACCACCTAAACTCAATGTATTAAACTTCCAACACATCATTTTCATCCTCATAATTCATGTGTTCCTCCTCATTATTCAAAACCCACTTAACTAAGTGTGGTATATGTGACACCCGTGCCTCCACGGCCATAAAAAATACCAAATCAATGAAATATTGTATTTCATACTTGGGATTTGTATAAATATGCGTATCAATTGCACATATCAATTCTCGTTCGATTTCGAGCTCTAAATCGCTATCTGGGAAGTTATACGCGCACTGATGCGTAAACGTAATCAAATTAACGCGACAAACACTCCAGAATAGTGAAATGGGCTTAACATACCTTAAATAACCTTTACATATCTTAGGAATAAGTTTTGGAGGGTTTGGTATGCCGAAATAAACTTATTTGATCAACAGGGACTAAAAGCGTCAAAAAGTGCATAAGTTTGCATTTTTGCGCATATCTTACGTTCTGAATATATCCGGACACCCAAAAATTTATTTAATCAATAAAATATTTTATTCTAGTGATTGGCATGATAAAATTCCATTCGTCGCTTAATTTGGATCGTTTTTGCGTTCGTTACGACTTCCGTCGTAATTAACCGAACAACGCAACCGTACGACCAAACGAACCGACATCCGAGATGTTTTTGAGCATATTTTAAATTCCTTATACTTTAACATCATTTTAGAGCTTTGAAATGGGGCTAACGGGGCTTAAAAGTGCCAAAAATCAAGTTTTACAAGTGTAGGGACCATTTTTGAAATTTCTGACCAGATTAAATGAACCTAGTCCAATTTTGAAGTGTTGATGGTTTTAATGGCTGGTTTTGGATGCTATGGGCTCAAATTTGTTGGTTTTAAACATTCCCAAGGTTTTGAAAACCATGAGCCCAAGTGGAGGGCCAAGATCAAAGCATGAAATGCGAGGAACGATCCTAACGGTTTACCGAATCCTATATAAACCCATGCCATCACTTCATTTCAACTCACACTTTGGTTCAATCAGCTCTAAGTTGAAGTTATTACTTCATACCTGAGTTGTTTGAATCAAAACTTCCTAGCTTGGACCCTTTGTAAGTCTCTTTCGTGATTTTTATGCGTTTTTAGCACGAAAGTCAAACAGTGTTTGACTTTCTGCTTTGACCACAAGTTGGTCAACACGAAATTCATTTAACTTCGCAATGTGAGCGTAATCACGATGGTCATAGTCCCTTGTGACTATACCTACTGATTACCACGTTGATTAGGTGTAGTGACGAGTCGTAGTTTCGGCCAAAATACGTATTCTTGCGTATTTTGCAACCAAACTACTTTTGGGTATCAAGACCATTTGTCTTCATATCAAACTTGTAAAAATTTCATTAAACATGTTCTAACATGTTTAACTCGTCACTTTAGGTTTAGTGCTTATATAGGGTCGTAGAATAAGCGGTCTAAACAACCGCTTAGACTTTCGAACCCGACCCGTTTGGTCGATCATTAGGATCCGACCAAGCATATTATTTGACCATAGTTGCATAGGGAATAACCTTCCGAGGTTATACCTTATGGTCACTTCGTTTGAGTAGTTATATGATAGGTAGTTTATATGCCTTAGGTAAATGGCCAAAATGCCCTTTTACGCATAAATTCATTTTAAGCATATGTAACCTAAATTTTGACATCTAAACTGATTAGGTAACATTATTAGACATGTTAAGGCATATAGTACTTGTCATAGGACTAGTTAGGCAGTCCGAATGCGTTTTACGTGAACGACGCGTTAAAGTAGCGTAAGCTACCTAAACGGGTCGTAATGGGTCATAAGCACTTAGGTTAGGTTTCATTTTAGTATGTAGGCTTTATTAAACCATATCATATGAGTTCCGTTACTCATTTGGTTTACGAAGCCTCAAAATATTCGATCTTCCGATTCAGGTCCGGTTATTATGTAGTCACCTATATTAGGTATCGTTTGATTTCCGTGATCCCTCTAGCTTTGCTTGGTTGTTGTTCAAGACTTCTAAGCACCCTCATGTGAGTACATAGTTCCTCTCTTTTACTGTTTTCAAACTGTTTTGGGGTGAAACACATGTGCCTACTTGTTACTTTCGTGTTTTCCATGTTTTTTTATCATATGCTTGCTATGTTCATTAGTACACTTATAGTACATGATTTCATTATGTTTTGCTATGTATGTTTACTTAGCATGCTAGCACATTGTTTTACATTGTATTTTTTTTGCTATGTATGTTTACTTAGCATGCTAGCACATTGTTTTACATTGCCTTTCTTTTGCTATGTATGTTTACTTAGCATGCTAGCACAATGTTTTACATTGCTTTTCTTTTGCTATGTATGTTAACTTAGCATGCTAGCACATTGTTTTACATTACATTTTCTGTTGCATATGTTCCAGTAACATATGGACACATTGTTTTACATCTCTACCTTGTATGTTTACTTAGCATACTAGGTACATTATTTTCTTAAAACATGCTTACATTTGGTATATCATTTGTTTTGTTTAACGAGACTAATACATTCATTAACACCGATCATGCCGCTCGGTAGTAGGTAGTGGTACCATAGGACTTGACAACTCCCATTCCTGAAATCCTAGGTTTGTTTGGGTGGAAGGAATGACCGAATCCGAAAACATTTCTAGGAAGACCTTTGACTTTGTTCTAGGGTTTATCCTACAGTCTCAAGGCTTGGATGTAGACGTTTAACATTACCGCATAAGTGTTTGTATCAGTAAAGCATGCATTATTTTACAAAACATAAATTTTGATTATAATTTATCAAATGCATTGTTTTGTACATTTCTTTCTTATAGGGTCGAGTAAATGCTTTTAATCAATAAACGCTTTTTTATTCGCTCTACATTACATTTGTTTACTCAATAACATTTCAACATTTGTTTAAACATTACATTTAGTTATACATGAACATTTTTACGTTGGTGGTTTGTTTGGGTAAGTGATTTAAGTAACGAGACATGTGTAATATGATAAAAGCATGGTGGATACGCCGTTGGTACTTCCTATATATAAGTGCTTTTATGATATTACATATCGTAGCGTTATTTAAACCATTTCAATTTTGACATATTACATTTTACACAATTAACATATCTTTATAAATCCTTGTTTTACAAATAACACATTTTATACAAATTCATTTTTACTTGGTTATTTACATAACCATACATATTCTTTTATATCATCTGTTTCCTTATCGATTTTTATATGATTTATAAAACAAAAACATTTTTTTCAAGGTTCATGACTACTTTTGTTAAACATTTTCTTTAAACTTACAAGTCATGAATCCTAAATCAATAAAACCTATGTATCTCACAGGCATTTTTATGCTGACGTACCTATTTTCACATGTGTTTCAGGAAATGATGCATAGGATTGATCAAGTTACACATAGGCAGACTCGGGCCTTAGTGACAATAAAAGATGCAAGACTAGTTAATTATGTTATGCTTCCTTGTTGTTAAGACATTGTAATTTCTTTTAATCAATAAAACAACTTTTAAATTTCCATGTGTTATGAAACAATGATTCTGTTACAACACTCCCCGACGATTCCGCCATGATTTGTTGTTTTACGTGGTCGGGGTGTGACAGAAAAGTTGGTATCAGAGCTCATGGTTATAGGGAATTAGGTTATTAGTAATGCTTTGACCTAGTCTATAACCTTCCTAGGACCCTAACGCGAGTTTACTTGCATTTAGATCTTAAAACAATACCGTCACTGTCACACCCTGGCTTTTGCGGAAGCGTGGTTAATTTGGTGTGACTTCTTAATACCATAGCTTAACCATAACAAAGCTATATGAAATAAAATCATGCAAGATCATCCATTTGATTAAGTTTTAAAACCAGAGTAACATACCATTGTCTTAGAGACTTACAACATCGTAACATAAAACATTGTCTTGAAAAACATAAACATTAACATGAAATAAACGCAGTTTAAGATTTGTGACTCGTCCAGGAAAAAGTCACATTTCCTAAACCCGGATGACCTCGGAACCCATATGCAGCGGGAAAACATAACATACCGCGCCAGATCTTTAATTTCCTGAAATACATGTAAGTTGAAAAATCAACAATAATGTTGAGCGAGTTCATGTGTAAGTGAGTAAGTAAACCTTTGTGAGTATAAAAATAGTCTTGGTATGTAGCAAATAAGGGAATTGAGATCACCAATGGTTTGCAAGGCCACTGATATATGTGAAGAGCAAATAGGGAGACTCAAACCTAGCAGATTTCACCACGGCATTAGTATGTGGACAAAGTCACCCCAAGGTCCGTTTTTAGTTTGGCCTGGGGCTGGGCTCGCTACACCCAGATAGATCTACCGCTCCTGTCCCTCGGTCCCGTTATGAGGACTAATGGCCTCATATTGCTCCTACCCACTCACATGATCTAAGTAGTAAACCTCCTTACGCTAACCATACCGTGTATAAAGTACTTGTAATCAAAGTAACATGCATTTCACCCCCGCAGTTAAGAAAACTGAAAACATTTAGAGAAAAGGGGGACATGAACTCACAGTGGTGCGTCTCTACCAAGTATGCCTCCAAATCGATCAGCTGTATGACGACCTACACGTGCTAACTCTATTAGACGGACGGCCGTGCCTTAGCTTTATGGTTTAAGTTTTTGGGAAATAGTTAGGCAACTATTTCGTGTTTACATTCTGTATATACTTGGTAGTCAATTTTCCTTCCCAAGGATGGGGGATTTAATACATGTGTGTTCGTAACATTCATATTTCACTATTAAGTCTCACTTAATATATTTTATTTCCTAACTCCAAAATATAAATATTCTTCCCAAAAATATTATATTTTAATACATGTGATTTTCCCAAAATAATACTTAGTAATATTATTTTTACCCTAAAAATAATATTTACGTAGTTCACAAAATAATCATAAACACTTATACAAGTGATGTTGTGAAAAATATATACTAAATATATTTATGTATCACGTTTTATTTTGTGAAAATCCCACCTCCGATGTTTTGTAAATATAGTCGTGGCGAAACTTATATTTTGAAAACAAGTCAAAATGTATTTCTAACACTTATAGTGAAAATATTTCTAAGTGTTAGGCTTTTTGGAAAAATTTCGCCAGAGTTTCCTCTGTAACTGGAGGTGGCCACGCTTTCAAGCGTATCATTTTTTTTTTTACAAATCAACCAACAATTTTCTCAATCAACCAAAACAATGTTCAAATCACAAACTAGTCAAAATATGTATATAAATCGCATAAATTTCATGAACTTGTGATTTATTCAAACTATGAAGTAAATCCCATTACTTTTAGTGGATCTTTTTATAAAACAATCCGATTTTGTAAAAACCTCGTTTTTATGGAAGTTCCGTCTTTACAACTTCTCGTCAATTTTTACAAAAATAGTTATTTTGTCGAAACCTTGTGTTACACAAGTGTTTACGCACTTGTGTGTTCTATAAATCATTCGTGTTAGTGTAAGATCCGTCTTTAGAAAAACATAATTTCTTTGACACTCGGTCCTTTGAAAATACCACCTGTAGATCCGTAGATCTACTAGTTTTAATCACTATTTTACAAGCTAAAACACTTTTACACAAGTTCATGATTCGAGTGTGGTAGAGTTTCATCTTCTAACCCTTGTTATATTCAAAACAACCTTATGTCATGATTCGTGATTATGACCAAACCGGGTTAAGTGATGATCCGAGCTACCACAACATAGATCGGGTCTAAATAATCACAAATTTCAATTACTACAACATTTACACAACATATGAGCTTTTATCCAACACTTATAGCATTTTTAGTAGACTTTAAAGTATCATCTTGTAAGATTTCGGGCTTTAACCGTTACAAATCGTATTAACCACTTTAGAATAGTTCAAGAAGGTGATTTAAGTAACATACCACTAGCTCGAGGCTAGGGAAGAATCTAGACGAAAAACGCGTGGATAAAAGCGAGATAAAGAGGTCCTTCGCCTTCCGATTGCACCAAGACTCCTCGTATGTGACCCATAACACTTGTATGGACTTGGGATTGCTTGATCAAAATCGAACAATGATGGATGGGGGGTGGGTGCTCTCGGCCGAAAGTTCAAAGAGAGGGAGAGAGTAGTGTTGGGTGATGTTATGGAATGAATGATCATATGTGCAACCCTTGTTACTTATAGACAAAATTAAAGTTATGATCCAATGGTTTCTATGTCATTTAGATATTAAACACAATTGATTAAAATAATCAAAATTGTACCAAGTGTGTCCCCCCTTAGTTGGGGACGGTTAGAGAGGGGGGGGGGGGGGTCTTGGTCCATTTCCAAGTATTAGTTAGTTACTAGTTAGGTTAAGTTAGTTAGTTAGGTACTTAACCTGGTTAGTGGTGTGTCATGCGTTACAATGGGTGTTAGGGTATTCAGGGACCCTAACTGGCTCAGAAAAAGATAAATAATGAAAATGACAATATTTTCATGTTTCGGGTATAGTCCGGTTGTTTGGTTGGATAGTAATCCGTTAAAGTGCTTAACAAAGCTTTAAAGTGTCGTTAATACCCTTTTTAGTGACACAACTCATTTCTGACACTTTGGAAAGTGTCTAGTAATATTTTTCTCATGTTTTGGCACTTTATTAGTTAGCTAAAAGCTGAATTATTATGTAAAGTGCTGAGTTTTGTACTTAGAGTACGTTTTAGGCACATCCTGTCATTGTGACTTATTCCTAGAGACGCAGTTCTACAACCCTTGTATCCCTACACTCACCACTAGTGTAGCAAAATATTTCAGGCTCTTACAGGCCTTAGAGGCAGTGTTTGCCTGATGCTGGCTTTATCAGCATGTTCAATAGGTTATCCGTTATAGTGCTACTGTGCTTTTTGTGCATCCTGTTTGTCACTAAGGTTCAGCATGTAAATAATGTAGTGACAGCAAGTAAAGTATGATGCAAGTAAGTACATGTATCAGTATTCAAGTAGCAGTTTATTCACAAGTTCAAGCAAGCACAGTAATTAAGCAGTAATTAATTATTAATTAAGTTGTACGGATACCTGGTTTAGTGAGGGTTGTCACATTCTCCCCCCGTTAAATAAATTTCGTCCCGAAATTTTAAGTTCTGCTTGTAGATGCAGGGTTCTTAGGGAATAGGTGGGGGTATTTTTCTTTCATCCGGTCCTCACGCTCCCAGGTGTATTCAGGACCGTGTCTGGCATTCCATCGAACTTTGACGAGCTTGACACTGCTCCGGCGGGTCTTGTTTACTTTCCAATCCGTAACCTCCACCGGTTCTTCAACGAAATGGAGCGTGTCGTCAACATGAATCTCGTCGATGGGGATGGCAATGTCATCTTGAGTTGGACTTTTCTTCAGGTTGGATACATGAAATGTATCGTGAACAGAATGGAGTTCAGCAGGTAGGTCCAACTTGTATGCTACTAGTCCTATTCTTTCCAAAACTCTGAAAGGACCAATGTAGCGCGGATTTAACTTCCCACAATTTCCGAAGCGTGCCACACCCTTCCAGGGTGAAACTTTCAATAATACCATTTCTCCAACTTGGAATTCCACATGTTTCCGGTTTGGATCCGCATAGGCCTTCTGTCTGTGGCGAGCTGCTTCGATGCGTTTTAGAATCTGCGCAATCTTGTCTGTCGTCTCTTGGACGATTTCGGGACCAGCAAGCTGCCTATCACCTGCGTCAGCCCAACATAAGGGTGATCGGCACTTGCGTCCGTAAAGGGCTTCAAATGGCGCGACACCAATACTGGTGTGGTAGCTGTTGTTGTATGAAAATTCGACCAAAGGCAAATGCTTATCCCAGCTACCGCCCAAATCCATAACACACGCTCTCAGCATGTCTTCCAAAGTCTGTATCGTTCGCTCGCTCTGCCCGTCAGTTTGCGGATAAAACGCAGTGCTCAGATTCAATTGTGAGCCAAAGGCTTCTTGGAAGGATTGCCATATCCTTGACACAAACCTTCCGTCTCTATCAGAGATGATTGAGAGAGGTACTCCATGGCGCGTAACGATCTCTCTCATGTAAATTTCAGCCAACTTGCTCGTATTATCCTTCTCTCTGATAGGTAAGAAGTGTGCTGACTTCGTTAATCGATCCACTATTACCCAAATAGTGTCATGGCCTCTCGGCGTTCTTGGCAGCTTTGTAATAAAATCCATGGAGATTTGTTCCCATTTCCACTTGGGAATCTCAGGTTGTTGCAGAAGTCCCGAAGGCTTCTGGTATTCGGCTTTAACCTTAGCGCACGTTAAACATTTGCTCACATAAACAGCAACATCGCCTTTCATCCTAGGCCACCAATAGTAATCTTTGAGATCCTGGTACATCTTATCCGCTCCAGGGTGGATAGAGTACCGCGACTTGTGAGCTTCATCAAAAATAACTTTCCTTAAATCTCCAAACAGAGGAACCCAAATCCTTTTCTCAAGACATAACGTTCCTTCCTCGTTTGGTACTAGTAGCTTCTCCATCCCACGGAGATATTCTTCTTCAAGGTTTCCTTCATTGAGAGCTTCTTTCTGCGCGGCACGAATGCGCAAGGAAAGATCGGTTCGGATAATCATTTCTAAAGCTCTAACCCTTATGGGCTTGATCCTCTCCTTTCGACTTAGGGCATCGGCGACTACATTCGCCTTCCCTGGATGATACTTTATCTCGCAGTCGTAATCGTTCAGCAACTCAACCCATCGTCTTTGTCTCATATTCAACTCCTTCTGGTTGAATATGTGCTGTAGGCTCTTGTGATCTGTAAAAATTGTACACTTCGTACCATAAAGGTAGTGTCTCCAGATCTTTAATGCAAATACCACTGCGCCAAGTTCCAAGTCATGTGTGGTATAGTTCTTTTCGTGCACTTTCAATTGACGCGATGCGTAAGCAATAACCTTTTGGCGTTGCATCAACACGCAACCCAATCCTTGGCATGAGGCGTCACAGTATACCACAAAATCATCTGTACCTTCCGGTAGTGCTAAGATTGGCGCATTGCAGAGCTTATCCTTCAGTATCTGGAATGCTTCCTCCTGTTTGATTTCCCAATCAAACTTCTTATCTTTCTGCGTGAGGAGCGTCAATGGTTGAGTGATCTTCGAAAATTCCTCAATGAACCTTCGATAGTAGCCAGCCAAACCCAAGAATTGTCGAATCTCGGTTGGCGTCTTTGGCGTTTCCCAATTCTTGATCGCTTCGATCTTGGTTGGATCCACATGGATTCCATCTCCATTTACCACGTGCCCAAGGAATTGGACTTCACGTAGCCAAAATTCGCACTTGGAGAATTTGGCATACAGCTGTTCTTTCTTCAGCAGCTCCAGAATAGCTCTTAAATGTTGTTCGTGCTCGGCCTTTGTTCTTGAATAAATCAAGATGTCGTCGATAAACACAATCACGAACTTGTCCAAGTACGGCTTGCAAACTCTATTCATCAAATCCATAAAGACTGCAGGCGCGTTTGTCAAACCAAACGGCATAACAAGGAACTCGTAGTGTCCATAACGAGTTCTGAAGGCTGTCCTTGGGATACTCTCCTCTTGTATCCTTAACTGATGGTATCCAGATCGAAGATCGATCTTTGAATAAAAGCTTGAGCCTTGCAGTTGATCGAATAGATCATCGATTCTTGGCAGAGGGTATCTATTCTTGATCGTCAGCTTGTTCAGCTCCCGGTAGTCGATGCACATACGAAAACTACCGTCCTTCTTCTTGACAAACAGGACCGGAGCTCCCCAAGGCGAGAAGCTTGGTCGGATAAATCCCTTGTCTAACAACTCTTGAAGTTGTGTCGACAGTTCCTGCATTTCAGACAGAGCAAGTCTATAAGGTGCCTTAGCCACAGGCGCGGCGCCTGGAACTAAGTCAATGTGGAACTCTACTTGTCTCTGAGGTGGCAGTCCAGGTAAGTCTTCTGGGAAGACTTCTGGATACTCCCTCACGACAGGGATGTCTTCAATTCTTGGCTCAGCAGCCTTCTTATCCACAATGTGTGCCAGGAAGGCAACACATCCCCTTTGCAAACACTTTCGCGCTTTCAGGCAGCTGATAATCCTTAACGGCGTATCACGCTTCTCCCCGTGAACCACAATTGTTTCGCCATCTTCGGTTGGGATACGAACAACCTTTTCGTGACAAACTATCTCAGCCTTGTTGCCTGATAACCAATCCATTCCTACCACCGCGTCGAAGCTTCCCAACTGGACTGGTAGTAGATCCAAAGCAAACTCACGCTCTCCCAATTCGATCACACAGCCTCTGATAACTTCATTGGCTTCTACTAACTTCCCATTGGCCAATTCGATTGAGTAGGGAATATCTAACTTATTAGCGGCCAAACCAAGCATATTCTTAAATTCTAACGACACGAAGCTATAATCGGCACCAGTATCAAATAAAACGGATGCATAGCGTTGATTTACAGGGAACGTACCAGTGACAACATTGGGGTCCTGGCGCGCTTCCCTTGCTTCGATTTGGAACACTCTTCCACGGGCTTGGTTTAACTCTGGGCAGTTCTTCTTAAAATGCCCAATATCACCGCAGTTAAAGCATCCAAGTCTTTGCCCGTTTCCACCTCCATTTCCAGCTTGGTTGTTGTTTTGGTTCGCATTTCCCGCTTGATTCGCAATGTTGCCTCGATTCCCGTTTCCTCCATTGTTTCCTTGTGAGCGATTTCCATTACCACCACGATTATTATTTCTATTCCCAAATCCTCCCTGGCCTCCTCGGCCAGCACTAGCCCAACAAGAATCCTTCAAGTGGCCCGGCTTTCCACATGCTTCGCATACTTTCACACCACAATGGCCAGTATGGTGGCGTTGACAGGTATTACACTTGGGTTGGGTGCCCTGATATCCTTTTCCTTTCTTTCCACTACCAGCTGTAACCTGAGCTGGCGTGCCTGATCCTCCTTTCTTAACCGCCACACTGGCGCCCTGCTTGAAGTTTGAGAACTTCCGTTTGTTACCTCCTGATGACTCGACATGAGTCTCTTTCTTCTTAAACTCAGCATCATCAAACTTGTTCAGGCGAATGGCCTCCTCTGTGAGAGCCACGCTCAAATCGATCGCCTCAGTAATGGTCGCAGGCTTGGATGAGGTTACCATGCTTATGATTTGAGGAGCGAATCCCCAAATGAAACGTTCAATCTGCTTGAACTCCGGAGTGACCATGTAGGGTACCACATGCGATAAGTCATGGAACCTTTGAACGTATTCTGCGATCTTCGGACCGTCCATTTTCAAGTGCCAGAACTCGGTCTCCAATCTTTGGATTTCCGCGCGGGAGCAGTACTTTTTGCGCATAAGTTCCTTCAGTTCGGTCCAGGGTAGCGCGTAGGCAGCAGCTTCACCAAGTGTCTGTACTTGCAGATTCCACCAAGAGAGGGCTCCATCCAAGAATAGCCTTGAGATATAGGTGACTTGCTGATCTAGTGCGCATTTGCTCATGCGTAGAACAGATTCAGTTTTCTCGGCCCAACGAACACAGGCGACAGCACCTCCTGTGCCATCAAAGTTGACCGGTTTGCAGTCTAGAAACTGCTTGTAGGTGCATCCTGCACATACGTTATAACATACGATTGGCATTAGCATCATTGCTAAAGATATCCAATTAGGTCATGGTATGTCTAAATGACTTAGTGTTACCATGAGGTGGATTATTGTTGTTGCCAGTGTTGCCAGAGTTGCTTCCACTAGTCCCTCCTTGAGAGGCGGCGTATTGTGCAATGGCAGCATCGATAATTTGCTGGAGTTCTGCCTCATTAGTAGGCATGTGTGTCTCACGTCTCGGCGGCATCTTCTAAAAGATGTGTTTACGTCGGTCAGGCCATAGTTATAATATATAAGTCAGGTCATAATTTAGCGTATGTATATAACGATAGTAATAGTACATACCATCTCATGTTATAATCATATCAATCACACAACATCCCATGTCACAAACATCAATCACACAACATCCCATGTCAACAAAAGTCATAATCAAAATGTAGTCTCCAAAAATGATGTGCAGTCAAAAGCATTCGCCGTCTTCTCACCAATGTCTACCTATACGGTACTGAAGAGCTCTACATGGATGGCGGTGGAGGAGGGGGAAAGTGAGTGTAAAACAAGCGGCGCAAATGGAGCCAGTCCTCCTCCATGGCTCTCTGGGTGCGTAAGAATGAAGCAACCTGCTGCTCCAGGGCAAAAAGGCGTGCAGCATAGTCTGGTGGTAAAGGTCGAGAGGGCTGCAACGGAAAGTGGGTCTGACCCTGGCACTGAAACGGCGGCGTCTGAGCTCTCTCAAGCTCCTGAATGCGCTGTGTGTGTGCCTCGTGCTGGGCGACAAAAGACATCAAAACGTCCTCAACAGTATACCCCCTATGGAAAGAATGGAAGGGGTCAGTCGGTGGCATAGCAGAGTGTGGTGCCCAAAGGAACGGCTCACTGGTGGGATCAAAAGGTGCCACATGGAATGGTGAAACAGTGGGAAAAGTAGCAGACGGTGGTATAGCAGGGATAGATACCGGTATGTGTCCAAAAGGGTGAGCCGAAGAACCTTCTCCAGCTCGTGCCGGAGGTGTAAACTGAGGAAATGAAAAAGAAGTATCAATGTGACGTGTATCAGGGATCTGAGGGGGAAAAGGTGGGACCTCGTCATCAGCAGGAACCCACCCACACTGGGCGTGCTCGTCTCGGGGGTCGATCCGTGCCTTAAAAAGCGCACGATCAAACTGGGCTGGCATAGGATCATGGTGAGGTGCAACAAGAAGGTCAACTGGTGCATCAGCAATGAGTGGGGGATCAACATGACCAGCAACAAAGACATGATCGCCCTCCAACAATGGAGCATCTATAAGGTGATCATCAATAGGTGGGTCAGCAACGACAGGCTCAATAATAGGTACGTCAGCATGAACTGGGTCATGCTCAAGTACTGGGTCAGGGGCAGGGTCAAGTGGCTGCTCGGGCTCATCAAAGGCCATCTCAAAATCAAACTCGGGATCGATGGGATCAACTGGGTTAACTGGATCCTCCATAGGCTGATCCATGGGTATAAACTCTATATCCTCATCTGGGTCGAATCCTGGGGGAAAGACAGGATCGGAATCCTCCATATCATCGTGGTCGAAAGCAAAGCTAGGAATAGGGGCAACAGAGGATGCCTGGTCGGGATCTGATCCGTGAGAAAAGTGCTGCGCACTCAGTGTGCGTGAAGGTGCGGAGGCCACAGACTCGAAAGAGTCTGGGACCGGAGAGTGAGCAGAAGAGTCACCTGCAATCAACAAAAGATCTCCAGCAGCAAGAAGGGCCTCGCCCTGAACCTCATCCTCCAAAGGCTCGTCATCAAAAAGATCGACGTCGTCGTCATCGTCGGCGTCGAGAAGCAAATCATAGGCAGGATAAACAGCTAAGGGTATGGGATCAGGGATCTCCACTAACGGTAGGTCCCCGGCCAAAGGGCCATCAGCGAGCTCATCAGCACCATCAGGTAAAGCGAAGGGCTGGAAATCATCCTCGTCCGTGCTCGTAACGTCGGATGTGTGAACCTCGCGCTCAGAAGACTCTAGGTCGTCCGATACTATAGGTCTGGGTCCTGTGGTGTCTGAATCACCAGTGCCAGAGGTGTCCATAGTGTCTGTAACATAAACACAAATATATACAATCAAATAATCACATAAGTCACCAAGTAAGCAATCAAATAGTTCTCCTAGTCCCACTAGCCTCCCAGCCTCTCAGACTGCTCTTCCTAGTCCCACTAGCCAATTTCTCCTAGTCCCACTAGCCAATTCTCCCAGCCTCTCAGACTGCTCTTCCTAGTCCCACTAGCCAATTCTCCTAGTCCCACTAGCCATCTACCTCGATCTCTTAGACCGAGCCTCAGCCTCTCAGACCGAGCCTCAGCCTTTCTAGACTGAGCCTATAAATAATAAAATGTGCTCAACATTTGTTTATGAAAAGTTTTGGATCTGGACTTAAGTGGTATGCAGTAAAAATGTTTTCATGAGAGCCCTAGTGATCATAGTCTAGACTCGAGAAAGAATCCTAGTTCGCTATGATCAGAGCTCTGATACCAAGCTGTCACACCCTGGCTTTTGCGGAAGCGTGGTTAATTTGGTGTGACTTCTTAATACCATAGCTTAACCATAACAAAGCTATATGAAATAAAATCATGCAAGATCATCCATTTGATTAAGTTTTAAAACCAGAGTAACATACCATTGTCTTAGAGACTTACAACATCGTAACATAAAACATTGTCTTGAAAAACATAAACATTAACATGAAATAAACGCAGTTTAAGATTTGTGACTCGTCCAGGAAAAAGTCACATTTCCTAAACCCGGATGACCTCGGAACCCATATGCAGCGGGAAAACATAACATACCGCGCCAGATCTTTAATTTCCTGAAATACATGTAAGTTGAAAAATCAACAATAATGTTGAGCGAGTTCATGTGTAAGTGAGTAAGTAAACCTTTGTGAGTATAAAAATAGTCTTGGTATGTAGCAAATAAGGGAATTGAGATCACCAATGGTTTGCAAGGCCACTGATATATGTGAAGTGCAAATAGGGAGACTCAAACCTAGCAGATTTCGCCACGGCATTAGTATGTGGACAAAGTCACCCCAAGGTCCGTTTTTAGTTTGGCCTGGGGCTGGGCTCGCTACACCCAGATAGATCTACCGCTCCTGTCCCTCGGTCCCGTTATGAGGACTAATGGCCTCATATTGCTCCTACCCACTCACATGATCTAAGTAGTAAACCTCCTTACGCTAACCATACCGTGTATAAAGTACTTGTAATCAAAGTAACATGTATTTCACCCCCGCAGTTAAGAAAACTGAAAACATTTAGAGAAAAGGGGGACATGAACTCACAGTGGTGCGTCTCTACCAAGTATGCCTCCAAATCGATCAGCTGTATGACGACCTACACGTGCTAACTCTATTAGACGGACGGCCGTGCCTTAGCTTTATGGTTTAAGTTTTTGGGAAATAGTTAGGCAACTATTTCGTGTTTACATTCTGTATATACTTGGTAGTCAATTTTCCTTCCCAAGGATGGGGGATTTAATACATGTGTGTTCGTAACATTCATATTTCACTATTAAGTCTCACTTAATATATTTTATTTCCTAACTCCAAAATATAAATATTCTTCCCAAAAATATTATATTTTAATACATGTGATTTTCCCAAAATAATACTTAGTAATATTATTTTTACCCTAAAAATAATATTTACGTAGTTCACAAAATAATCATAAACACTTATACAAGTGATGTTGTGAAAAATATATACTAAATATATTTATGTATCACGTTTTATTTTGTGAAAATCCCACCTCCGATGTTTTGTAAATATAGTCGTGGCGAAACTTATATTTTGAAAACAAGTCAAAATGTATTTCTAACACTTATAGTGAAAATATTTCTAAGTGTTAGGCTTTTTGGAAAAATTTCGCCAGAGTTTCCTCTGTAACTGGAGGTGGCCACGCTTTCAAGCGTATCATTTTTTTTTTTACAAATCAACCAACAATTTTCTCAATCAACCAAAACAATGTTCAAATCACAAACTAGTCAAAATATGTATATAAATCGCATAAATTTCATGAACTTGTGATTTATTCAAACTATGAAGTAAATCCCATTACTTTTAGTGGATCTTTTTATAAAACAATCCGATTTTGTAAAAACCTCGTTTTTATGGAAGTTCCGTCTTTACAACTTCTCGTCAATTTTTACAAAAATAGTTATTTTGTCGAAACCTTGTGTTACACAAGTGTTTACGCACTTATGTGTTCTATAAATCATTCGTGTTAGTGTAAGATCCGTCTTTAGAAAAACATAATTTCTTTGACACTCGGTCCTTTGAAAATACCACCTGTAGATCCGTAGATCTACTAGTTTTAATCACTATTTTACAAGCTAAAACACTTTTACACAAGTTCATGATTCGAGTGTGGTAGAGTTTCATCTTCTAACCCTTGTTATATTCAAAACAACCTTATGTCATGATTCGTGATTATGACCAAACCGGGTTAAGTGATGATCCGAGCTACCACAACATAGATCGGGTCTAAATAATCACAAATTTCAATTACTACAACATTTACACAACATATGAGCTTTTATCCAACACTTATAGCATTTTTAGTAGACTTTAAAGTATCATCTTGTAAGATTTCGGGCTTTAACCGTTACAAATCGTATTAACCACTTTAGAATAGTTCAAGAAGGTGATTTAAGTAACATACCACTAGCTCGAGGCTAGGGAAGAATCTAGACGAAAAACGCGTGGATAAAAGCAAGATAAAGAGGTCCTTCGCCTTCTGATTGCACCAAGACTCCTCGTATGTGACCCGTAACACTTGTATGGACTTGGGATTGCTTGATCAAAATCGAACAATGATGGATGGGGGGTGGGTGCTCTCGGCCGAAAGTTCAAAGAGAGGGAGAGAGTAGTGTTGGGTGATGTTATGGAATGAATGATCATATGTGCAACCCTTGTTACTTATAGACAAAATTAAAGTTATGATCCAATGGTTTCTATGTCATTTAGATATTAAACACAATTGATTAAAATAATCAAAATTGTACCAAGTGTGTCCCCCCTTAGTTGGGGACGGTTAGAGAGGGGGGGGGGGGGGTCTTGGTCCATTTCCAAGTATTAGTTAGTTACTAGTTAGGTTAAGTTAGTTAGTTAGGTACTTAACCTGGTTAGTGGTGTGTCATGCGTTACAATGGGTGTTAGGGTATTCAGGGACCCTAACTGGCTCAGAAAAAGATAAATAATGAAAATGACAATATTTTCATGTTTCGGGTATAGTCCGGTTGTTTGGTTGGATAGTAATCCGTTAAAGTGCTTAACAAAGCTTTAAAGTGTCGTTAATACCCTTTTTAGTGACACAACTCATTTCTGACACTTTGGAATGTGTCTAGTAATATTTTTCTCATGTTTTGGCACTTTATTAGTTAGCTAAAAGCTGAATTATTATGTAAAGTGCTGAGTTTTGTACTTAGAGTACGTTTTAGGCACATCCAGTCATTGTGACTTATTCCTAGAGACGCAGTTCTACAACCCTTGTATCCCTACACTCACCACTAGTGTAGCAAAATATTTCAGGCTCTTACAGGCCTTAGAGGCAGTGTTTGCCTGATGCTGGCTTTATCAGCATGTTCAATAGGTTATCCGTTATAGTGCTACTGTGCTTTTTGTGCATCATGTTTGTCACTAAGGTTCAGCATGTAAATAATGTAGTGACAGCAAGTAAAGTATGATGCAAGTAAGTACATGTATCAGTATTCAAGTAGCAGTTTATTCACAAGTTCAAGCAAGCACAGTAATTAAGCAGTAATTAATTATTAATTAAGTTGTACGGATACCTGGTTTAGTGAGGGTTGTCACAGTCACCTATCCTTAGGCAACACCCACAACCAGAACACAAATTTCGAATTCACTTCGAAAACCAGTCATCTGTTCTAGGATGATTGATTACTAGGTTTTGAACCCTCTAAGTTTTCAAAATCTCATCAAAGTTTGGGTATTATAATGTAAACACGTGCAAACTAGAAGGGTGAATGCCTGTACTCTGAGTTTTCTGTCTAAGGCTAGAGTGTTCGTACAAATCCGTAGTATCGGACCAGTCACTCTTACCTGGGAACTCTTGGGGTGAGTGTTCACTTATAGGCAAGCATGTCTTCAGTGATACATTAATATGACCCGTTTACTTTGATTTGTAATCGTCTCATTTGTTTGCCTTAGGTAACAAACAAATGATCGCAATTTTATGCATTGCCATTCTGTTTTGATTATCCAATAACATTTCACTTGTTTCCTCCTATCTCTTTCACTTCCTCCAGAATGTCTCTTCATCGCAGCGACACTCAAATGTCCGAGCAAACTGCCAAATTTGCCCAGCGAATAGGCGAAGTAATCCTGAAGTCTGTGGATTTAGGTATCACCATGTCTCGTCTCAATAATGGAGCCACTCAATAAGCATCGAAAGAAGCAGAAGCCAAGCCTTCGAAAAGGTCAAGGAAGCGTAAAGCTTCAAAGAATTCTCCAGTCGTTACACCAAATCAAGCAGAACCTAGCCAGGTGGCAGCACCACCAGCCAAGAAGCCGTACTTGGGAACTGCTTCCTTGTGCAATCGATGCAACCGTCATCATCCAGATCAAACACCATGTTTCGAATGTACCCACTGTGGACGATGCGGACATTTGGTTGACGTGTGCCGCTTTGCTATCCAAAACAAAGCTGTTGCAAATCTTGCTGCTACTCAACTCCAAGCCAACCCTGATCAAGCTCGCTTTCCACCTGGATTGTGCTACAACTGTGGCGAGACGAGCCATTTCAGGAATAAATGCCCAAAGATTGTCAATGCAAATCCAACCCACGGATGAGCATTTGGCTGATTAGAAGAAACTGCTGCTTTAAGTAAATTTGAATCTTCTGCTTTTGTATCTTTTTTGAATCCTGAAACAATCTGCTTTGTTTATAAATAAATTGTTGTTCACAATTCTGATGTACAAGTGTAGTTACATGTGTGTATGGCATTTCCCTATGATACCTACATCAAGGAACTATGTTCTTTAAACAAACTACTCTTGTGATTTCCCCTTTCAAGTGATCGCTCATAATTTCCTCATAAATTTTAAAGTACTCGTTTCATTCTAAGAAACAAAGTACAGGAAATAAAGTGACATTATGAGTAATCGTGCTTTTCGCACATCTGTGCCTTTGAATCCTTGGTTAGATAACTGAGGGTAATTTTTAATCTCATACCCATTACATTCTGATTTTCATAACAACATGCATAGCATAAGTTTTCAAAACAACCTTCATGATTTCAAAATGTTTCATATAGTCCGAAAACAATATTAACACAGTATATTTTCTTAATATATCAAGTGCATGATTTCAAAAAGCATTATTCAAAAACCTTATACATAATTTCAAAATCTCATCTTGTATGATTTTAAAACATTTTATAAATATACTTACCTAATACACCTACTTTATTATATACAAGGTTTCAAAAACATTAAACACATTTTAAAAAGAACCCTGCGCATAGTTTTCAAAAACATTTTCTCATACGTTGACTTAACCTTCAAACTCTGCTTCCTATGTCGCCTTAGCATATCTAGCACCTCAACTTCATGAGCATTTTTACCTCATGTTTCGACTTAAGCACGTCTAGTGCAAGGTTTTGAAACCCCTCCCGCTTTTCAAATCCCAAAATCCATATGGGATCTTCTTACCTTCACAATTAGATCCTTGTGGATGATTATCGTTCAAATCCGAGTCCTTCATTGGATTCCTTGTATGCCTTAATTCGAACATTTCGATTCCTTATAATCGAAATCGAATTTTCTTTTTAAGATCTTCATATCTTTATAGTTAGATTCTTGGAAAATATTTAAAGTGCCAATCAAAATCCACGGATTGGATACCTGGTGTGCTTTAAATACATGTGCCCAATTAAAAAAAAATTAACAAAATGATAACAAATTAAAAGATCAAGATAAACAATTTTGTGGTTATGTGATTATGTGTTATGTGTTTTCTTTTATGCATTTTGTATTCTTTAATTCGTTATCCAAATCCTCGTAAAATCTTCCATATCTTCATGTGAAAGATTCATAGTAGGATATCCAAAGGTACTACCTTAAATCCTTAATGGGCTTCTACGTAATAGTTAAGACCCTTTGATTATATAGTACCATTCCATAATTCAAAGAGACCCTTTGAGTGGTCTAGTAAAAAAAATTGATTCAGAATCTGGTTAAGAATGACATGTGATGATATAAGCTGAAAAGACTCCTTGGTAGTCTAATTAAATCATTTATCGATTTATTTAAAAGGACCCTAAGATGGTCTAGTCACACTCATCACAGGTTTGTTCATTTGGTTTTCCCCTACACATTATAAAATGCACTGTGCGGACTTTGCAAGGAATTAGATAATTATGGACGCATACATAATTATGAAATTCAGTGCACAGAAAACCCCAGTAAGATTTATCATGTGTAAGAACCTATAGTGGCAACAATAACAAAACGTGAACAATGTAATGAAGGTACGGTGGACGCACCAATAACGCTTTTTATACTTGTATATAAGTGTCCCTCTTACATTGCAATCATGATGTTATTAAAGTTACTAGAAGTTCAGAACCTTAACCAGTGTTGTTTTATCTTTTCAATTTCATGTTTCAAGATCTCACAAGTTTCCTCTAAAAAAATTTCGGGACGAAATTTCCTGAAGTAGGGGAGACTGTGACACTCGTGCCTCCACGGACATCAAAAAAATACCAAATCAATGAAATATTGTATTTCATACTTGGGATTTGTATAAATATGTGTATCAATTGCACATATCAATTCTCCTTCGATTTCGAGCTCTAAATTGCTTTCTGGGAAGTTATACGCGCACTGATGCGTAAACGTAATCAAATTAACACGACAAACACTATGGAATAGTGACATGGGCTTAACATACCTTAAATAACCTTTACATAACTTAGAAATAAGTTTTGGAGGGTTTGATATGCCGAAATAAACTTATTTGATCAACAGGGATTAAAAGCGTCAAAAAGTGCATAAGTTTGCATTTTCGCGCATATCTTACGTTCTGAATATATCCGGACACCTAAAAATTTATGTAATCATTAAAATATCTTATTTTAGTGATTGGCATGATAAAATTCCATTCGTCGCTTAATTTGGATCGTTTTTGCGTTCGTTACGACTTCCGTCGTAATTAACCGAACAACGCAACCGTACGACCAAACGAACCGACATCCGAGATGTTTTTGAGCATATTTTAAATTGCCTTTACTTTAACATCATTTTAGAGCTTTGAAATAGGGTTAACGGGGCTTAAAAGTGCCAAAAATCAAGTTTTACAAGTGCAGGGACCATTTTTGAAATTTCTGACCAGATTCAATGAACCTAGTCCAATTTTGAAGTGTTGATGGTTTTAATTGCTGGATTTGGATGCTATGGGCTCAAATTTGTTGGTTTTAAACATTCCCATGGTTTTGAAAACCATGAGCCCAAGTGGAGGGCCAAGATCAAAGCACGAAATGTGAGGAACGATCCTAACGGTTTACCGAATCCTATATAAACCCATGCCTTCACTTCATTTCAACTCACACTTTGGTTCAATCAGCTCTAAGATGAAGTTATTACTTCATACCTGAGTTGTTTGAATCAAAACTTCCTATCTTGGACCCTTTGTAAGTCTCTTTCGTGCTTTTTATGCGTTTTTAGCACGAAAGTCAAACAATGTTTGACTTTCTGCTTTGACCACGAGTTGGTCAACACGAAGTTCGTTGAACTTTGCAATGTGAGCGTAATCACGATGTTCATAGTCCCTTGTGACTATACCTACTGATTACCACGTTGATTAGGTGTAGTGACGAGTCGTAATTTCGGTCAAAATACGTAATCTTGCGTATTTTGCAACCAAACTACTTTTCGGTATCAAGACCCTTTGTCTTGATATCAAACTTGTTTTCAAACTTCGTTAAACATGTTCTAACATGTTTAACTCGTCACTTTAGGTTTAGTGCTTATATAGGGTCATAGAATAAGCGGTTTAAACAACCACTTAGACTTTCGAACCCGACCCGTTTGGTCGATCATTAGGATCCGACCAAGCATATTATGTGACCATAGTTGCAAAGGGAATAATCTACTGAGGTTATACCTTATGGTCACTTCGTTTGAGTAGTTATATGATAGGTAGTTTATATGCCTTAGGTAAATGACTAAAATGGCCTTTTTACGCATAAATTCATTTTAAGCATATGTAACCTAAATTTTGACATTTAAACTGATTAGGTAACATTATTAGACATGTTAAGGCATATATTACTTGTCATAGGACTAGTTAGGCGGTCCGAATGCGTTTTAGCAAACGACGCGTTAAAGTAGCGTAAGCCACCTAAACAGGTCGTAATGGGTCATAAGCACTTAGGTTAGGTTTCATTTTAGTATGTAGGCTTTATTAAACCATATCATATGAGTTCCAATACTCATTTGGTTTACGAAGCCTCATACTATTCGATCTTCCGATTTAGGTCCGATTATTAGGTAGTTACCTATATTAGGTGCCGTTTGATTTCAATGATCCCTCTAGCTTTGCTTGGTTGTTGTTCAAGACTTCTAAGCACCCTCATGTGAGTACATAGTTCCCCTCTTTTACCGTTTTCAAACTATTTTGGGGTGAAATACATGTGCCTACTTGTTACTTTCGTGCTTTCCATGTTTTTTTTTATCATATGCTTGATATGTTCATTAGTACACTTATAGTACATGATTTCATTATGTTTTGCTATGTATGTTTACTTATCATGCTAGCACATTGTTTTACATTGCATTTCTTTTGCTATGTATGTTTACTTAGCATCCTAGCACATTGTTTTACATTGCCTTTCTTTTGCTATGTATGTTTACTTAGCATGCTAGCACATTGTTTTACATTGCCTTTCTTTTGCTATGTATGTTTACTTAGCATGCTAGCACATTGTTTTACATTACATTTTCTGTTGCATATGTTCCAGTAACATATGGACACATTGTTTTACATATCTACCTTGTATGTTTACTTAGCATACTAGGTACATTATTTTCATAAAACATGCTTACATTTGGTATATCATTTGGTTTGTTTAACGAGACTAATACATTCATTAACACCGATCATGCCGCTCGGTAGTAGGTAGTGGTACCATAGGACTTGACAACTCCCATTCCTGAAATCCTAGGTTTGTTTGGGTGGAAGGAATGACCGAATCCGAAAACATTTCTAGGTAGACCTTTGACTTTGTTCTAGGGTTTATCCTACAGTCTCAAGGCTTGGATGTAGACGTTTAACATTACCGCATAAGTGTTTGTATCAGTAAAGCATGCATTATTTTACAAAACATAAATTTTGATTATAATTTATCAAATGCATTGTTTTGTACATTTCTTTCTTATAGGGTCGAGTAAATGCTTTTAATCAATAAAGACTTTTTTATTCGCTCTACATTACATTTGTATACTCAATAACATTTCTACATTTGTTTAAACATTACATTTAGTTATACATGAACATTTTTACATTGGTGGTTTGTTTGGGTAAGTGATTTAAGTAACGAGACGTGTGTAATATGATAAAAGCATGGTGGATACGTCGCTGGTGCTTCCTATATATAAGTGCTTTTATGATATTACATATCATAGCGTTATTTAAACCATTTCAATTTTGACATATTACATTTTACACAATTAACATATCTTTACAAATCATTTTTTTACAAATAACACATTTTATACAAATTCATTTTTACTTGGTTATTTACATAACCATACATATTCTTTTATATCATCTGTTTCCTTATCGATTTTTATATGATTTATAAAACAAAAACATTTTTTTCAAGGTTCATGACTACTTTTGTTAAAGATTTTCTTTAAACTTAAAAGTCATGAATCCTAAATCAATAAAACCTATGTATCTCACAGGCATTTTTTGCTGACATACATATTTTCACATGTGTTTCAGGAAGTGATGCATAGGATTGATCAAGTTACACATAGGCAGACTCGGGCCTTAGTGACAATAAAAGATGCAAGACTAGTTAATTATGTTATGCTTCCTTGTTGTTAAGACATTGTAATTTCTTTTAATCAATAAAACAACATTTAAATTTCCATGTGTTATGAAACAATGATTCTGTTACAACACTCCCCGACGATTCCGCCACGATTTGTTGTTTTACGTGGTCGGGGTGTGATAGTATACATATTAAATCATAGCAAACACCTAAATCACAGCAATCTATATAAATTTTCACTTAGGGTTTGTTCATAAGCAAGTATACATCTCTTATCTTACTTCAATTTCTAAAATTCATACATGAATTGAAATCCATGGAATCTATCAACATTCATAATATCACCAAATTAAGATTCTTGACATACCTTATGATCCCCTAGTTTAGGTGATCATTAATCTGCGTTCATGCATTATTTAAGGCTCGAATTGATCTTCAATTTGATGGACTAAGATTGAACAAGGGTTTTGATCCCTTGGTCTTTCTCCTGGTCGTTACACGCACACACACACCTAGTATCTGTTGTGTGTTTTATTTTATTTTTATTATTCAATGTTCAGCTTTTCCCCTTTTGGTACCTCATGTTTGAGATTTTAATTATAAATGGATATCATCCAATATTTATCACTAACACTACAAATAATCAACTAGGTTAATTATTCCTAGTTGTCATCTTCCCTTTAATTATCAGTAAACATGATAATTCAATCTACTAAGTTCGGGGATGCTACAACCTGACGTAGATCATATACCGATAGCCTCCGACTTTTTATAAACTTTATTCAAAAAGGCATTCATCTATCTTTTATTTAGCATTAGGTTTATTTAATTAAATCGTAGCGTTCACTGGGTTAGCTTTTACCACTAACGGTATTTTACCCGCTCATTAAATCGTAGCGTTCACTGGGTTAGCTTTTACCACTAACGGTATTTTACCCGCTCCTTGATATTACTATGGTTTAATTACCAAACCCCTTTTGGGGTGTTACAATCATTATGCTAAAAAAATATTTTATAATATTATAAAATTTTAAATTGAATGTTTAAATCTCAACTACTAGTTAAAGAGGCTGTCTTGATACTCAAAGTTATAATTTTAAAAAATTTAGTCCTATTTTTTAAACACATATTGTATTTATATTGTCATCATCATCATCATACTCAGTAAATCTCACCAATAGCAAAGCTAAGATAGGGTCTGAGGAGGGAAAGATGTTGATAACCTTATCTCTACCCCGTAGGAATAGAGAGGTTGCTTCCAGTGAGACCCCTGGCTTGATAGTAGTTTTGCATCAAGCCTTGGACATAAGGCACATAACACTCAGCAATTGAGATAACTGCCGATTAGTGCATGTACCCCCTTGTCTTTCGTCTATCAACGCCACCATATGATGCATGATTAACCATCCCCCTATTTTAACATTATTTTCACGAAAATAGTAAAATAACATTAAAATTAGTGCACTTTCACTTTTGGCCCCTGAGCATCCACACATATATACATTATATGCGCATACCGCAAGCGGGGCGTATTGTATTTATCCTGTGATTTTTTTAAATATGTAATATATCCTATAATAGAATTTAAAAACCTTCTCAATTGCATATATACCCAAAACCAAAATTAAATTGCATATTTTCCCTTACTTGTTAAATTGACAAAATTGACCTTTGAAATTAAAAAAAAAAAACCCTATTACGGCATTATGCACCCATCATAGTTCCATGTTGGGAAAAAAATGTGTATCTCCTCTCTCGCTTCTGATGTGGGTGATTATCTTCAGACATCATATCAAACGTGAAGATAATCAGTTCTGGATTAGTTTTTGCATCGATTTTGATGTTCCCTTTAAATTACTTGATGTCTCAGTTTTGGGTGATCGATTCATAGACGCTCTTTATTTTATTCCAATCTGGTATTAAATTCCAGATTGCTTTGCAATGTTTTGTGCTCAACTTTTAATTGAATTAGTTTTGCTTTGATGATGTTTGGTTTGTATATTTATTAACTTTTTTCTCACAGCTTTTGATGCTTTTTTTCACGTTTGGTGTTGAACTTTTTTTATTCAATTTTGGTTTGATACAACAGCTTATATATTGATTCAATTTTGTTTTTGAAGTCCCAAGTATTCTAATCTAATATAATTCATTTTTTCTTTGATGATATTTGGTTTCTATTGCCTCAATACACATGTTATTTTTCTTACAGGTTCTATTTATGTTGATTATCAGGCACTTGATTTTTTGATATCATAATGGGTCAAAACTTTGACATATGTTATGCTGCTATATACACCTTTGTTAACCCGTCTTTTTTTATTTTCTAAGGATCAAGATCAAACAAAAAGCTCTTGATTTAGTAGTTTGTGAACCTTGGTTATTTGCATTTGAATAACTAGTTAATAAGATAACGAAATGGAAAAAACAAAAAGAATTTTGATAAAGATAAATAAAAAAACTATATGAAATGGGTAAATTTGTAATTTATAGAGTTTTAGTAAAAGTAATGGTAAAATAGTAATTATTTAATTTACTATTAATAAAAGATCAAAATTGATAAATTTGCAATATTTTTTAACAAAAAAGGGGAAATATGCAATTAAAATTTGAGCTTGGGTATATATGCAAATGAGAAGGTTTTTAAGGGAAAATATACAATTGTCCCTATTTTTAAAAACACTTACAGTCTTATCATTATTATTTTAATTTTTTAGTATTATTGTTTTATAGTCATGCAAAATAAGATGAACTATAGTGATTTAATAAAGAAATGAAACTTAGAAAATTATATTTGGATAGCTAAATTCTAACTTTTATTTTCTTTCACTAATTTACATAATCAGTCATTTCACTGATAGAGTTATATACAAATTTATAATTTACATATTTTTTGATATTCAACCAATCTAATACACGGGTTTGTAAGCTAGTATCAAATATACTAACATATACTTTGGTGAAGTATAAGGATATAATCACCTTATTATAATTGAATTTAATAAATATGTAAATATGAAGTTTTATTTATTTGAACTAAGTATATTTGTTATTATATATATATATATATATATATATACACACTATCTATAAAAGGGCAAATGCCGCTGACATAAGAAAAGCTGAGATGGCAGCCATCCAGGCTAGCCAACAATGTCTTTCTTATGTCATTATTGTATCATAAATCTTAATATAAAATCACTTTAAAATACACTTAATCTATACAAATTTCAAAGCTCTGCCCACATTCAAAATTCAAAACCTCTGCCACATTCAAAATTCAAAATTCTGGCTCCACATATATAACATACATCGTTCAGGCTCCACATACAAAATTCAAAACACACTTTCAATCCATCTCTCTCCCTCCCTCTCTCTCTCTCAAATCTAGAGCTCGCATGGAAGTATCTAACCCTAAATATCTTCAACAAACACCCAAACCTTAACCCTAACCCTAGCCGTTGCAACTGCTGGTAACAACAATGTCGGAGCATTTAGCATCCATATTCGGAACCAAGAAGCACAGAGTCAACTATCCGTTCTACTTCAAGATCGGAGCATGCCGCCATGGCGATCGATGCACAAGGCTCCACACCAAACCACCGCACCAGATGATGACGTCGTTAAGGTAGGTACCTTTTTTCTTCGGGAATCACTCTTATCCTACACAAATCAAGTAAGTTCAACTCACAAATCCACTATAATCTCCACTAATTCCACCCAAAAATGTATCATTTTCTTCATAAACATTTTGATCTGTACGTATCATGTGCTTTTTGTGAGTGTTTTCTAGGGTTTTCAGTGAGAGATGGTTTGTTAAATGTCAATCGGTGAGATGTGAGATGAATGATTATTTGTTGAGGGTTATGATTATGTTATAATTTTGCAGGTGAATGAGAAGATTCCCGAAGCCAAGGCTACAACAGCCACATGTGTGTTATGATTCATAATTTGATGCAAGTTTGATCTATGGTTGAAGTGTGCTTTTAATTTGTAACAATTTGTTAAGTAGCAGTGGCACAACTTTTTTGTAGTTGTAGGTTTCTGTCACTATTAACTTTAATGAGGAGATTGAAATAAGAATTTGTGATGAATGATTATTTACAGTTGGTTGTTTTTACTGTAATCTCTTCAACTTTTACGTATTTCAACGACTTTGTTTATTTCGTTCTTCTGTATCGTTTAGTTCGTTGGATTTGATCTGTTTAACTTAAACTGAGTTTTATTTATGCAAAAGTCACAAAATCTAATGAAGAATTATCACAAAAACTCCTCATGTTGTAGGTAGAGTGAATTAAATTAACCTCCAGTTTGGGTGACTGTACCTATATTCACTGTAATCTGTTCAACTTTGGCGTGTTTGAAGGAATTCCTTGTTTTTGCTCTTATGTATTGTTTTGGCTGATGTTTAGTTCGTTGAAATTGACCTAATTAACTTAAACTAAATTTTATTTGTTGAGGGTTGTGATTATGTTATGATTTTGCAGGTGAACTAGAAGATTCCCGATATGACATCTGTGTATTTTAATCCCTGTACAATTTCCGAACAACTTTGTATTTTATGAAACATGGTGTTTTAAATTCAAAAATTTGTTTAATTATTTGTGACATTAGTACGTTTTTAATCATTGTTCTTTTCCGAACTCCTAAACATTTTCTGGAAGTGAAATCGTAAACTATTACATAAACGTAATCATTATTAACGCGACGTACACTCCGGAAAAATGACATAAGCCAAACATACCCTAAATACCCTTTATATAACTTAGAAATAAGTTTTGAAAGGTTCGGTATGGCAAAAACATGTTTGTTTGAACTTAAGAACTATTTGCGACAAAACTGCGAAACGAACGTTGGTGACCGCCTGGATAATATTTAAATCATAAAAATATTCTGTTATGATTAAAATTTTATTTTTAATCATGTTCGTGTTGAAAAATAAATTAAAACGCTTAAAAACGTTATTTTTCAAGTTTAAGCGCGTACTGCGTGTTACTGCGCAACACAGTGCTTATACTGCAAAATGCGGACAACGCAGCCAGTCTAGGCAACTGGTATTTATTTCAGTAATAATTTGGCGAGTTTATTTTTATAGAATGATAAAAGTAATTTAAAACGCCATAAACCGAGATTTAAAACGCTAGATAAAATACCCAGTATCTAGTTAAATACCTGTTTAAACCTATATATATATGTGTGTGTGTGTGTGTCATCATGCATGTATGAGAGAGAGAGAGAGAGAGAGAGAGAGAGAGAGAGAGAAAGAGACAAGGTGGCGGCTTGCATGCTCACCCCTGTCTTCCCTTTTGCCACTTGTCATGTATTGGGGCATGTAAGAAAGATTGAAGATCATACATAATCCAACATAATCTTGTATAATCTTTGATATCTCAAAAACAAATCAGTCCACACTCTCTCTCTAAAGCAATCGGCCGAACGCCCCCTTTCTTTCATCCATTTTCGAAATTCAAACCCTTTCTTGAAGATCCAAGCTCATTCCAAGTTGGTTTCAACCACTTTTGAAGATCCAAAGGTGATTTGAAGGTGTTTCAAGCAAGAACCAAGCTCCATATCATCACACTTTGTCAAAAACCCATCAAAAATCTTGAAGGTATAAAATTTATTTTGAAATCCTTGTTCTTGATTTTTGTTGATATTGATGATGATAGAAGTTTCTCAAGGTTCTTGGATGACTCACAAACTTGAAACTAAAAAGAAATGGGTTTTTACACAAAATAAAAATGGAAGTATATGTGTATGTATATATGACTGTATATATGTATGTGTATGTTTTTGAGATTGAGTTTGATTTTTGATGGATACTTGTTTGATTTATTCTTGAAAAGTGAATGCATGTATAATCGAAAGTTGTTATATAAAAGTTCTTATGATTTGTGTTGATTATGTGACAAATGAAATTTTTGGAAACATATATATGTATGCATGTGTCGATTATGTATATGTATGTACATGCACATGTGAATTTTTGTTAGTTAGTATAAATTAATGAAGGAATGTTGGATGCAATTATCTCTAAATGATTAGATGATGATTTGATGAACATGTCTTGGATTGCATGAATTAATTACATGTTGGATACATTTAATTTCATATGAAATGATGATGATATGATAAGTGTGCTTTAGATACTTGTACATAAGCATGCATGTTGATTAAATGCTCAAGAAATGATTATATGACAAAAGTGTTTTAAAATAGATTATAAACATTAAAAATAACATTATTTGGTATATTATAATGGCATGAAACTTTGTCATAGATTTGGTAGCTTTGCATGTTATATATGTAGCCTAAAAAGGGTTGAAATATGTGAAATTTGCATGATATATATGGTTTATGTGAGACCTGCACTATCATGAGTATAACCACTATTTTATTCAGTAAATAACATGGGTTATGTTAAAATAACAAGTTGTTACAATATGGGATGGTTATGGTAACGTTTGACGCAAAACTATGTGGTAAAACGGTTAAAAATCGGTTTTTCGGAGGATTTTTATAAAATTGTTTTAGATCAGTAACTAAACTGATATTTTTGATATAAAAATAATTATTTTAACTTATATTAAGTATCTTTGGTGTTTGGTTAGTCATACGCGACTTCCGACACCCAAAAACGTTACCGAATCACAAAAATACATGTTTTTCAAAGTACACTAAAATGGGTTGTTCATGGGTGAACTTTATGTGTTTCAATGTGTTATGTGATTTAGAATATGTGTATGATGATATGTTAAGAATTGAAAAAATTTTATGTTTTACGATATTAATTTTATGTCACGTTTGAGTATATATATTACGACGCGCAAATCGTAGATATATTGCTTAAACGGGTGTGTTATCGATTATAACATAATGAGGGTCACCAATAAAATCGTTCAATTCGCAAAGTTCTTAATATATATATATAGGGAGGGGCTCATGTGAGAACTCCATTTATTGCGAGAACCGCGAGAACCAATGTGAACACAACCTAAAATAGCTAAAAAAACCTAAAAAAAAACCTAACCCCCCCCCACCCAAAAAACCTAAACACCCCACCCCCCCCCCCCCAAAAAAAAAACCTAACCCCCCCCCCCAAAAAAAAAAACCTAAACCCCCCTCCCCCACCCCCCAAAAGCCTAACCCCCCCCCCCCCCCAAAGCTAAAATGCTAAAAACTAAACCCCAAAAAAACCTAAAAAAAAAAAATCTAAATTTTTTTTTTAATATTTTTTGTGCACAAATCGCTACTTTTAGTGGCCAATTTTTTTTTTTTTAAATTTAAATTTTTTTTGCTTCGAAAAGTAGCGATTTTTATATAAAAAATATTAAAAAAAAAATTTTGTGTGATTTTTAGCTATTTTTAGGCATTTTTGGTTGTGTTCACATTGGTTCTCGCGGTTCTCACAATAAGAGGTGGTTCTCGCATGATCTTCTCCCTATATATATATATATATATATATATATATAATTACTACAACATAATCAAAAATAATAACTTTTTGAGAAAATCTAAAAGTTATGTGAAAATTCTAAGTATTGGAGAAACTTAGGTATTTTGTGAGTTTTTTATTATTAAATCGTTCTTACTTAATTTAGGACGAATAAACAATTTGAGCGATTGTGTTAACACATAAAAATGCACCCAAAGGTGAGTACAGAGTTCCCCCTATTTTTCGTTTTTCAAATGTTTTGGGGTGAAGCATACGTGCATAACTTTACTTTCCGTTTTCATGACATTATACATGTTTTGCTACATATTACATATAATACATTATTTCAAGACATATTTAAGGTATATTGACTTAATATGCGTAGTACATGGTTTTCAAACATTTCATGACATGCTTACATCGGAAAGGACATTTGGTATGTTTAACGGGACAATAATACATTCATTAACATTGATCACGCCACTCGGTAGTATGTAATAGTACCATAGGACTTGACAAATCTCGTTCCCGCTTCTGAGGCTTGTTTGGAAGTTTTAGGGAATGACAGAATCCAAATACATTTTTTTTATAAACCTTGATCCTGATAAGGGTTTATCCAACAGACTCAAGGCTTGAGTGTATGCAATAAACAAACCACATAAATGTTGTATCAATAAAAGCAATGGTTTTCATGGCATTATGCATTTGGTTTGAGTAAAGATTTTCTTTACTTGCCATACAAGACATTTGTTTATACATGACATTATGCATTTGGCTTGAGTAAAGACTTTTATTCGCCATACAAGACTTTGTTTAAACATGACATTATGCATTTGGCTTGAGTAAAGACTTTTGTATTCGCCATACAAGACATGGTTTATACTTGACATTAGACATTGTTTACACATGACATTTGACATTTAAACAAGACATTATTTGATGGTTATTGATAAGTGATTTAAATAACGTGACGTGCATAATATGATAAAAGCATGGTGGATACGCTGGTACTTCCTATATATAAGTGCTTTTATTATATTATATATCATGGCGTTATTTAAACCACTTCAACAAGGACAAGACATGACATATTTTATACAAATTATTTTCATTTGGTTATTTATTTAACCATACAACATTCTTTTATATCATCTGATTTTCATATTGATTTTCTTTTGATTTTATAAAAGAAAACATTTTATAAGATTCATGACTACTTTTCGTCAAACATTTCTTCTAACATTCAAAGTCATGAATCTTAAACACAAAACCTATGTTACTCATAGGCATTTTTATGTTGACGTATTTACTTTCACATATGTTTCAGGAGTGAATGTTTGATGTGAGCGAGCTTCACTTAGGGCGACTTGGGCCTTAGCAATCAAAAATCAAGAAAGTTATTATCTTTTATGTTATGTGTTCCGTTTAAACTAAGACAATGTAATAATTTAAATTTGTAAAACTAAACTTTTATGTTATCTCACACATTTCCTTGTGTTCCTTTTCTTTTAGAATGCCTCCTCGACGTGATCAAACTCAAGATGCCGCAATGGCAGCCATGATCGCTCAGCAAATCGCTGTTGTACTCCCGAACCTAGTAACCCAGTTACACCAAGCAAACAACAACAATGACAATGCACCAGTTCCTAGCAACTTTAAGACATTCAATTCAGCTAAACCGTTCCAATTTTCTGGGTCTGAAGGAGCAACTAGGCTCCTACAGTGGTTCGAGAGTCTCGAGAACATGTTTCGTCACGTTTAATGCGCGAATGAGCGAAAGGTTGAGTTCGCGTCAAGTGTATTTTAGAAAAGGGCGCTTACATGGTGGAATGGTGTGATGAGAGACAGGGGTGCCGATGTGGCAATGGCTCAAACTTGGGAAGAGATTTGCGCTCTTATGATGAAGGAGTTTTGTCCTCTTCATGAATTGCGGGCACTGGAACCACAATCTCAAGCAAGATAGTGGAGAACACCGTGCCTACACGGACCGATATGAAGAACTGAGCCTGCTATGCCCCACCATGGTCACACCTTTGGACAAGGCGACTGAGAAGTACATAGATGGTCTTCCTGATCCTGTTCAGGATATTGTCACCGGCAGCAACCCTACCACTGTTAGACAAGCCATTGAGCTAGCTGCGACCTTGACTGAGTCTCAAGTCAAGAAAGGGAAGCTCCACCGCAAGGGTGACAAGAAACCATCTGCCAAGACTGAGAAGCAAAAGGGAAAGAAGGCTAAAACCTCAAAGAAGTCTAGAAAGCGTAAGGCTTGCAAGAACTTTTCCGTAGTTGCACAGACCAATCAAGTTGCTCCTACCCAGCAAGCACAGTCACCCGCCAAGAAACAGTATGTTGGTACTACACCTCTATGTAACAAGTGCAATTGTCATCATCAACCACATCTTCAGTGTCGTCTTTGCAACAACTGTGGAAGATATGGCCATTTGTCTAACTCGTGTCGCTCTCCTCCTACTCTGAATCAAGCGGTACAAAACCCTTCTCAACAGCCACAAATCCTGCACGACCTCCCTTTCCGCCTGGGTCTTGCTACAATTGTGGAGATTTAACTCACTATAGGAACAATTGCCCGAAGTTGGCTAATGCAAACCCGGCTTGTGGACGAGCATACAATATCAATGCCAATGAAGCGCGTGTCGACAACGAGGTGGTAAACGGTACGTTCTATGTTAACAACCAAATTGCTTATATTCTTTTTGATTCGGGTACCGATGAGAGTTTTGTATCCCTAGCGTTTGAACCTTTGCTTGCAAAGCCTAAAACAAAACTAGTAAGACCCTTGACAGTAGAGATAGCTAGTGGTGGACCCCTTGTACTTGATTATGTCATTCGGAATTGCCAGTTGAACCTCAATAATCACCTTTTTCCCATTGACCCCGTACCAATGCAACTTGGAAGTTTCGACGTTATAGTAGGAATTGATTGGTTGACCAGATACCGTGCAGAAGTGGTTTGTTTTGAAAAGATTGTTCGTGTGCCTCTTTCGTCTGGTGAAGTCTTAGAGGTTCGTGGAGAGAAACCCGCTAGTAGCTTGAAACTCATGCCCAGCACCCAAGCCCAAAGATACCTACGAAAGAATTACGTGGCTTTCTTAGCACATGTCGTAGAGGAGAAATACAAGGGTAAGACTGTTCAGGACATCCCTGTTGTTCGGGATTATCCTGAGGTGTTTCCTAAAGAGTTACCTGGTTTACCCCCAGCACGCCAAATCGAGTTTCGTATTGACCTTGTACCTGGTGCCAACCCGATTGCTAAATCTCCATACCGTCTTGCACCGTCTGAGATGAAAGAGTTGTCGAAGTAGCTGCAGGAGTTATCAGACAAAGGATTTATTCATCTCAGCTTTTCCCCATGGGGCGCGCCTGTCCTATTTGTAAAGAAGAAGGATGGATCTTTCCAAATATGTGTCGATTACCATGAGCTTAGCAAACTCACCATCAAAAATCGATATCCCTTACATTGCATTGATGATCTCTTTGATCAGCTTCAGGGTGCTACCTGCTTTTCGAATATTGATCTACATTTTGGGTATCATCAGCTTCGTGTACTCAAAGAAGATATTCCCAAGATTGCTTTCCGCACACGATACGGCCACTATGAGTTCACTGTTATGCCTTTTCGGTTTAACGAATGCTCCTGCCGTCTTCATGGACTTAATGAATAGGGTTTGTAAACCTTTTTTAGACAAGTTCATCATCGTCTTCATCGATGACATTTTGATCAATTCCATGAAATGAGCTGACCATGAACAACATCTCCGTCTAACAATGAAACTCCTAAAGAAGGAACAACTCTTCGCTAAATTCTCCAAGTGTGAATTTTGGCTTAAGAAAGTTCAATTTTTGGGATACATTGTCAACGAACAAGGTATACATGTAGATCCCGCCAAAATCAGTGCGATTAAGGAATGGGATACACCTACTACTCCTACCGAGGTTCGTTCATTTCTGTGTCTCTTGCAGTGTTGCAAAAATCGAGATTACTCGGCGATTAATCGCCAACTAGTCGCTAGTCGGCCTCCTACTGAGTAATTTTTCACTAATCAGTCAAAAAATCGCTAGTCGGTCAAAGCCGGTCCAAGCCGCCCTAGTCGGCCCTACTCGCCCTAGTCGGCCCTTTTAAAATCCTTACAAAACAGGCCCAAGATTACAACTTTAGCCCATTTTCCTTATCACTTTCCCTAATATGATGAAGAATTTGAGTCAGAGAAAGAGGATGAAGTAGACGAGGAGATTGAATACGAGTCGGATGGTATCGAAATCATTGAACACTACGGGGATGACGATTACATTTGAGCTATTTGTTAATGTTTGAATTTGAAGTACTGAGACTTATTATGTTATGACTTATATTTAAGTCTAGTTTGTATTTTGAACTACTTTTACCTTTTTAAGTATTATATTGATATGGATGTGTGAGTATATATATACATAGGATAATGCTAGGTAGAAAACCCTCCATTTTGAGAAAACCCTAGAAAACCCAACCTCCCGACATTTTTTTTTTTTGAAAAAAATAACACATGTAATATACATGTTTTTAAGAGTTTTGGGCCAAAAAAAAAAAAACAAAAAAGCGCCGAAGGAATGTTTTAAAAAAGAAAACAAATTTCAGCAAGTTTCTGCCTTTTGTGCCTAACACATGTTAGTCACCCGAAGTTTGCTGAAATTTGTTTATTTTTTTTAAAACATCCCTTCGGCGCTTTTTTGTTTTTTTTTTGCCCAAAACACTTTAAAACATGTATATTAGATGTGTTATTTTTTTCAAAAAAAAAAAGTCGAGAGGTTGGGTAAAAATGGGGGGAGATTTGAGTTTCCAGAGTTTTCTAAAAACTTAAGGGTTTTCTATATAGCCCTCCCCTATATACATATTTATAAAAATAATAAAATTTACATATAAAATTCCGATCCGATTAATCCCGAGTAATCTCGAGTAATTCCGAGTAGTCGCTAGTCCCCACCTCACCGGCCGACTAGCGACTAGCGAGTTCTCCAACCTTGGTCTCTTGGGTTATTCAATTCATCCTAGTGTAGATAAAATGTATAAGGATCTTCGAACCCAATATTGGTGGCCGGGAATGAAGAAAGACATCGCCTTATAGGTATCCAAATGCCTTACTTGTCTTAAGGTTAAGGCGGAACATCAACATCCCTCTGGATTATTGGAACAACCAGAGATACCAGTTTGGAAATGGGAAAACATTGCCATGGATCTCATTACCAAAACTACCACGCACTAATAGAAGTCATGATGCCATTTGGGTAGTCGTTGATCGTCTGACAAAATCTGCACACTTCTTGCCAATCTGTGAGGATTTATCTACTGACAAGCTTGCCAAGATCTATGTAGATGAGATTGTATCCCGACATAGTGTTCCTTTGAACATCATATCTGACCGAGATGCTCGATTCTCATCTCACTTTTGGAGAACCATGTAATCTGCTATGGGAACCTGATGCGGGCCCAAGTGTGGAGGAGCGGGCCATCTTGTATTTGGAGGCCCAAGATCGCGTAACAAAAGGGGCTTCACTAAAATGGCTCTAACTTGGGCTACGAGGGTCCGTTTTCGGCGTGTGACCAGGCGAAACGAACGTGAGAACGAGTTCCATCTTGCTGCAAACACCTATGGCAGTTTGGGTCATCGTACGGGCCAAACAAATGCTTATTTCTATTAGTTATTTGCATTTTTATGTTTTTTGAGGTATTTTGGGCATTTTGTTTTTGGGCTTGTGTTTGGCCCGTTATCTTTTTTAGGCCCATTTTGAATTTCTGTTCTTATTTATATGTCCCTCTAGTTATTTGAACAATCAGACTTTAATTTTGAGAAAACTCATATTTCACTTCAAATTCCATGCCCTTTGGGTTGAATTTTGGGGTTGGGGAAGAACTACACGTGTATTCGTAGAATCAACGTGTTTGATCTTCATTTTCGTATCACACTCTACATCAGAACCCAACTCAATTTGAGCACAGCTTATCATCCTCAAACGGATGGACAATCTGAAAGAACAATCTAGATACTGGAGGATATGCTTAGAGCTTGTGTGATCGATTTTGGTGGTAGTTGGGATTCGCATCTACCATTGGTCGAATTCTCCTACAACAATAGTTATCACTCCAGCATCAACATGGAACCGTTCGAAGCTTTATACGGTCGAAAATGTCGTTCACCGGTCTACTGGAATGAGGTTGGTGAAGCTCAGCTCACTGGACCTGAACTCAATCTAGAGACTACAGACAAAGTCAAGAAAATTCGCGACAACCTCTTAACAGCTAGAAGCCGTCACAAGAGTTATGCGGATAGACGACGCAAGCCTTTGGAATTTCAAGTCGGAGATCACATCCTACTCAAGGTATCCCTTTGGAAAGGTGTAATCAGATTTGGAAAGAAAGGAAAACTTGCACCACGATATGTTGGATCATTCAAGATTGTTGAAAGAATCGGAAAAGTGGCCTACAGACTTGAGCTGCCTCCTGAACTTGGAAATGTTCATCCAACTTTCCACGTGTCCAATCTTAAAAAGTGTTTAGCTGATGAAAACCTCCACATTCCCCTTGATGAAATTCGTGTCGACAACACGATGCACTTCATCGAGAAACCTATGAAAATATTGGACCGTGAAGTCAAGAAACTCAATCGCAAGCGCATACTGTGACAACCCGTAACTTCGAGGTAAAAACCATTCGTTTCGCTTTTACAAATTAATTATATATTTATTAAATTACAGTGTGTCAACGAATAGTTGAAACCAAATCTATATCGTGTTGAACCAACCCGAACCGTTAGAACCAGAGCATATGTTCGTGTGTCGATTCAAACCACTCGCATAACTCGAAATTTACGAGGCCGGAACCGTAGCACAAATAGTATACATTTATATTAGTTTACTGTAAAATAATAATAATAATAATAATAATAATAATAATAACTTTATCAAAACAACAAATTGAGGTGCAGACCTCTTTTTTTCCTTGCGTCCCCATGTGCACAGCCCAAAATTTCTTTCCCCAACCCATTTCCCCTTTGTTTTTTTAGTTGTCATCGGCCTACACTCTATTAATTCATATAGGTTACGTAACATGCAGAGTATCTCATAATATTCCAAATCCAAACCCTACTTCCTCTTGGTGACTTACGACAACAATGCAGGAGACCCCCCCGCATCGCAATCTCTCTCCCTCGTGCTAGCTCTTCCTCTCGCATCCCACGCATCATTCGGTTAGTGTTAAGTGCTTTGATGATTAAATTCTGCATATACTAGGCTGCGATTTTCTTATCTCTATCACGATTCATGGCTGCGTTTTATCAATATTATAATTTTGGTTGTTTAAATGTATGCATGTGAGTTAGGATTATGCTAGAAACCATGCTTGAAAGATATTTGTGACCATATACGTGTCCGATGAATTAACTAGGGTGTTGCGGATTGAAACTTGCTGATTTGTGATGATATGCATAATGATCATGTATGTATGATTATGAGTATCACGGCTGTGATTATGTAAAACTTATGGTTTGAAGTGTTACGGGTTAAAATGTAGCCGCGTAAGGGTGTCGATTACGTCGTGTAGATTGATGAATATGGTTACGGTTATATTCTTGATGTTGAGCATGTTAGGTCTGATATAAGTGACTTATAACCTGCTGTGAACTGATGTTTATGTGTCCCGGGTTCGTTAGATAATCGGTTGCGGGGTTCGGGTAACGACTAGGGCTGAAACATAATCTGTCTAGGATTCTGCAGCCAACTTCAATTGGCTATAAACAGACCGTTATTAATCGAAAATTTGATTTTCTGAAGTCTAAATTATATGTTTTCGAAAAATGAATCAAATGGCACTGGAATCATATTTTTTCGAGGTCGTTTGCTATTTTTAAAGGTCCGTTTTGTACAGCAGCAAAAGCTGCTTTTTTTCTGCAAAAAAAGTGTGTTAAGTTTTTCATCATAACTTGAAATCTGGATAGGGTCAGGTCATGAAACTTGTACTGTAGATGGCCACTGATGTCATTGTAATTCCCCAACTGGAATTTCGTCAATCCGACTTACGATGAATTTTAAATGAATTTTTCCGTGGACTGCAGTCAGAAAGTGACGAATCTGATTATAGCCCGGTAAATGAGTTTTATAAATAATTGGGGATGAATTGGATTCCGAGATTTTTACACAATAATACATGGATCGTTTAAAACACTCTATAAGAAATTGGGAATTTTTGGAATAAGTTTACTATTTTATTAAAATGCCCGAAAACTGCCCAGTTTTGGATGTTAAAGCTGAAACGACGTAAGTAGTAATTTGCGTCTCTAAATGTCGGGTTGGTTATCTGAGAATGATATAACGTGTTAGATGTCAATGAAAGTGTTATGTGCAATATCATATTCTTTCTTTTCAATGGTTATAGACGGGATGTTTATATGGGAGTGAACTGTTAAAGTGAGTGCGTGTTATGTGATAGATGCGTGTAGGAACTTTGTGTTTTATTTAAAACCGTTAACAAACTAAATGGTAATAATATTAGGATGTGATTGACCAACCCTGACCGTTAGCTATTTTAAGAGTTCAACTGAGCAACCAAAGGTGAGTTCACACTTTCTACAAGGCATGGGATTCCCGGTGGTTTGGGAATGGGTTAACGTTTAATAAGGAAATCTGCGTATTCTCCTTGGGTAGAATACGTACTTCCACCCTCTTAGGTGAAGGGTGACAACATTGATACCTGCGTGACTTCCTTGAGTAGGACACGTACTCCACCCTCTTAACTGAAGGGTGACAACATTGACACTAGACAAAAACTCTATCATTAAGTCCCTCATTTTATATCGACTTAATCGCCTGGCCAATGGAGAACGGGTCATTAGTTAAGTAGCGCTATTAGGTTTGACAAGCCTCACACCCTGCCGCAGAGGACAGGCGTGTACTAATGGACTTGGGCACTAGTCAATGATGATAGACATTGACACAGGGCACATAAACATAACTACAATCAATAGTCGATATGGTAACGGGTCTAGTGGGATACATGGGGAAGCCCCCACTGAGTATGGTTTGGGAAACAAGGAACTGGTTAACTCTGTCACACCCTGATTTTTGTGGAAGCGTGGTTATGGTGTGACTTTCTTAATATCATTGCATTCAATCATAACAACAACTATATGATAAAACCATTGGTTTGTCATCCATTGAATAAGTTTAAAACATAACAGCAATGTTTAAAAACGTAGACTCCAAATTTAAGTTTTACAATCATACCAAAATGTTTATGAGTTCACTAAGGACTCATCGAAAGATAATAAATAGCACCAAGGATTGGGAGACGTGTCTCGTCCCGGAATAAGACACACCGACCAAACCCAAAGACCATGGATGACATCTTTATTTCAAACGCAGCATAAAAACTTTCAACACCCGCCAGATCCTCTTATTAGTTCCCTGAAATACATGTAGTTTAAAAACATCAACAAAAGTTGAGCGAGTTCATGTGTTTAGTATGTGTGCACGAATCATTCTTGAAAACCTTTGTATGTATGTATGTTCGTGTAAACTGGTATGAAGCAATAAGGAAAAATAGATCAATTAATGTGTAGCTAATACATTAAAAAGTGACAAGGCATAGGAAGTACTCAAACCTGTATTCGTATTTCATACCGGCCCCTCCGGCGGAACGACATAGTCACCACATGCGGCCACTCGCAGGACCATGGGTAGGGCTCGCAACACCCAATAGATCTATCACTCATGCCCCGCGGTCCTTATACAAGGATTAATGGTCTTAAGCTAATGGCCTACCCATTCACGTGATCTAGCAGTACCTTTCCTTAACTAATCATACCATGGTAATTGTTTGTAAGCAATATGTAACATGTATTTCACCCCCGAGGTATAAAACTGAAAACAATTAAAAGAAAAGGGGGGCATGAACTCACAGTTTTGCGTTCCTTGTATCCGATGTAACTCAAAGCTTCCTCTGCAACGCACGACTACCTACAAGCGTACTACGGTCTGTTAGATGAGCGGGTCGTGCCTTGACTTGGTATTGGTATTGATTAGTGTCTTTGAGTTACGTTTTAAAGTGTCTTTGGTAGTATTCCAAGTATATAATTATTTGTTAAAATAATCAACATTTTAACTGTAAATTATATTTATAAATTTTGGAATAATTGTTAATCAATATCTTTGTAACAATACTTCTTAAGTATTTAATTTCGTATTTCCTTCCCAAGGATGGGGGTATTTCATACATGTACTTTGTAGTTCCGAAATAATATATTTTTATGTCCCACTTAGAAAATATATATAACTTATTTGTCAAAAAGAATGTATTCCCAAGAAAATATATATTTTCCCAAAATTATATATCTTCTAAGTATACTAGGAAAGTATATATTTTTATCTTCCAAAAGTAATATATTTTCTTTTTGTCAAAAATATGATATACTTGGTAATATGTTCAGAAATCATATTTTCACCCCTTCCGTTTCCCAAAATAATATATACCAAAAATATATTGTAACAGTATTTTCCGGAATATCCCATAAGTTACATTTTTGTGTTCGGTTTCTCAATATTATGTGTGTAACTTAAATATTCATTCCTTGTGATTTTTGGTATTATTTTGGAGTTGTTATTTCCATGGTATTTGTTAAGTTATATTGTTTTACCCTAAAATAATATAACTAGTCCACAAAATATACAAATATCCACACAAGTGTCTTTAATATAAAATATATATTCTAAATATATATTTATCCATTTTTATTTACAAAAACCAACCTCCAATACTTGTATTTTTGTATCAACATTTATGGCAAAGCTTATATTGAAAAACATGGTTTAAAACATACTTGTAAACACTTATTTAGAAAATATTCTCTAAGTGTTTGAATTTTTAGAAAATTTTGCCATAGTTTCCTTTGTAAATGGAGGTGTCCATGCTTTTAAGCATATCATTTTCTTTTCAAAAATCATCCCACAATGATCAACAATCAAACCCTAAACCTTTTATACTTTCCAAGTGTAAAAACAATATATTTTACATAATAACATGAACTTGATTTTTCACAAAAGTGTGTAGTAACTTGGTAAAGTATTTAGTAGCCTTTATTACCCTCCAAATATATTTACTTCCCTTAAAAACCCATTCTTGGAAATTTTGGATGTTTACAACTTGTAACCATGTTTTACAAAAATACTTATTTTTAACATCTTCTTGTTTTTCTAGTGTCTCTACACTTATTTTGTCATCAAAATAGTGTAAGTGTAAGTAAAAGTCATGATCCTTCAAAAACCGCATTTTGAACTTGGTTTGCTTAGAAAAATCATTTGTAAATCTCGGATCCATATGATCATCAACTCACTTTGTTTACTATATTTCAAGAAATCAATTTATTATCAAGTTCATGTCTTTATTAGAAGATGATCATTTTATGTAGAGAAATAATCATCTCCTAACTTGTTAAACCATGTTTTTAATCATAATCTAACAAGTTCCATATGATGATCAACATCATATTACCAACATCAATTCTTGTTCGATTTCGAGCTTTAAATCGCTTTCTGGAAGGTTATTTGCAATCTAATGCGTAAATACAACCAGTTTAATGCAACAAACACTACGGAATAGTGAAATAGGCTTAAAATACCTTGAATAACCTTTACATAACTTAGAAATAAGTTTTGGAAGGTTTGGTGTGGCGAAATCAAGTTTGTTCACTCATAGGGACTATTTGCGTCAACTTGCAAAAGTCTGCCGTTTCATAAGGCAACGTACAGTCCGGAACATGATCATAAGCTAAACATACCATAAATAACCTAAACATAGCTTAGAAATAAGCTTTGAGTGGTTCAGTGTGTGAAAATATGCTTATTTGATCTTACAGGGACTAAAAGTGTCAAAAACGGCGTAAGTTTGCATTTTCGCGCATATCTTACGTTCTGACCACATCTGGACATCCAAATTTTTTGTACACACTAAAATATTTTTATTTTAGTGATCGGCATGCAAAAATACCATTCGTCGCTTGATTTGGTTCGTTTTCGTGTCCGTTTGAGTTTCGTCGTAATTTAACGAATAGCGTGACCGTACGACCAAACAAGCCGACATCGTGAGTTTTCCGAGCACATTTTGAGTCCTCTAAACTTTATTGACCTTGTAGATCCTTGAAAATGGCTTAACGGGGGTCAAAAAGGCCTGAAATGAGCTCAAACCATGTGCAGGGACCTGAACTGTAATTATTGAAACTTTGGCTGATCTGAGAGGACCAGGCGGGCCGCGTAAGCCCCCTCCCCATTCTTACGCAGGCCGTGTTAGACCCCAACGAACAAAAACTTAAAAATCAGTTGCTGTTTGATAGTTCAGGGGCTGTTCTTGTAAGATCTTTGTGTGGTAGCCAAGTTATCACCTCTCCAAGGCTTTGTACCTGCTTGTGACAATTGTAGGGCCATGATTCTTGCTTGGAGGTTACACAAACATGTGTAATGATCTTGTAAGTTTGCATCAAGTATAAATAGCCCAACCTTTTCACTTGTTCATTGCTCATTTCCTCTTATCTTCTCTTCTAATCTGAATTGGGAGCTTTCTCAAGTGATTTGGAACTTCCTCTTTGGTTTTCTTATTATCTTTCTTCAAGCATTGGACCTTTGTATGTATTCTTTCATGCTTATTCTTTATGTTAGTGCAGAAAGTCAAACAGTTTGGCCAACAATTTGACTTTCGGTTTTGACCATCAATTGGTCAAGTCAAAGTTCAATTGAACTTTGCAACGTGATTGTAATCACGATGGTTATAATCCTTAGCGATTATACCTACTGATTACCACGTTGACTAGGCGTAGTGACGAGTCAAAGTTTCGGTCAAAATGCGTTTTAGCACGCATTTTGCAACGAAGCTACTTTAAGGTATCAAAACACTTTGTTTTGTTACCAAATCAGTTTTCTAAATTAGTTAAACATGTTTTGACATGTTTAAATCGTCACTATTAGTTTAGTGTTTGTTTAGGGTCGTAAGTTAAGCGGTCTAAACAACCGCTTAGACTTTCGAACCCGACCCGTTTGGTCGATCATTAAGATCCGACCAAGCATGATTAATGATCATAGTTTCATAGGGAATAACCACTGAGGTTATACCTTATGATCACATAGGATTGGTTAGTCATTTGCTAGTTAGCTTGTATGCCCATAGAAAATGACCAAAATGCCCTTTGGAAGCATAAATCCATAATGTGCATATGTGAACATATTTTTGACATCTAATCTGATTTAGTAACATGTTTAGGGTATAATTGGGCATGTAAGACTTAACATAGCACATAGTTAACCATCCGAACATAGTTTTGCGCAATCGACGCATTATAGTAGCTTATACTACCATAATGGGTCGAAACGGGTCAAAAGCACTTAGGTAGACTTTCTAATCAGAATGTTAGCTCTATTAAATCATACCATATGAGTTCAATTACTCATTTGATTTATAGAACATCATTCTATCATATCTCCCGATTTAGGATCCGATTATTAAACATAGTTACCTATATTAGGTGCCATTTGATTCTGTACTCCCTCTAGCTTTGCTTGGTTGTTGTTCAAGACTTCTAAGCACCCTTAAGTGAGTACATAGTTTCCCCTCTTTTACCGCTTTCAAATATTTTGGGGTGAAGCATGTGTACCTATTTGTTATGTTCACGATTTCAAAATATAATTGATTATACATATTAGTACTTATCTTTTGACAAACTGAATAATTATTTATGGTTTAAACACTGATTTTTCAAAGATTATTAAAATTAGTTGTTGAATTGTACTTATTTATGTTCACTAGACCGATTGGTAATATGATATAGCGCTATAGGACTAGACACCCCATTCATGTTGTCATGGAATGTCAGAAACCAATACTTTATCCAAATAGGGATTGCCTTCGTTGTATCTCTATAGTCTCAATTGGTGTAGTTTGATGCACTAAGGTCTGATTGAATTCTTAAATCACATTATTATGGTATATTTGGTTATACTCCCAAAAGTATATTCTGATATACTCTCATATGTGATATTGTACAAAACAACATGTATATTTTGTTAATCACCAAAACATAGTTTAATATGTTATATTCAAAACCAAAGCATAGTTTAATATGTTATGTATAGAACCAAAGTATATTTTTGATATACTATTGCAAACTATTTTGACGACTATAGTATATTTAATATACTATCTGTTTAATTATTTTGGAACCAAAATATATTTTGGTATATTACTTATTCGACCTTTTTAAAACCAAAGTATACTTTCATGTATACTACAAACCTTTTTATCAAAATATTGTTTTTTTAAACAATATATTTTATACAAACTCATTTTGCTTAATTATTTATTCATACATCTTTCTTCTTTATCATCTGTTTTCTTATCACTTATTATATGATTTATAAAAGAAAACATTTTTAAAGTTCATGACTATTTTTGATTAAAAATATTCTTTTTAAAACTTATAAGTCATGAATTCTATTTTCAATAAAACCTATGTATCTCACATGCATTTTTATGCTGACGTACCTATTTTTACACATGTTTCAGGTTCTACTATGTGATGATTGTTGATGCATGATATACATAGGATGGACTCGTGCCTTAGCGACTTTAAAACTTGAAAGATAATAATTGTATTTATCTGATTTGTTATAAACGATGAGTTCAATAATTTAATAAAACGAAATTATTTAATCCATGGTTGTGAAACAATGATTCTATTACAACACTCCCCGACGTTTCCGCCACGTTTTGTTGTTTTACGTGGTCGGGGTGTGACAGAAAAGTTGGTATCAGAGCCAATGGTTATAGAGAATTAGGTTATTAGTAATGCTTTGACCTAGACTATAACCTTCCTAGGACCCTAACACAAGTTATCTTGTGTTTAGTTTTAAAACAATACCGTCACTTATCCTTAGGTGACAACCACAATAAGAACACAAATTTCGAATCCGCTTTGAAAACCAATCATCTGTTCTAGGATGATTGATTACTAGGTTTTGAACCTTCAAAGTTTTCAAAATCTCGTCAAAGTTTGGGTCTAATTAATGTGAAGACGTGCAAACTGGAAGAGTGAATGCCTGTACCCTGAGTTTTCTGTCTAAGGCTAGAGTGTTCGTACAAATCCGCAGTATCGGACCAGTCACTCTTACCTAGGAACTCTTGGGGTGAGTGTTCACTTATAGGCGAGCATGTCTTCGGTGATACATTATAATGATCCATTTACTTTGATTAGTCATTGCGTATCGTTTGTTTGTTCGAGGTAACAAATGAATGATTGCCTTCCTTATGTTTTGTCGATGTTTTCAATACCTCTTTTGTTTTCCAATCATCGACCTCACTTATTTCTCATGTTCCCTTATTCCTTTTAGACAATGCCTCCTCGACGTGATGCTCAATCTTTTACTGCTGAGGAAGTCGCAGCCCTTGTTGCTCAACAAATGGCTGTAGTGCTTCCAGGCGTAGTAACTCAGATTCATGAGTTATATAACAACAATAACAACAACAAAACCCAGTGTAATTTCAAGGCCTTCAACTCTGCCAAACCTTCGAAGTTTTCTGGATCTCAAGGAGCAACCGCGCTCCTGCAATGGTTCAAAAGTTTGGAGAGCACATTCAGGCACGTGCAATGCCCGAATGAGCGTAAGGTTGAGTTTGCATCCAGTGCGTTCGAGAAGCGTGCTCTTACATGGTGGAACGGTGTGATGCGTGATAGAGGAGCCGATGTGGCAATGGCACAAACTTGGGAAGAGCTTCGAGCTCTAATGATGAAGGAGTTCTGTCCTCGTCATGATCTTAGAGCATTAGAAAGGGAATTTGACGATCTTAAACAAGACAACGGTGAACATCGAGCCTATACTGACCGTTATGAGGAATTAAGCCTGTTATGTCCTGCCATGGTCACGCCTGTGGATAAGGCGATTGAGAAGTACATTGATGGTCTTCCTGATTTAGTTCAAGATATCGTTACTGGCAGCAACCCTACAACTGTCAGACAGGCCATTGAATTGTCTGCCACCCTGACTGAATCCCATATCAGGAAAGGTAAGCTTTTTCGAAAAGGCGACCCAAGACCATCTGACAAGGCTGCTCAAGTTGAATCAAAGGAAAAACAGGCTGAGGTATCCAAGAAGAAGAAGCGTAAGGCTTCTCAAAACTGCGCCATAACTGCTCAGAACAATCTGGTTGCACCAAATCAACCAGCACAACCTCGTAAGAGGAAAAATTATGTTGGTACCGCACCTTTGTGCAACAAATGCAACCGTCATCATTTGGAGCAAGAGCAGTTTCACAAATGTACCCACTGTGGAAGGTTGGGACATTTGGTCGATACCTGCCGTTATGCAAATCCTGCTGCTGTTCAAGCACGGTTCCCACCTGGGTCGTGTTATAACTGTGGTGACTTTACTCACCACAGAAACAATTGCCCAAGACTTGTTAACGCAAATCCAGCGCGTGGACGAGTGTTTAACATAAATGAGGTGAACGTGGATAACAATGCAGCAGTGAACAATTAGTCTTTTGTATTTCTTTGTCTGTTATCTTTTGACGTTGGAACAATTCAGTTGTTATATAAATAAAATTTGATGTTTCAATTTTATTTTACAAAACTGATACAATTGTGTGAATGTTTGATCCAACCCTTCGCTGCCGACACAAAGACAAACTACTCGTGTGGTTCTGTCATTTTATGATCACTTGTGATCTCCTCGAAAATCTTAAATACACGTTTCTTTTTAAGAAAAAAAGAAAAATCTCTATTAAGGTATTCCTATCTTCATAGTTAGATTCTTGAAAATATTTAAAGTGCCAAACGGAATTCATGGATTGGATTCCTAGTGTGCTTTGAATACTCGTGTGCTCAATTAACAAGAAAATTAACAAAATGAAGATCAAGGTAAACAATTATGTGATTATGTGCTTTTGTGTTTTCTTATATATTTCATGTTTTTATGTGATACATCCAAATCCTCGTAGAATCTTCCATATCTCTATATGAGGGATTCATAGTGGGATATCTAAAGGTACTATCTTAAATCCTTAATGGACTTCTACGTTGTAGTTAAGTCCCTTGGATTATAAAGTACTATTCTATAATTGGACCCCTTGAGTGGTCTAGTTAAACAGATTGATTTAAAAATCTGGTTAGGAATATCATGTGATGATATAATTGAAAAGATCCCTTAAGTGATCAATTTAAAGAGATCGTATGACGGTCTAGTTAAGAAGATCATGTGTTGATCTAGTTAAAAAGATCGCTCGTTGATTTAGTTAAAAAGATCCTTTGATGGTCTAATCAAGTCACTTCATGTTTATCCGATTGATTTTTCCCCTACACATTATGAAATGAACTGTGTGGACCGTGCAAGGAATTACGTAATTATGGATGCATACATAATTATGGAATTCAGTGCACAGAAACCACAGCAAGTTTCGTCATGTGTTAAGACCATGGTTGGAAAACAAGGTCTCCAAGGCCGAGTACTCTCCGAGTAGTCGCTACAAGGTAGGCTGCCGAGGCGACTTTCTTCAACTCCGACTAATTACTCGAAATCGATCAAATGCGGTCAAAATTGGCCAAAATCGGAACTCAGGCCAAGTTTGACTTAAAATAAAATAAAACATAATTTCTATGCCTATCATATTAAAGAATGAATAACAGTTTCACATATTTTGATATAAATATTAGTAAATTTATGTTATTTGACATATAATTAATTTCCGAAAACTAATTTCTTTATAATTTGGCATCTCCGAGTACTCCCCGTGTACTCTCCGCCTAAGCCGAGTACTCTCAACTCCCCGGTCGACCGACTAGGGAGCGCCTAGCGACTTTTACAACCATGGTTAAGACCTATAGTGACAAGGATAACGATACGGGAACAATGTAGAAAGGACATGGTGGATACGCCGCTGGTACTTCCTATATATAAGTGTTCCGTTTTACATTGCGAATGTAGAGTTATTTAAGTTACTAGAAGTCCTGGACTTTGACCAATGTCATTTTATCTTACACTCTCCAATTTTGATTTCGAGCACACACAAGTTTCTTATGATAGTCTTCATAAGAAACGTTCTTCTGTCCGTAGTTCGAAACTCCATGCTTTGTTACTACAAGGACTTCACTTTGAGAGTTGACAATTTCTCTAAGAATCCTAACATGGCCCAGAGTTTTACTTAGTATTCAAGGGAATTATTCGAAAGCGAAACCATCCCAGTTGTCTTCGCAAGTTTCCTCTAAAATTAAATTTCGGGACGAAATTTCCTAAAGTATGGGAGACTGTGACACCTGTGTCACTTCAATCATCATTCAAATACCAAACCAATGAAATATTGTGTTTCATACTTGAGATTTGTATAAATATGTGTATCGTTTGCACATATCAATTCTTGTTCGATTTCGAGCTTTAAATCGCTTTCTGGAAGGTTATACGCAATCTAATGCGTAAATACAACCAATTTAATGCAACAAAAACTGCGGAATAGTGAAATAGACTTAAGGTACCTTAAATAACCTATACATAACTTAGAAATAAGTTTTGGAAGGTTTGGTGTGGCGAAATCAAGTTTATTCACTCACAGGGACTATTTGCGTCAACTTGCAAAAGTCTGCCGTTTCATAAGGCAACGTACAGTTCGGAACATGATCATAAGCTAAACATACCATAAATAACCTAAACATAGCTTAGAAATAAGCTTTGAGTGGTTCGGTGTGTGAAAATATGCTTATTTGATCTTACAGGGACTAAAAGTGTCAAAAACGGCGTAAGTTTGCATTTTCGCGCATATCTTACGTTCTGAACACATCTGGACATCCAAAATTTTTGTACACACTAAAATATTTTTATTTTAGTGATCGGCATGCAAAAATACCATTCCTCGCTTGATTTGGTTCGTTTTCGCGTCCGTTTGAGTTTCGTCGTAATTTAACGAATAACGTGACCGTACGACCAAACAAGCCGACATCCGAGAGTTTTCCGAGCACATTTTGAGTCCTCTAAACTTTATTGACCTTGTAGAGCCTTGAAAATGGTTTAACGGGGGACAAAAGGGCCTGAAATGAGCTCAAACCATGTACAGGGACCTGAACTGTAATTATTGAAACTTTGGCTGATCTGGGAGGGCCAGGCGGGCCGCGTAAGCCCCGTCCCCGTTCTTACGTGGGCCGTGTGAAGACCCCAGCGACCAGAAACTTAAAAATTAGCTGATGTTTGATAGTTCAGGGGCTGTTCTTGTAAGATCTTTGTGTGGTAGCCAAGTTATCACCTCTCAAAGGCTTTGTACCTGCTTGTGACAATTGTAGGGCCATGATTTCTGCTTGGAGGTTAGACAAACATGTGTAATGATCTTGTAAGTTTGCATCAAGTATAAATAGCCCAACCTTTTCACTTGTTCATTGCTCATTTCCTCTTATCTTCTCTTCTAATTTGAATTGGGAGCTTTCTCAAGAGATTTAGAACTTCCTCTTTGGTTTTCTTATTATCATTCTTCAAGCATTGGACCTTTGTATGTATTCTTTCATGCTTATTCTTTATGTTAGTGCAGAAAGTCAAACAGTTTGGCCAACAGTTTGACTTTCGGTTTTGACCATCAATTGGTCAAGTCAAAGTTCAATTGAACTTTGCAACGTGATTGTAATCACGATGGTTATAATCCTTAGCGATTATACCTACTGATTACCACGTTAACTAGGCGTAGTGACGAGTCAAAGTTTCGGTCAAAATGCGTTTTAGCACGGATTTTGAAACGTAGATACTTTAAGGTATCAAAACACTTTGTTTTGTTACCAAATCAGTTTTCTAAGTTAGTTAAACATGTTTTGACATGTTTAACTCATCACAACCGCTTAGACTTTCAAACCCGACCCGTTTGGTCGATCATTAAGATCCGACCAAGCATGATTAGTGATCATAGTTGCATAGGGAATAACCACTGAGGTTATACCTTATGATCACATAGGATTGGTTAGTCATTTGCTAGTTAGCTTGTATGCCCATAGAAAATGACCAAAATGCCCTTTTGAAGCATAAATCCATAATGTGCATATGTGAACATATTTTTAACATCTAATCTGATTTAGTAACATGTTTAGGTATAATTGGGCATGTAAGACTTAACATAGCACATAGTTAACCATCCGAACATAGTTTTGCGCAATCGACACATTATAGTAGCTTATACTACCATAATGGGTCGAAACGGGTCAAAAGCACTTAGGTAGACTTTCTAATCAGAATGTTAGCTCTATTAAATCATACCATATGAGTTCAGTTACTCACTTGATTTATAGAACATCATTCTATCCTATCTCCCGATTTAGGATCCAATTATTAAACATAGTTACCTATATTAGGTGCCATTTGATTCCGTACTCCCTCTAGCTTTGCTTGGTTGTTGTTCAAGACTTCTAAGCACCCTCAAGTGAGTACATAGTTTCCCCTCTTTTACCGCTTTCAAATATTTTGGAGGTGAAGCATGTGTACCTATTTGTTATGTTCACAATTTCGAAATATAATTGATTATACATATTAGTACTTATCTTTTGACAAACAGAATAATTATTTATGGTTTAAACACTGATTTTCAAAGATTATTAAAATTAATTGTTGAATTGTACTTATTTATGTTCACAAGACCGATTGGTAATATGATATAGCGCTATAGGACTAGACACCCCATTCATGTTGTCATGGAATGTTAGAAACCAATATTTTATCCAAATAGGGATTGCCTTCGTGGTATCTCTATAGTCTCAATTGGTGTAGTTTGATGCACTAAGGTCTGATTGAATTCTTAAATCACATTATTATGGTATATTTGGTTATACTCCCAAAAGTATATTCTGATATACTCTCATATGTGATATTGTACAAAACAACATGTATATTTTGTTAATCACCAAAACATAGTGTCACACCCCGACCACGTAGAACATACAAAACGTGGAGGAAACGTCGGGGAGTGTTGTAACAGAATTAATTGTTTCAAATCCATGGCAATTGACGTTTCATTTTATTAATCAAACATGAAAGTTTACATTGTTTTAAACAAGAACCAAAGAGTACATAACATAAAATACCTAGTTCTTGTCTCGTTTTAAGTCACTAAGGCACAGGTCCGCCTAAGTATGTCTTGATAAGTCCTATGCATCATCTCCTGAAAACACATGTGAAAATAGGTACGTCAGCATAAAAATGCCTGTGAGATACATAGGTTTTGTGAAAATAGGATTCATGACTTGTAAGTTTAGAAAGAGTTGTTTAATAAAATTTAATCATGAACCTTGTAAATTGTTTTGTTTTGTAAATCGTTTGAAAAACAATAAGTTCAGATGATATGTATAAATAAGAGAATAATGTATGGTTAAATGAATAACCATGGAGAATGAGTTTGTATAAGATAAGTTGTTTGTAAAATAATGTCTTGTGAAAAGTATGTTATTTGTACAAAATGTTATATGTCTCAAATTGAAATGATTCAAATAACGCTACAATATGTGATACCATACAAACACTTATATATAGGAAGTACCAGCGGCGTATCCACCGTGCTTGTATCATATTACATACGCCTCGTTACTTAAATCGCTTACTCAAACCAAACCACCAAACTAAAATGTTTAACAATTGTAGAAATGTTTATGTACAATCAAATGTCAAAATGTTTGTGTGAAAATCATGTCTAATGTCTATGTCTAATGTAAATCATGAATTGTGTATATAAATGTCAAAATGTAAGCATGTGATGAATAACAAATGTACTAAGTATGCACACAATGGGCATACATAGCATAAAATGTAATGTAAGACAATGTACTAAGTACGCACACAATGGACATACATAGCATAAAATGTAATGTAGAACAATGTATTAAGTATGCACACAATGGGCATACATAGCATGAAATGTAATGTGAAGCGATGTACTAAGTACGCACCCAATGGGCATACATAGCATGAAATGTGATGTGAAAACATGGAAAGCATGAAAGTAACAAGTAGGCACATGTGTTCCACCCCAAAATGTTTGGAAAACAGTAAAAGAGGGGTCTATGTACTCACTTGAGATTGCTTAGTAGTCCTTGAGTAACAACCAAACAATGCTAGAGATCACGGATATCAAACGACACCTAATATAGGTAACTATGTTAATAAACCGGACCTAAATCGGAGGATCGGATAGAATGAGGGTTCGTAAACCAAACGAGTATGGAGACTCGTGTAATATGGTTTAACAAAGCCTACATACTAAATGAAACCTAACATAAGTGCTTACGACCCATTACGACCCGTTTAGGTAGCTTTATGCTACTTTAACGCGTCGTTCACGTAAAACGCGTTCTCCTAACTAGTCCTATGACAAGTATTATATGCCTAAAATGTTTAATTATGTTACATAATCAGTTAAGTGACGAAAGTTTAGGTTACATATGCTTAATTACCAATTACACATGAAAAAGGTGTTTTGGTAATTTACCTAAGGCATATAAACTACCTATCATACAACTACTTAATGAAGCGACCATAAGGTATAACCTCGGAAGGTTATTCCCTATATACTATGGTCACCTATGGTATTTGGTCAGATCCTAATGATCGACCAAATGGGTCGGGTTCAAAGGTATAAGCGATTTATTAGATCGCTTACCTTTACGACCCTAGACAACGTGGTAATCAGTAGGCATAGTCACAAGGGACTATAACCATCGTGATTACAATCACGTTGCGAAGTTCGAACGAACTTCGCATTGACCATAAACTGGTCAATGCAGAAAGTCAAACAAAGTTTGACTTTCGGACTCGAAAAGCAATAAAAGAACGAAGGAACACTTACAAAGGGTCCCCGAATGCTAATCTCGATCCAAGTAGCTCAGGTATGAAACAATGGTTTCAACTTAGAGCTTCTCAAATCAAAATTCTTGTGGGTTTTGGCAAATGAAGGCAAGGGGTATTTATAGGATTCGTAGAGCCGTTAAGATCGTTCCTCGTTAACCGTGCTTCAATCTCAACCCTCCACCTCAAAACCCTGGTTTTTGAAAACCATTTGAGCCCACGGTATTGCCCAAAACCATGTGCAAAAGTGAAAATGGACCAGATGCAATGTTTCTGCCCAGATGAGGCGCTCGCGTAGCACGACGGCATAGGCATGAGTTGCTCGCGCTATGCCACCATGTACCAGATTCAGCAAAGTTTCAAAAATGGCAGAAATGGTCCCTGCAGCCCGTTTAAGCTATTTTCGATGCGTTTGAACCCCGTTAACCTCATTTCAAGGCTCTAAAATGAAGTTAAAGTATAGGGAACTCAAAACATGCTCAAAAATATCTCGGATGTCGGTTCGTTTGGTCGTACGATCGCGATGTTCGCTTAATTACGACGGAATGCGCATAAGCGCGAAAAACGATCCAAATGACGCGACGAATGGATTTTTATTATGCCAAACACTAAAATAAAATATTTTAGTGCTTACATAAATTTTTGGAAGTCCGGATGTATTAAGAACGTAAGTTATGCGCGAAAGTGCAAACTTGTGCACTTTTTGACGCTTTTAGTCCCTGAATGACCCAAAAGTTTATTTTAGCACACCGAACCCCTCAAAGCCTATTTCTAAGCTATGTAAAGGACATTTATGGTATGTTTAACTTATGGCCATGTTCTGGAATGTCTGTTACAGTTCAAATTGGCATACTTTTGCAGTTTGTCAACTTTAGTCCCTGTAAGCGATTTAATTTGATTTCGGCATACCAAACCATCCAAAACTTATTTCTAAGTTATGTAAAGGTTATTTAAGGTATTTTAAGCCTATTTCACTATTCCGGAGTGTTCGTTGCATTAAACTGGTTATATCTACGCATCAGAGCGCGTATAACCCTCCAGAAAGCGATTTAAAGCTTGAAATCGAACAAGAGTTTATATGTGCAAACGATACACATATTTTTACAAATCCCAAGTATGAAATACAATATTTCATTGGTTTGGCATTTTTTTGATGGTTGAAGTGACACAGGTGTCACAGTCTCCCCTACTTTAGGAAATTTCGTCCCGAAATTTATTCGTAGGAGTCTATCTGTGACTTTGTGTCAAATAACCACCAGAGATATAAAAGGCATAATCCTGACATTTCCTTAACGGACATTCTTCAGAAACGAAAATGAATGGAATGAGTCATTTTTCACAATTTCTTCAGAAACGAAAATGAACAGAATGAGTCATTTTCCACAATTTCTTCAGAAACGAAAATGAACAGAATGAGTCATTTTCCACAATTTCTTCAGAAACGAAAATGAACGGAATGAGTCATTTTCCACAATTTCTTCAGGAACGAAAATGAACGGAATGAGTCATTTTCCACGATTTCTTCAGGAACGAAAATGAACGGAATGAGTCATTTCTCACAATTTCTTCAGAAACGAAAATGAACGGAATGAGTCATTTTCCACAATTTCTTCAGGAACGAAAATGAACGGAATGAGTCATTTTCCACGATTTCTTCAGGAACGAAAATGAACGGAATGAGTCATTTCTAGACACACGACCAAACTTGCTGTGGTTTCTGTGCACTGAATTTCATAATTATGTATGCATCCATAATTACGCAATTCCTTGCACAGTCCGCACAATTTGTTTTGTAATGTGAAGGGGAGGAAAAATCAAACCTGTGATGAGTGTGACTAGACTACCATAAGGTCCTTTTAATTAGATCGACAAATGATCCTTTTAATTAGGCCACCAAGGAATCCTTTCAGCTATCTCATCACATGATATTCCTAAACAAATTTTTGGATCAATCTGTTTAACTAGACCACTCAAGGGTCTAATTGTGGAATAGTACAATATAATCCAAGGGTCTTTACTATTACATAAAAGCCCATTGAGGATTTAATATAGTACCTTTGGATATCCTACTATGAATTCCTTATACGAAGTTATGGAAGATTCTACGAGGATTTGGATAACAAAGCTTGGATTACACAAAAACATAAAAGGAAACACATAAGCACATAATCACATAGTTGTTTAACTTGATTATCAATTTGTTATTAACTTGTTATCGATTGAAAATGGATATGGAAACCAGTTGATAGACTTCAATGTCCTCTGGGATCTATCTGAAAAGAAAGGAAGATCTCCCAAAAATTCGATTTTTGTTTTCAAAGAAACGTAATATTCGAATTAAGGAACACATCAATTTTAGGATTTACGGAAATACCCTTAGGTACCCTATTAAAGATTTATAGTGGTACTTTGGGTATTCGTCTAGTGTTGTAACTTGCGACTTGTACTTCGTTTCCTTGGATGAAACGGGTACTGAGGAATTTCGTGGAAAACGCAAGAGAGCATAAAATAGAAAAATTTTGGGGGGTAGTTTGCTTTTCAAGGAATACGATTCCTTGATTGTCGGTATTGTAAGGGATATGTTCTTTATACATACAACCATATAAATACATTGCAATGTATATAAAAGATTTATTTATAAACAATGATAACAACTGTTTCATGGACCTTGACAACAAAAGAAAATAATACATAAGACATGATTATTTCAAAAGGGTGTTGTCTTCTAGTCGGTCAGATGCTCATCCCTGTGCTGGATTTGCATTAGCAAGCTTTGGGAAATTTCTTCGGAAATGACCCATCTCGCCATAATTGTAGCAAGAACCTGGTGGAAAGCGAGCTTGAGCAGGATTGTTGCCAACTTGATTTGGTGCAACTGCAGCTCGGCAAACTTTTGCTGTATGACCTTTAAGTCCACAAATTTGGCATTCGCGGCACTTCACATTAGCATGATGATGAAGGTTACATTGGTTGCACAAGGGTGAAGTTCCATTGTATGGCTTCCTAGCAGGGGGTTGAGCTGGTTGGTTGGGGACGACTTGATCATTGTGAGTAACCATGGCGAAGTTCTGAGAAGCCTTTCGCTTCTTTGACTTCTTAGGGGATCCAGTCTGTTCATCCATGGTCTTTGATTCCTCGATTCGTTTCGATTCCTCGATCGGTTTCTTGTCACCCTTTCGGAAAAGCTTACGTTTCCTGATCTGAGATTCAGTCAAGGTTGCAGCTAGCTCAATGGCCTGCCTAACCGTAGTGGGGTTACTACTAGTAACAATGTCCTGAACTGAGTCAGGGAGACCATCAATGTATTTTTCGATCGCCTTATCCAAAGGCGTAACCATGGTAGGACACAACAGGCTCAGCTCCTCTTACCGATCAGTGTATGCTCGATGTTCGCCGCTGTCTTGCTTAAGATCGTTGAATTCCCTTTCCAAGGCCCTGATCTCGTGACGAGGACAAAATTCCTTCATCATCAGTGCTCGAAGTTCTTCCCACGTTTGAGCCAGTGCCACTTCGGCACCCCTATCTCTCATCACACCGTTCCACCATGTCAAAGGTCGTTTCTCAAAGACACTAGATGCAAAGTCTACCTTTCGCTCGTTTGGACATTGAACATGTCTAAAGGTGCTCTCTAAACTCTCGAACCATTGCAGAAGTGCAGTGGCTCCTTGAGACCCAGAAAACTTTGATGGCTTAGCCGAGTTGAACGTCTTGAAGTTGTAGGGGGCATTATTGTTGTTGAGGGCTTGGTTACATTGGGCAACTATGTTCGGGATTGCAGCAGTTATTTGCTGTGTAATGACAGCTGCCAGATCTTCAATAGATACCGGATTTTCGCGTCGTGGAGGCATTCTAAAAAGGGGAAACAAGAGAGAAAACAAATGAAATGGCATGGGGTAAGAATAGGATGTTGCAATTACCGACCAAAAATCATGGGTGATGGTCATTTGTTTGAACCATGAAGCAAACAAACGACACACAAAGGTTGAATCAAAGCAAATAGATCCTCATAATGTATCGCGAAGACATGCTCGCCTATAAGTGGACACTCACCCCAAGAGTTCCCAGGTAAGAGTGACTGGTCCGATTATGTGGATTTGTACGAACACTCTAGCCTTAGACAGAAAACTCAGGGTACAGGCATTTACTCTTCCAGTTTGCACATGTTCACACTATTTAGGACCCAAAACTTTGACGAGATTTTGAAAATTCAAAGGGGTTCAAAACCTAGTAATCAATCATCCTAGAACAGATGATTAGTTTTCAAAACGGTTTTGAAATTTATGTTCTTGTTGTGGTCGTCGCCTAAGGATAGGTGACGGTATTGTTTTATGACTAAACGCAAGTAAACTCGTGTTAGGGTCCTAGGAAGGTTATAGACTAGGTCAAAGTATTACTAATAACCTAATTCCCTATAACCATTGGCTCTGATACCATCATTTCTGTCACACCCCGACCACGTAGAACATACAAAACGTGGCGGAAACGTCGGGGAGTGTTGTAACATAATTAATTGTTTCAAATCCATGGCAATTGACGTTTCGTTTTATTAATCAAACATGAAAGTTTACATTGTTTTAAACAAGAACCAAAGAGTACATAACATAAAATAACTAGTTCTTGTCTCGTTTTAAGTCATTAAGGCACAGGTCCACCTAAGTATGTATTGATAAGTCCTATGCATCATCTCCTGAAAACACATGTGAAAATAGGTACGTCAGCATAAAAATTCCTGTGAGATACATAGGTTTTGTGAAAATAGGATTCATGACTTGTAAGTTTAGAAAGAGTTGTTTAATAAAATTTAATCATGAACCTTGTAAATTGTTTTGTTTTATAAATCATATAATAAGTGATAAGTCAAGAAAACATTTTTAAAGTTCATGACTATTTTTGATTAAAAATATTCTTTTTAAAACTTATAAGTCAAGAATTCTATTTTCAATAAAACATATGTATCTCACAGGCATTTTTATGCTGACGTACCTATTTTTACACATGTTTCAGGTTCTGTATGTGATGATTGTTGACGCATGATATACATAGGATGGACTCGTGCCTTAGCGACTTTAAAACTTGAAAGATAATAATTGTATTTATCTGATTTGTTATAAACGATGAGTTCAATAATTTAATAAAACGAAATTATTTAATCCATGGTTGTGAAACAATGATTCTGTTACAGCACTCCCCGACGTTTCCGCCACGTTTTGTTGTTTTACGTGGTCGGGGTGTGACAGAAAAGTTGGTATCAGAGCCAATGGTTATAGGGAATTAGGTTATTAGTAATGCTTTGACCTAGACTATAACCTTCCTAGGACCCTAACACAAGTTATCTTGTGTTTAGTTTTAAAACAATACCGTCACTTATCCTTAGGTGATAACCACAATAAGAACACAAATTTCGAATCTGCTTTGAAAACCAATCATCTGTTCTAGGATGATTGATTACTAGGTTTTGAACCTTCAAAGTTTTCAAAATCTCGTCAAAGTTTGGGTCTAAATAATGTGAACACGTGCAAACTGGAAGAGTGAATGCATGTACCCTGAGTTTTCTGTCTAAGGCTAGAGTGTTCATACAAATCCGCAGTATCGGACCAGTCACTCTTACCTGGGAACTCTTGGGGTGAGTATTCACTTATAGGCGAGCATGTCTTCGGTGATACATTATAATGATCCATTTACTTTGATTAGTCACTGCGTATCGTTTGTTTGTTCGAGGTAACAAACGAATGATTGCCTTCCTTATGTTTTGTCAATGTTTTCAATACCTCTTTTGTTTTCCAATCATCGACCTCACTTATTTCTCATGTTCCCTTATTCCTTTTAGAAAATACCTCCTCGACGTGTTGCTCAATCGTTTACTGCTGAGGAAGTCGCAGCCCTTGTTGCTCAACGAATGGCTGTAGTGCTTCCAGGCGTAGTAACTCAGATTCATGAGTTATATAACAACAATAACAACAACAAAACCAAGTGTAATTTCAAGGCCTTCAACTCTGCCAAACCTTCGAAGTTTTCTGGATCTCAAGGAGCAACCGCGCTCCTGCAATGGTTCGAAAGTTTGGAGAGCATATTCAGGCACGTGCAATGCCCGAATGAGCGTAAGGTTGAGTTTGCATCCAGTGCTTTCGAGAAGCGTGCTCTTACATGGTGGAACGGTGTGATGCGTGATAGAGGTGCCGATGTGGCAATGGCACAAACTTGGGAAGAGCTTCGAGCTCTAATGATGAAGGAGTTCTGTCCTCGTCATGAGCTTAAAGCATTAGAAAGGGAATTTGACGATCTTAAACAAGACAACGGTGAACATCGAGCCTATACTGACCGTTATGAGGAATTGAGCCTGTTATGTCTTGCCATGGTCACGCCTATGGATAAGGCGATTGAGAAGTACATTGATGGTCTTCCTGATTTAGTTCAAGATATCGTTACTGGTCACAACCCTACTACTGTCAGACAGGCCATTGAATTGTCTGCCACCCTGACTGAATCCCATATCAGGAAAGGTAAGCTTTTTCAAAAAGGCGACCCAAGACCATCTGACAAGGCTGCTCAAGTTGAACCAAAGGAAAAACAGGCTGAGGTATCCAAGAAGAAGAAGCGTAAGGCTTCTCAAAACTGCGCCATAACTGCTTAGAACAATCTGGTTGCACCAAATCAACCAGCACAACCTCGTAAGAGGAAAAATTATGTTGGTACCGCACCTTTGTGCAACAAATACAACCGTCATCATTTAGAGCAAGACCAGTTTCACAAATATACCCACTGTGGAAGGTTGGGACATTTGGTCGATACCTGCCGTTATGCAAATCCTGCTGCTGTTCAAGCACGGTTCCCACCTGGGTCGTGTTATAACTGTGGTGACCTTACTCACTACAGAAACAATTGCCCAAGACTTGTTAACGCAAATCCAGCGCGTGGACGAGTGTTTAACATAAATGAGGCGAACGTGGACAACAATGCAGCAGTGAATAATTAGTCTTTTGTATTTCTTTGTCTGTTATCTTTTGACGTTGGAACAATTCAATTGTTATATAAATAAAATTTGATGTTTCAATTTTATTTTACAAAACTGATACAATTGTGTGAATGTTTGATCCAACCCTTCGCTGCCGACACAAAGACAAACTACTCGCGTGGTTCTGTCATTTTATGATCACTTGTGATCTCCTCGAAAATCTTAAATACACGTTTCTTTTTAAGAAACAAAGACAAATCTCTATTAAGGTCTTCCTATCTTCATAGTTAGATTCTTGAAAATATTTAAAGTGCCAAACGGAATTCATGGATTGGATTCCTAGTGTGCTTTGAATACTCGTGTGCTCAATTAACAAGAAAATTAACAAAATGAAGATCAAGGTAAACAATTATGTGATTATGTGCTTATGTGTTTTCTTATATGTTTCATGTTTTTATGTGATACATCCAAATCCTCGTACAATCTTCCATATCTCTATATGAGGGATTCATAGTGGGATATCTAAAGGTACTATCTTAAATCCTTAATGGACTTCTACGTTGTAGTTAAGTCCCTTGGATTATAAAGTACTATTCTATAATTGGACCCCTTGAGTGGTCTAGTTAAACAGATTGATTTAAAAATCTGGTTAGGAATATCATGTGATGATATAATTGAAAAGATCCCTTAAGTGATCAATTTAAAGAGATCGTACGACGGTCTAGTTAAGAAGATCAGGTGTTGATCTAGTTAAAAAGATCGCTCATTGATTTAGTTAAAAAGATCCTTTGATGGTCTAATCAAGTCACTTCATGTTTATCCGATTGATTTTTCCCCTACACATTATGAAATGACCTGTGCGGACCGTGCAAGAAATTACGTAATTATGGATGCATACATAATTATGGAATTCAGAGCACAGAAACTACAGCAAGTTTCGTCATGTGTTAAGACTTAAGAAATATAGTGACAAGGATAACGATACGGGAACAATGTAGAAAGGACATGGTGGATACGCCGATGGTACTTCTTATAAATAAGTGTTCCTTATTACATTGCGAATGTAGAGTTATTTAAGTTACTAGAAGTCCTGGACTTTGACCAATGTCATTTTATCTTACACTCTCCAATTTTGATTTCGAGCACACACAAGTTTCATATGATAGTCTTCATAAGAAACGTTCTTATGTCCGTAGTTCGAAACTCCATGCTTTGTTACTACAAGGATATATTTAGTAGCCTTTGTTACCCTCCAGAATATATTTACTTCCCTTAAAAACCCATTCTTGGAAATTTTGGATGTTTACAACTTGTAACCATGTTTTACAAAAATACTTATTTTTAACATCTTCTTGTTTTTCTAGTGTCTCTACACTTATTTTGTCATCAAAATAGTGTAAGTGTAAGTAAAAGTCATGATCCTTCAAAAACCGCATTTTGAACTTGGTTTGCTTAGAAAAATCATTTGTAAATCTCAGATCCATATGATCATCAACTCACTTTGTTTAATATATTTCAAGAAATCACTTTATTATCAAGTTCATGTCTTTATTAGAAGATGATCATTTATTGTAGAGACATAATCATCTCCTAACTTGTTAAACCATGTTTTTAATCATAATCTAACAAGTTCCATATGATGATCAACATCATATTACCAAGAAATCAACAAGTAATCATCAACAAATTCAAAACAACATCATTTTATCAAGATATCAACATATGTAAACTTTATGTTTCAAGTTTCAAGTGTATGTTCTTTAGTGTTCTTGTGTTAATCAACATAATATAACTTTTAACCACTAAAATGTGAAGTAAACAAGGGTGTTCAAGAATCTTACAACTAGCTTAAAGCTAGGGAAGAACAAGGTTGAAAATGTGGTGGATAAAAGCACACAAGAGAGGTCGAGCTTCCTAAAACACCTTGTATCACCTTGAGATAACCTTGGATTGGATGAAGCTTGAAAGAAAAATGGTGATGGTATGATGATGGTGTGGCCGTGAGCTCCCAAGGGAGAGAGGAGGAGAGTGTTGGTGAATGAAGACGAAGGAGATGCTTGTTTTTATAACCATATACTTGATTATTATCCAATGGTCATTATGTTTCTCAAAGTACCAACCATATCTAATCAAATCTTGGGGAGATCCATGAAAGATTTATAGTAGATTTAAGGTAATCTTAGGTGGGGCCATGCCTTGTAGCCGTAAACACCATATGGGGGGGGGTAAATTGTAAGTTAAATGGTAAATGAGTTAATTAGTGGAGGTTAAATGTAAAAGCTAGTGTTTTTATATGTAGGATGCTTTATGTAGAATGTTTAAGTGTTCGGGAGCCATAACTAGCTTAGGAAAAGTAAAACAATGCTTCTAGCAATATTTTGGTGTTCCGGGTAAAGTCCAGTTGTTCGGTTAGATACCGTTCCGTTAGAGTGCTAAGTTATATCGTATAGTGTCTTTTATGTAACTTTTTGTGACACTTTTAATTCCCGATACTTAGGAAAGCATACAAGACCATTTTGCCATGTTTTTGCATGTTACTAGCTTATTAGAAAGCTGAATTTTGCTGGTTAATGCAGAATTCTGCACTTTGAGTGGGTTTTAGGCACTTTCCGGCACTTATACTATCACCTAGTGACGCAGTTTTATGGTCCTTACTTCCCTACACTCCATACTAGTGTAGTACCTTATCTCTGGCCCTTACTGGGTCTCAAAACATTGTCTGTCTATGTACTGGCACTGTAAGTATATTTCTGAGTTATCCGCAAACTGTGCTAACTGTGCTTTGTGCATCATGTTTGTCACTAAAGTTGGTATGCAATGAATGTAGTTACAGTATGAAATGTGATGCATATGTATGTATGATACAGAATTTAGAAAGCGGTTTAAGTCATTAATTGTAATTCAGCACAGTCATTAAGCACAAAACATTATTTAATAATTGTACGGAAGCATGCAAATTTGACAGTTGTCACAAACTCGTGGTTTTCGATACAACTTATGGTTTTTTGAACAACATTAAAATGGACAACCAACTATGAACTCGCTCAACTTTGTTGTTGATTCGTTGCTACATGCCTTGCAGGTCATTAGGTACTTAGCAGGAGCTTGCATGGGAGAAGGAGTCGTTGTGGGACATGAACCGTGGGGTGTTCAAGTTAAATTTTATGAACTTTTAAACTTATACCTTGGTTTTGAACTTAATGCTTCCGCTGATAACTTAGACTTTACTTAATTGTGTGACACTAATCATATTGATCATGTTGGGTTTTATTCACTTATTTATAATGTTCAATATGATTGGTGGCTTGATCCTGGTCAGTCACGCTCCCTGCGGTGATACTCCGCTTGTGGATTTTGGGGGTGTGACAGATTGGTATCAGAGCCATTGGATATACTGAACTTGGTTTTAAAAAGGGGAAAATCTTTTTGACAAAAACCAGACTATAACCTGTTGAGTGCTCAACGATCCACAACGACACTTCTCTCCACGTGCAAGGCTCAACACTTTAGGTGGTATGATTTATATTTATATTGGCTACTTGCTAGACTATTTTTGCATGGTGTGCTGTTTATGGTATGCTTAGTTTGGGTAGTAGCATGTTGTTTATTAGCCCTAATGCGTTCTTTATGACGCTCAACTGTTTACTTGAAACTTGACAAGTAGTGATCAAATTCTTTTCATGTTTTCTCCTAACCCCACTACGACAACTGTTTTATGCGTTCTATCTATTCATAAGATTTTCTCGACATGACGTCGCCGTTACAGCTAGAATTCAGATCCGACCCTCCATACATTCGGTTTGCACGTCAACATTCACATAGACCAGAACCGGCCCAAACGAACTTGGATTTAGGAGAACAATATAGCCATGCGTCCATGTTGACAAACCCCATCATCTCCACTAGTTGTTGTCACCAGAAACGAAGCAATCACAGTTACACGCGTTTGTCGATGTACAACTTGAAACCCTATCATCCGAACTCTGTTTTGGACAAATGATATACTCACGTGACCATGATGCAGCAAACTTTCTTTTCGTGTCATTGCCGCCATCTACCATTACTGGAACTGCCTCTGGAGTACAGAATGGTCGGCAAAATTCTTCGGTTATTTGTTGGATTTTTGTTTTCGCTTAATTCTTCGTATGAACATCACCAACCTCCTGTATCTTCGATATGCAACCGATATAACGAAACGCTAACAACCATACTCTAATTCCCACTGATCACAAGGATACCCCCCATTACCCTGTTGAGTGATTAACTCTTATTCTAACTTGATTTACACATTCATATACCTAACTTAGCAAGTGGATGCCTCTTAATGATGGGATAGTCTTCAGGACACTCGAGGACGGAGATACGGATTACTCAACCTACAGACGGACATGATGATCTACACATTTACCTTATCCCCTTACACTACAAAAGTTGCATTTTTATTCTACGATAGTTTATCTTAAATATGTGAAAACTTCCCACTAGCCTGTACCTATGCGTGTTAATGCAATGTCTAGTTTCTACCATTGACTTAGACAAAACCATCCTTCCTGTACCACAGTGACACTACATCCTTGATTCTCCATGCAGAGACAGTAATACGAACTCACTCTAGTTCAGAGAATTTGGAAGGCTTGACTTTCGATCATTGGTGATCACTTCTTGAAACCTTGAGGATGGAGATGTGTTGTTGATACGATTATACCCTCTTGAACATGTTTTCGCGTCCTTTCTTTGAAACCTCTTGACTGCACACGCATATTTCAGATCTGTTCACACAACCTAAGGAAACTCCTCCGAACTTGATTGCTTACCGACTCGATAAATCGCAAACTCACCTAAGTTCATGGATCAAGGTGAATTATTCCTCCTTCGCGTGTGGGCGAGCCCAACGACTTTGACAGAAGTTTCAGCAAACCTTAACACTGCAAACTTGTGTGACAACCATTCTTCTCTGGTTAATTTTTGTTAAGCTTAATATACCAGCGTGGCACCTCTATTCGACAAACGACATTCATTGTTTTAACTCTGTCCAATTTACGTACGACTAACTCATACCCTCGACATCAGGTAAACCCCTTCTACGGATCCTTACGCACTTACGCATCGACTGTGACTACTCTTTTTGCATGTTTCCACATCCAGTCGCGATAAACTTCTCGAATCCTATGATCCTCATTCTAACAAAATTCTACGCAAACTCTCACTTGGAAGAGTTAATCTCTACGAACGTTACTCGAGGAGCAATGGGCCATGAATGTCACAGATATGATGACATCACAAGCACTGTCCTTGGAACTCAGTACGACCGATATAGATTCTCAGTCACGACATAAGAATTTAGCCTACCTTGACGGGTATACCACTTGTTTTCTTCGACGACATCCGAATATACTACAATAACTAGTATGAATCCGAGCGATACCCACACCTTACCATGGAGCTCCTACAACACAAACAACCTTATGTTTAGTTTCCAATGAACGACTCTTGACGTTGTGAAGCCCGTTTTTCTTGATTGTATGCACAAACCCTCGCAACTCTAACTCGAAGGATTGCTCAGGAATCCGCGTTTCAACAGTTGAAGGTGAAACTCTGTAGTACACCCATTCTTTCGTTACCAGAAGGCACAGATGCTTTCGTTGTTTATTGTGACACGTCTATCCAAGAAATTAGTTGTGTGTTGATGCAACGTGAGAAAGCCATTGCTTACGCATCACACCAACTCAAGGCTCACGAAAAGAACTACACTACCCACAATTTGGAGTTGGGAGCAGTACTGCTTGCACTCAAGATGTGGAGACATTACTTGTACGGTACCAAGTGCACCATCCACACCGATCACAAGAGTCTCCAGCATATCTTGGGTCAGAAGGAGATGAACATGCGGCAGCATCGATGGGTCGAACTCCTCAACGACTACGAGTGCACAATCAAGTATCATCCAGGCAAGGCCAACGTTGTGGCCAATGCCCTCAGTCGTAAGGAAACCAAACCTAAGCGTGTACGTGCGTTACAGCTTACTATCCACTCTAGTCTTCCTACCCAAATCCGTAATGCTCAGGTTGAAGCATCGAAGGAAGAGAAACTTAAAGCTGAGTCCCTGCAGGGTATGGAAAGGCGACTTGAACTCAAGCAAGACGGTACTTACTTTTTTGTAGATCGTGTATGGGTCCCATTTTATGGAAACTTATGAGGGCTTGTGATGGATGAAGCGCACAAATCTCATTACTTGGTGCATCCTGGTTCTAACGAGATGTACCAAGATCTCAAAAATTTGCACTGGTGACCCCACAAGAAAGCTAACATCGTGACCTATGTTAGTAAATGCTTGACCTGTGCTAGGGTTAAGGTGGAATACCAGAAGCCGTCATGATTACTGCAACAACCCGAGATTCCCACATGGAAATGGGAGCAAATTTCCATGGATTTTGTCACTGGCTTACCTAGATCTCAGCGAGGAAAACGACACCATCTGGGTGATCGTGGATCGACTAACTAAGTTTGCACAGTTTCTGGCAATCAAGGAAACTGACAAGTTTTCTACACTCGCAGACATCTACTTGAAGGAAGTAGTTGCTAGGCACGGAGTGCCAACCTCTATCATTTCTGATCGTGACCCGCGCTTTGCATCTGATTTGTGGCAAGCGATGCACAAATCCTTTGGTTCACGTCTAGACATAAGCACAGCTTATCACCCACAGATGGATGGGCAGAATGAGCGCACCATCCAGACTCTTGAAGACATGCTTCGAGCATGTGTTATCGACTTTGGTAATGGCAGGGAAAGACATCTACCTTTGGTGGAGTTTTCGTACAACAACAGTTACCACACCAGCATCAAGGTTGCTCCGTTCATGGCTTTGTACGGACGGAAATGCCGATCACCTCTATGCTAGGCAGAAGTTGGCGATACCCACATCACTGGCCCATAACTCGTTCTCGACACAACGGAAAAGATTGCCCAAATCCAACAACAAATGGCGGCAGCTCGTGGCCGTTAGAAAAACAACGCTGACAAGAGTAGGAAACCTCTCGAGTTCTAGGTTGGGGATCGAATGCTACTCAAAGTCTCACCTTGGCAAGGTGTGGTTCGCTTTGGCAAACGGGGCAAACTTAATCCGTGTTATGTCAGACCCTTCAAAATCACTGAGAAAATAGGCAAGGTGGCATACAGACTGAATTTTCCCGAAGAACTCTGTGGTGTTCACAACGTCTTTCACGTGTCCAATCTTAAGAAGTGTCTGTCATATGAGACCCTCATAGTTTCTTTCAAGGAACTCACTATCGACGACCAGTTACGTTTCGTCAAGGAACCGGTGGAAATTATGGACCGGGAGATCAAGACCCTCAAACGTACCAGGATACCCCTTGTTCGAGTTCATTGGAACTCCCTTCGTGGCCCAGAGTTCACTTGGGAACGGGAGGATCAGATGAAACGCAAGTACCCCCAGTTTTTTAAGACAAGTGAGTCCAGTACTGAAGTTACTTCGGAATTTCGGGACAAAATTCCAACCCAACGGGGGGATGATGTGATACCCCAGGAAAACGCACAACACGACTAGCTTCTCCGGCAACGATGTGCTAAATTTTGGGACGAAATTTCTTTCAACTTGGGGATGATGTGACAACCCGTAACTTCGAGGTAAAAACTATTCGTTTCGCTTTTACAAATTAATTATATATTTGTTAAATTACAGTGTGTCAACGAATAGTTGAAACCAAATCTATATCGTGCTGAACCAACCCGAACCGTTAGAACCAGAGCATATGTTCGCGTGTCGATTCAACCCATTCGCATAGCTCGAAATTTACGAGGCCCGAACCGTAGCGCAAATAGTATACATTTATATTAGTTGACTGTAAAATAATAATAATAATAATAATAATAATAATAATAATAATAATAATAATAATAATAAGAATAATAATAATAAGAATAATAACTTTATCAAAACAACAAATTGAGGTGCAAACCTCTTTTGTTTCCTTGCGTCCCCATGTGCACAGCCCAAATTTCTTTCCCCAGCCCATTTCCCTTTTGTTTTTTTAGTTGTCATCGGCCCACACTCTATTAATTCATATAGGTTACGTAACATGCAGAGTATGTCATAATATTCCAAATCCAAACCCTACTTCCTCTTGGTGACTTACGGCAGCAAGGCAGGAGACCCCCCACCCCATCGCAATCTCTCTCCCTCGTGCTAGCTCTTCCTCTCGCATCCCTCGCATCATTCGGTTAGTGTTAAGTGCTTTGATGATTAAATTATGCATATACTAGGCTGCGATTTTCTTATCTCTATCACAATTCATGGCTGCGTTTTATCAATATTATAATTTTGGTTGTTTAAATGTATGCATGTGAGTTAGGATTATGCTAGAAACCATGCTTGAAAGATATTTGTGACCATATACGTGTCCGATGAATTAACTAGGGTGTTGTAGATTGAAACTTGCTGATTTGTGATGATATGCATAATGATCATGTATGTATGATTCCGAGTATCACGGCTGTGATTATGTATAACTTATGGTTTGAAGTGTTACGGGTTAAAGTGTAGCCGCGTAGGGGTGTCGATTACGTCGTGTAGATTGATGAAAATGGTTACGGTTATATTCTTGATGTTGAGCATGTTAGGTCTGATATAAGTGACTTATAACCTGCTATGAACTGATGTTTATGTGTCCTGGGTTCGTTAGATAATCGGTTGCGGGGTTCGGGTAACGACTAGAGCTGAAACAGAATCTGTCTAGGATTCTACAGCCAACTTCAGTTGGCTGTAAACAGACCGTTATTAATCGAAATATTGATTTTCTGAAGTCTAAATTATATGTTTTCGAAAAATGAATCAAATGGCACTGGAATCATATTTTTTCGAGGTCGTTTGCTATTTTTAAAGGTCCGTTTTGTACAGCAGCAAAAGCTACGTTTTTTTCTGCAGAAAATGTGTGTTAAGTTTTTCATCATAACTTGAAATTTGGATACGGTCAGGTCATGAAATTTGTACTGTAGATGGCCACTAATGTCTTTGTAATTCTCCAACTGGAATTTCATCAATCCGACTTACGATGAATTTTAAATGAATTTTTCCGTAGACTGCAGTCAGAAAGTGACGAATCTTATTGCAGCCAGGTAAATGATTTTTATAAAATAATTGGTGATGAATTGGATTCCGAGATTTTGAAACAATAATATTTGGATCGTTTAAAACACTCTATAAAATTTGGGAATTTTTGGAATAGGTTAACTATTTTATTAAAATGCCCGAAAACAGCCCAGTTTTGGATGTTAAAGCTGAAACGACGTAAGAAGTAATTTGCATGTCTAAATGTTGGGTAGGTTATCTGAGAATGATCTAACGTGTTAGATGTCAATGAAAGTGTTATGTGCAATATCGTATTCTTGCTTTTTAATGGTTATAGACAGGATGTTTATATGGGCGTGAACTGTTAAAGTGAGTGCGTGTTATGTGATAGATACGTGTAGGAACTTTGTGTTTTATTTAATACCATTAACAAACTAAATGACAATAATATTAGGACGTGATTGACCAATCCTGACCGTTAGCTATTTTAAGAGTTTAACTGAGCAGCCAAAGGTGAGTTCACACTTTCTACAAGGCTTGGGATTCCCGGTAGTTTGGGAATGGGTTAACGTTTAATAAGGAAACCTGCGTATTCTCCTTGGGTAGAATACGTACTTCCACCCTCTTAGGTGAAGGGTGACAACATTGATACCTGCGTGACTTCCTTGAATACGACACGTACTCCACCCTCTTAACTGAAGGGTGACAACATTGACACTAGACAAAAAGTCTATCATTAAGTCCCTCATTTTATATCGACTTAATCGTCGGGCCAATGGCGAACGAGTCATTAGTTAAATAGCGCTATTAGGTTTGACAAGCCTCACACCGTGCCGCAGAGGACGGGCGGGGACTAATGGACTTGGGCACTAGTCAATGATGATATACATTGATGCAGGGCACATAAACATAACTACAGTCAGTAGTCGATATGGTAACGGGTCTAGTGGGATACATGGGGAAGCCCCCACTGAGTATGGTTTGGGAAACAAGGAACTGGTTAACTCGTGGTTTTCAAAACAACTTATGGTTTTTGGAACAACAATAAAATGGACAACCAACTATGAACTCGCTCAACTTTGTTGTTGATTCGTTGCTACATGCCTTGCAGGTCGTTAGGTACTTAGCATGAGCTTGCATGGGAGAAGGAGTCGTTGTGGGACATGAACCGTGGGGTGTTCAAGTTAAATTTTATGAACTTTTAAACTTATACCTTGGTTTTGAACTTAATGCTTCCGTTGATAACTTAGACTTTACTTAATTGTGTGACACTAATCATATTGATCCTGTTGGGTTTTATTCACTTGTTTATAATGTTCAATATGATTGGTGGCTTGATCCTGGTCAGTCACGCTCCCTACAGTGATACTCCACTTGTGGATTTTGGGGGTGTGACACATACCGATAGTCAAAGTTCGCTGGGAATCCAAACGCGGCCCAGAGTTTACTTGGGAACGAGAGGATCAAATGAAGGCGAGTATCCACACCTTTTCTCACAAGTCTCCTCTAATTAAATTTCGGGAGAAAATTTCCTAAAGTAGGGGAGACTGTGACATCTGTGTATTTTAATCCTTGTACAATTTCCGAACAACTTTGTATTTTATGAAACATGGTGTTTTAAATTCAAACATTTATTTAATTATTTGTGACATTATAAGTGCTTTTATTATATTATATATCGTGGCGTTATCTAAACCACTTCAACAAGGACAAGACATGACATATTTTATACAAATTATTTTCATTTGGTTATTTATTTAACCATACATCATTCTTTTATATCATCTGATTTTCATATTGATTTTCTTATGATTTTATAAAAGAAAACATTTTATAAGATTCATGACTACTTTTCGTCAAACATTTCTTGTAACATTCAAAGTCATGAATCTTCAACACAAAACCTATGTTACTCACAGGCATTTTTATGCTGACGTATTTACTTTCACATATGTTTCAGGAGCGAATGTTTGATGTGAGCGAGCTTCACTTAGGGCGACATGGGCCTTAGCAATCTAAAATCAAGAAAGTTATTATCTTTTATCTTATGTGTTCCGTTTGAACTAAGATAGTGCAATAATTTAAATTTGTAAAACTAAACTTTAATTATCATGTGTCATGAAACAATAATTCTGCCACACTTCTCCCCGACGTTTCCTCCACGATTTGTTGTTTTACGCGGTTGGGGTGTGACTGTAACAACTGTGCTTGTAATCACTATGAACAATTCTATTATCAATAAAACAATGTTATTTGATCCCAATGTTTGTTTGATTGTGTTTTACATTTTTCATGTTTTGACTTTTGTTCAATTCCAAACTCTACATCACTTTCTGGAGAGTTATACGCAAACTAGTGCGTAAACGTACTCAGTTTAATGCGAGAAATACTCTGGAACATCAACATATACTCAACATACCTTAAATAACCTTTACATAACTTAGAAATAAGTTTTAAAGGCTTTGGTATGGCAAAAAAAAGTTAATTCGCTTACAGGGACTAAATATGACAAACTGCGAAAGTATGTCAATTTGAACTGTAACGAACATTCCGGAACATAACCATAAGTTAAACACACCTTAAATATCCTTTACATAGCTTAGAAATAGGCTTTGAGGGGTTCGGTGTGCTAAAATAAACTTTTGGGTCATTCAGGGACTAAAAGTGTCAAAAAGTGCACAAGTTTGCATTTTCGCGCATAACTTACGTTCTGAATACATCCGGAGATCCAAAAATTTATGTAAGCATGACTATATTTTATTTTAGTGTTCGCCATAAGAAAAATCCATTCGTCGCGTCATTTGGATCGTTTTTCGCGCTTATGCGCATTCCGTCGTAATTAAGCGAACATCGCGATCGTACGGCCAAACGAACCGACATCCTAGATATTTTTGAGCATGTTTTGAGTTCCCTATACTTTAACTTCATTTTAGAGCCTTGAAATGAGGTTAACGGGGTTCAAACGCATCGAAAATCGCTTAAACGGGATGCAGGGACCATTTCTGCCAATTTTGAAAGTTTGCTGAAACAAGGGGGCAGTGGCGTAGCGCCACTGCATGTAGCCTTACCAGTCGCGCTACGCGACTGCCTACTCTGGGCAGAAACATCAGTTTAGTGACCAGATTCAGTGTTTTGCAATTCCAATCAATTTTTCAACACCCCAAAGGGCAAGTACACTTGTCAACACCCTATGGTGAGTGCCAAAGAGCCACCACAACTTTCCGACAAGTGTTCGGACGAGATCATTTCCCCTTTTCCAAGAAACGATCTCAACGGTGGACCGAAAACTATATATACCCCATGCCTTTCATTGTTTTAAAGCACAAGAATTCTGATTTGAGAGCTCTAAGTTGAAACCATTGTTTCATACCTGAGTTCTTGGATCGGGATTAGCATTCGGGGACCCTTCGTAAGTATTCTTTCGTTCTTTTCCTTATTTTACTGCTTTTCGAGTCAGAAAGTCAAACTTTGTTTGACTTTCAGCGTTGACCAGTAATGGTCAATGTGAAGTTCGGTTGAACTTCGCAACGTGATTGTAATCACGATGGTCATAGTCCCTTGGGACTATGCCTACTGATTACCACGTTGTCTAGGGTCGTAGGGTAGGCGATCTAATAAATCGCCTATACCTTCGAACCCGACCCATTTGGTCGATCATTAGGATCCGACCAAACATATTAGGTGACCATAGTAGGTAGGGACTAACCTTCCGAGGTTATACCCTATGGTCACATCGTTTAAGTAGTTGTATGATAAGTAGTTTATATGCCTTAGGTAAATTACCAGAATACCCTTTTCATGTATAATTGGTAATTAAGCATATGTAACCTAAACTTTTGTCACATAACTGATTATGTAACATGTTTAGGCATATAACACTTGTCGTAGGACTAGTTAGGCGGTCCGAACGCGTTTCATGCGCACGATGCGTTAAAGTAGCATAAGCTACCTAAACGGATCATAATGGGTCAATAAGACTAAGGTTAAGTTTCATTTAGTATGTAGGCTTTGTTAAACCATATCACGTGAGTTCCTACACTCATTTGGTTTACAAACCCTAATGCTACCCAATCTTCCGAGATAGGTCCGGTTTATTAACATAGTTACCTATATTAGGTGCCGTTTGATTCCGAGATCTCTAGCGTTGCTTGGTGATTATCTTTAGACATCTGAGCAATCTCAAGTGAGTACATAGACCCCTCTTTTACTGTTTTCCAAACTGTTTTGGGGTGGAACACATGTGCCTACTTGTTACTTTCATGCTTTCCTGTTTTCACATCATATACATGCTATGTTCGTTAGTACATTATAGTACATGATTTCATTACATCTTATGCTAGGTGTGCCCATTGTGTGCATTACTTAGTACATTGTTTTACATTACATTTTATGCTAGGTGTGCCCATTGTGTGCATTACTTAGTACATTGTTTTACATTACATTTTATGCTAGGTGTGCCCATTGTGTGCATTACTTAGTACATTGTTTTACATTACATTTCATGCTAGGTGTGCCCATTGTGTGCATTACTTAGTACATCGTTTTACATGACATTTCACGCTATGTATGTTCATTTGATTACATACTTAGTGCATTATTTTCACATGCTTACATTTTGGTATGACATTTGGTTTGTTTACATGGGACAATACATTCATTAACACCGATCATGCCGTTTGTTAGTAGGTAGTGGTACCATAGGAATTGACAACTCCCGTTCCGGACGTCCCAGGGAAAGGGGATGAAAGGAATGACCGAATTCGATGATATAAGACAGATAGACCTTTAATTTGTTTAAAGGGTTTATCACCACAGTCGCAAGGCTTGGATGTATGCATTTTCACAATACCGCATAAATGTACATATTAAATAGTTGCATGCATTTACACAAAACATAGCTTTGATTTAAACCAAGTTTTACTTCAATACTTTGTTTTTGTGCATATGGTTTAGTTGAGACATTTCACTTGCCATACATGACATTTTGACATAGACATTTGACATGGATATTTGACATAGACATTTGACATGGATATTTGACATAGACATTTGACATGGATATTTGACATAGACATTTGACACGGATATTCGACATAGACATTTGACATGGATATTTGACATAGACATTTTGACATGATTTACATTTGACACAAACACTTTTGACATTGGTTTTACATACTACATGATTTACATCTTGACATGAACACTTTGACATATTATTCAATACATTTTGACAATTGGTTTAAACATAGACTTCTTACATTGGTTGGTTTGGTTTGATTAAGTGATTAAGTAACGATGCGTGTGTAATATGATACAAGCATGGTGGATACGCCGCTGGTACTTCCTATATATAAGTGTTTGTATGGTATTATATGTCGTAACGTTATTTGAATCATTTCAGTTTGAGACATAGAACATTTTATACAAATAACATACTTTTCACAAGACATTGATTTACAAACAACTTATCTTATACAAACACATTTTTACATGGTTATTTATTTAACCTGACATTTACTTATACATATCATCTGATCTTATTGTTTTCAAATGATTTACATGACAAAGTAAATAACAAGGTTCATGACTAAACATTTTCTCAAACATAAGTCATGAATCTTATTTTCACAAAACCTATGTATCTCACAGGCATTTTTATGCTGACGTACCTATTTTCACATGTGTTTTCAGGTGCTTTTCCATAGGACGTTGATTATGATACTAGGGCGGACTTGTGCCTTAGAGACTTTAAAAGAAGATAGACTATGTTTAATTATGTTCTGAACTCTTAATTTACTGTTTTGAGACAATGTAACACCCTTGTTGATAAATAAAATACAACTTTGTATGCCATGGTTATGAAACAATTAATTCTGTTGCAACACGCCCCGATGTTTCCGCCGTGATTTGTTGTTTTACGCGGTCGGGGTGTGACAGTGACACCCGAAGCCAAGGCTACGGCAGCCACAAGTGTGTTATGACTCATAATTTGATGCAAGTTTGATCTTTGGTTGAAGTGTGCTTTTAATTTGTAACAATTTGTTAAGTAGCAGTGGCACAACTTTTTTGTAGTTGTAGGTTAGTCACTATTAACTTTAATGAGGAGATTGAAATAAGAATTTGTGATAAATGATTATTTACAGTTGGATAATGATCAGATAATGATGATGATATGATATGATATGATATGGTATGTGTCTATAAATGATACAACTTCCAATTTCTATTTTTTTATGAACTATAGTGATATGATATGATACAACTTTATCGACCATGTGTATTTAAGAAAGGTAGAAACATATTAACAACAATATTTTTCACAATTTTATGAACTACAGTGATATGATATGATACAACTTCCAATAGTGATATGATATGATACAACTTCCAATTTCTTTTTTAAGTACTTATTTTGTTGCTAGAAAAAACCATCATCATTTCAAAAAAGGATAAATAAATAAGGCAACTAACTTTCAACTAAAGGTAATTTGATTAGTAACTTCAAAAGGTGGTGATATGGAAGCTGATTTGTTGAAACATTTTGACTATGTTGACTGTTTTTTACGGTTGGAAACATCGGATACAATAGTGGATGATCATGATATGGTATGTGTCTATAAATGTGTTTAAAATTAAAATGAGTTTGGAGATAATTAGGTTAACTTTTTTTTAAAATAAAATTATAGGAGGAGGTTGAGATATAGGATATTTTTGAGGAACCTGTTATAGATATCGACGTTTGCGATGAAGGAAATCAGCTTGCAGTGGTTGAGTATCTTGAAGATTTTTATGCTAACTATACAAAGATGGAGGTATATGACTTTCTTGAGCTAAAATTGTTTTAATTTCTTTATAATGATTTTGGGTTTTTTTAAAGGTATTGTAGCTTGCTGTCATTGCTATTATAACAAACAATTTGGGAACATTGTGCCCTTTAAATCAGTTATATTACATAATCTCAAACAGTCAAACTATGTGAATTGATTGACTTTTTTACAGCTAAAAAGGATAGTTCTTGAAAAGATACTTTATCGTACATACACAGGGTTGACCAGTTGCCAAAAAGGTTGATGCTAGATGCACTGAAGCAACCAATGAATGCGTTGATCGAAGATAGTCTATCAAAACATTCAGATATGTGGACGAAGAATTCGGAGTTTTTGGGGAATGCTAAGCGGAAATTTCAGCAGATTCAAGTGGCGTATTCTGGTAAGTGTTGGTTTAGTTTAAATTAGATGTTAGAAACAATATTTTGGGTTAAAACAGGTGTTAGAAAATAAAATAGTGTTTGAAACCACTGTTAGTCAACAGATGGATGAAAACATATGTTTGAAACCACTGTTGGGTTAAAACAATGTTTTGTGAAGAAAACAGTGGTTGAAACCACTATTGGGTTTAAACGATGGTTTGAAACCATTGTTGGGTTAAAACAGTGTTTTGTGGAGAAAAAATATGTGACAACCAGAACTTTCAAGATTAGAAAACGTTTAATCTCGTGATGTAAACTCCTCGTTATCCCTCCTAGATGTGTTTACACGCTCCATGCTAGTATAATCCTGTTTAACGATTATGATAACTTTGCTAAATATTTATACATTATTATAATTGGGCCACGCCTTAGTGTTTCAAGTAAACGGCCGCATCTCAAATCCTTGAAGCTGTAAGAGAACCTTATTGGACTAGAGCCCAAACCTGCCATCACCTTTACCCACTATATTCTTGTTAGGGCGGCCCAAGTGGATGGGCTGGAGCCCATTTCGGCAATCAGGTCCCAAACAATGGATTAGAATCATGTTTGGTCCGATGAAGCCCAAGTGCATTCATTGTAGTATTATGGGGGGCCGGCTATTATTAATTATATATTCACATAGTACGTAACAAGTTAATGCATAACAAACCAAACCCTACCCTCCTCCTAAGATTACGTAGGATACCAAACCCTACCCTTCCCTGATTTGCGACGGCACCCACCCCCCTGTTCGAGATAGCATACTGGTCAGTCGAGTTCCTGGTTAGTAGTTCTTGCTTGTCGATTTGCATATTTGTGTGATATTGTTTATGTGTGTGTTATGATTTATGAAAATTTTGAGATTATTAATTATATTGATTGGTATGTTAACATGTCGTGCATGATTAAGATTCTTGATGGATGGTTTGCGTAATAATTAGGATTATCGGCCTTATAAGTATGTAACTATAAGTATGATTAACTGGTTTTATTATTGGATGATAATTGCTAGTTTTGTTATTGTGTGATGATGTCCAGTTTTGATATTATATGACCGATCCGATATAATTGATTTCATGTATGATGTTCGTGTAGATTAATGGTAATGGTGTGTTATGAACTAGGGTTACACAAGAATTTAATTATTGAGGGTTCGGTTATTAAAGAATGCATGAGTGAGTATATTTCTTGCTAATTAAATGATCTGTCATCACAAACAAGAAGTTGATTGTTGTTTAAGTCGTATTGGGTATTGAAGGGGATGAGATATATACTTGTTTTGGGCTTTAATGGATTAAACAGGTAATGGGCAAAGGTTAGTTGGGCCTTACCTTCTATCAGGCTGCAGTATTAAGCAAATCATATATCTATTTGAGCTGGGCTGCGCGCTGGTTGGGGACAGCCGTAGGTAAACATTGGGCTGGTACCCGACTGGATCGCACCGCAGGTGTATCGGGCCTTGTATAGTCAGTGGGCCGCACACCCTATTGCTGGACTGTAACTGAAAGAAGCCCATAACTGACCTGATTACATATTTGGGCCTTGTTAGCACAGTATTGGTAATTCATGAATGTCTATGCTTATATCTTGGTCTATGGTTCCATGTTAATTGATAGTTGGCACAGGATGGCTGCACATATGTTGTTGGAATGGGTTAAAACAAGGTTCGGAGTTAGGGAATAATATTTCCACATTTGAAAATTGTGATGTTTATAACTAAACTTGTTCTAAATAAACATAGGATAGGTGTGCCTAATTCATATGTGAACATAAGTTGTTAATTGAATGTGGGCCGATGAGTAACAGTGGGGCGCACAAAACATAAGTGAATTATTTTGATTAATAATTATATTCTTGTGTTGCTAGATTGACTGTATGACCTGAACTACATGTTACGTGTACAATAATTACGTGATATGTGAACCATGAGTATGTGAACTATTTGTGCATGATATATGTGGTTCAGTTGCACATAAAAACTGATTGTTACCGGTAAACATGTTAGGACGTGTGTGATCAGCTGTTAAAAAAAGAGAGTAACTAATCGTACTGAGCAATCTAAGGTGAGTTCATCTCTTGAGCATGCGTCCCGGTGGTTGGGACAGTCAGTGGGTATCCCGGGGAGGGATAAGTCTTTTGGGTAAAAACGGGAATGTTGGATAATATACTCTTCCTATCACCTTTAAAGTCCCTCCATGTTGTTTGGTTACCGGGGAGGTAACATGGTATCAGTTAGTAGCGCTACTTAGGTTTGGCAACCTCACCCCGTACCTGGGAGGACGGGTGTTGAACTAATGACCTAGTCATGACCAATGCTTTGATAGGAGCATTGGAGAAAGGGCAAAATAATCAGAAGCCGTCTTGTATTCGGGGTATTATCAACATTACTTTCGGATTTAATTTCAATGGATTAACTAAACACTTGGTAACCAACGTTTTCGTAAAACTATGAACTCGCCAGCGTTGTCTGATACACTTGTTGCATGCTCGCAGGTCGTTAGGTATTTTGGACTTGGGAACTTACTGTCTGGAGTAGCTGGAGTGGTCATGGGTCGACTGGAAGGATTTATGTGATTGATTTCTTGATACTATACTTGGGTTTAAAACAGTTTAACTTGGTTTACTATTTGCTTCTGCTGAACATATTGGTTTTCATTTAAACTTGTTGATGGTATTTTATTAATGATTGAGAACTTTATTTAGAAACTTGTATGGGTTCCATGTGATTAGTGGCTCATTGCTGGTACGTCACACGCCTAACAGGGACACTCCCTAGTTGGTATTTTGGGGGTGTGACAGTTTGGTATCAGAGCCACTGGTTATAGTGAACATGGCTTTAAAACGTTTTTATAAAACCAGACTATAACCGAACAGTTTCGAAATCGACCATGACACTCAGCTCCAGATTGCAAGGTTCGTTTCTTGTTTACTATTGCATAGCATATCTAGTGTTTGCTTATGAATAAAATCACACGTGAATACACACTTGGCACTACAGTATGAGTTTCTATGCTACCAACCCATGTTACGTATTTTAAGAGTGCGACTCTTCTTGAACTTTCATGATCTATCTTGTGGTGTCATCTGTCTTATTGCTCGAATTCCAGGAACCTTTTAGCGCGAGTTAAGAGGCACTGAGATAAGCATGCAAATTACCTTACTATTATGGGTGCACACATAATAATAATGTGGGGTGCATGTGAGTCTCAGTGAGGCTTAACGAGTGTGAAAAGGGCCGCTCGGTTAATTGGTGTTATGTTAGAACCCAGTAGTCTATAGAGATCATAGTAATACTTGACTCCTACCTTATTACGACTCGTAACCTTTTCCCTCTTCTCCTATAGAAACATGAGCGGACGAGGCCATGGACGCGGCCACATTGCTATGACGCAGGCCGAACTAACCAACTTGATCAACACTCGTGTAGCTGAAGCCCTAGCGGCTTACCAGGCTGGTACGATATGTGCCAATTACTTTCTATCCTTGTGTCGTATACTCGAATCTTTCCTGTACGTTGTACGTTCTTTTGTTTTAGGTCAACCTGCGAATCAAAACAATCCACCTGCTCCACCTGCTTGTACGTACAAGATGTTAATGGATTGTAAGCCACAGACCTTCAGCGGGACTGAAGGAACTGTAGGATTCCTGTGATGGTTCGAGAAGGCAGAATCGGTATTTGCAATGTGTAATTGTCCTGTTGGGGACAGAGTGAAGTATGCTACGGGCACACTCGAGGATGGTGCCCTGACATGGTGGAATGCCCAGGTTCAGATGTTGGGTATTGAGATGGCGAATGCCACTACTTGGGATGATTTCAAGGAGTTGATGCGAGAGGAGTATTGTCCTCGTGATGAGGTTCAAAAACTGGAAAACGAGTACTACAATCTGAAAATGGAGGGATCTGAGATTGAAGCATTCACTAGGAGGTCTAATGATTTAGCAACTCTGTGCCCTAACATGTCTCGACCCCCACATCGGCGAATTGAGTTGTATCTCAAGGGCTTAGCACCAGCTGTTAAGGGGTACGTTACTACTGCAAACCTAGACAATCTGCCTCGTATAGTCCGTTTGGCACATAAGATCACTGACCAAGAGGTCGAACGTGGCAACTTGCCGCCACGTGTTTCTGCTACTACCTCGACTGCTACAGCTACCACACCTGCCAGTGATAACAAGCGCAAATGGAATGATACTGACAAACCAACCAGTGCCAGCCAATCTTAGAAGAGGGCAGATAACAGCATCCACCGTAGTTTCGGCCAGTCGTCTTCTGTGAACCAGAATCAGAGCAATAATTCAAATCAGGGTTCTTACGCGAGAAAGCTACCAAAGTGTGATACGTGTATGTTCCACCATCACGGGCCATGCACCCGGGTATGTTATAGGTGCAATAAGGTGGGTCATATGGCCAAAGATTGTAGGGTCTGGCTCCCAAAGCAGCCGTAGCAACAGGAGAGGCAACAGCCTCAACAGAATCGGGGAAATCAAAAGAGGTGCTTCCAGTGTGGTGAAGAGGGTCATTTTAAGCGGGATTGCCCTCAGCTTAACCAGAATGCTGGAAACAACAAAAACGTAGGGAATAACAACAACGGGAACAACGGTGGGAACGGGGCACGTGGAAGAGTATTTACTATTGGCGCTGGGGAAGCTCGCAATGATGGCAATGCTGAGACTGGTACGTCTTCTTTGAATGATCTTTTTGCTTCTGTTTTATTCGAATTTGGTGCCGATTTGAGTTATGTGTCTCTGGGGTTCAGTTGCCAGTTAGGACTGACTCCCACCCCTTTTGTAAAATAAGCATGTAGTAGGATTAGCTAATGGTACATCGATAGAAGCTTCTCATGTTCTTTTTGGTTGTAAACTTGATCTCATGAGTCAAGTGTTCGACATTGACCTACTTCTCGATACCCTTGTGAGTTTTGACGTGGTCGTTGACATGAATTTGGTTATCTACGCATTAAGCGGAAATTCTCTGTAAAGAGAAAATCGTGCGTATCCCTCTCCCTAGTGGGGAATCCTTATCAGTTCAAGATCATCGTGGTGGTGCCATTGTTGGCATCGTCTTAGTCATGAAAGCCCAGAAGTGTCTACGGAAGGGCTACTCTGCTATACTAGCTCTCGTCACCGATTCACAACCTGAAGAAAGGAAGATCGAATATCTTCCAATTGCTCATGAATTTTCTGACGTGTTTTCTGAAGAGTTACCTGGTTTACCTCCAATTTGTCAAGTGGAATTTCAGATTGACCTTATGCGATTTCAGATTCCTTCTGGGATACAGCAATCCCTTGGGTTCGCTGGATACTATCACAGACTCATCATGAGATTTTTGAAGATTACGCAACTTCAACCTCCTTAGCACAGCGGAGAGCTGTGAATTCTTGGGAAATAAAACCGAGGAACATCTTTTCAGCTTTTGAAACCCAACCCTACAACGCACTGAGCATCACTTCTATCCGAGGGTTCTGATGATCCGGCGGTATACCATGATGGTTCGAATCAAAGTCCCAGTTACACGCCGATGCAACATGAGAGAGTGATGACTTATGTAATGGTGTTACGAAGAGGAGCTGCACGACATACAATCTGCGTTGGAAACCGTGGTCGTTGGGTTTAAGTGGGAGGCATTACTTGGACGGTACCAAATGCACTACTTAGACCGATCACAAGGGCCTCCTGTGTACCCTGGTTACGAGAGAGTTAAATCAGTTAATGGCATCGCTGAATGGAACTTTTGAATGAATACGACCGTGAAACCTGGATGTGCACGAGCTTCGTAGCTCGCTATCGACTTTAATATACCTGATCACACTCGCCTTGTTCAAATTGTGTAGGATCGTTTTGTGACCCAAACGAGTCTATCAGAAGAGTTCTCGGTCTAATCAGAGGCGGAATTCATTGATTAGACTTTGTAACAGCTTGATTCACACTTAATTGTCTTGTATTATTGATTTGACACGTTTACAGATTAAATGACACGTCGGCAGCACTTCGGTACCGGAATCACAAACCTTTTCAAATGAGATCACACATCAGGTATATATAGGGGTTGGTATTTCGCACGAAATAGGCAAATGCTATTTCGTGCGAAATAGCTATTGCTTATTTCGTACGAAATAGCTACTTGCTATTTCGTGCGAAATTAACTTCCAACACACAAACCCTATATTTCTCGAACTACGTGCCCTGATCTAACAATTCTATTAGAAGACTCGATACAAGACGAAGTCGACAGACGTAATGTACCAACAGACTCCCCCTCGGATGTTGACGAAGTCTTCGGTGTCGAGTCTTCACAATCTTCAGTCTTGATCAGACTTCGGGCTCTTTCAAATTATCTGACAGAGTAAGCAATCCTTCATCTTTATCTCTTCTCTTCATCTCCAAGATCTCCACCTGGCTCTTATCTCACTCTATCTCTCTTGATCAGATCTCTTGATTCTTTAAGCTCTTTATCATCAGACTCCCCCTTAAAGAATGCTTGGGAACGTAGTCTGACTTTCACAGGATCTAGAATTGCAACCTGGCTCTCTCATAGCCATAACCTGCACATTCTCTTCCTCAAAGTAAATTTCACAAATTTAAAATTTGACAAATTTAAACTTTTCTGCTTATCACTTTAATAATTAAATTCAAAACATAATCTTGTAATAATATGACATTTCACAAATTCTATTAACAACTTGTATATGACACCTTCAAATTTGGTTTCAACTGAATGAACCATTTAATCATTTTAAAAATATTTTTTATATCAACAAACTTTCCCAACCCTGTTGTTCATCATGTTTAGCACTCGGAATTTTGAAAATCAGCTTTCCAATATCAGTTGTCGAAAATCTTTTTGTATTTTTCAAAATTTATGCTAAAACACTCTGAAAATCTTTTTGGATTTTGATATTAAAAAAATACAGTAAAGAAATATTTACAGACAATATTTTTGTGAGTTTGTGTAAAAGGATCATATCAGTTTTTTGAGATAAATCATCAACACCGTTAAGCTCTAAACATTTTAAGTTCTAAATGATTCACTTAGATTGTCAGTATACTGATCCACTTAAATTTTCACACAAAGTTCAACTGTTTCGAGATACGAGGTTAATGTTTTAAGCACTTAAACTTATTCACGTGTCCCACCTCAGAATATACTCCCGTATCCAGATCCCAATATTCAGTCTTACAGGTGAGTATACCTAGATGATATCTGTAAAGGGTTAAATGTGAGGGCCATGAGAGCTTAAGATATTGCTTCCGCAAAATCAGAGAGATGATGGCTTCGACTTTAGGTGTGTTCCCCTTAGAGAATCTTTTCTTCAACAGCACATGATTAGCATTTTGCAATGTTTCATCATTTTTTATGCTGAGGGTGGTGCTATATTTCAAGCAAGCGAAAAGTATTATACGGGGACTAGGCCATTGCTTCCGCAAAATCAGAAGTCCCGCGATAATACCCTAGATATCACTGAGTATAAAGACCTAGTATCTCAGAAAGAGGGACCTTTCAAACAAGATTTCGGGGGTTACCCATATATCCGAGAGATGTTCCTCACGATATAAGTAAGTTTGAAATTTAGGTTTATATCGCGTCACAATCTACTAAATGTGCAAAAACCTACTGGCATATCATCAGTGAGACCGTTTATCACATTTTACTTTCCAATTCTTTAGCATGTTGTGAATGTCCACTGATGTACTATCATATCCTCTTTTTCACAACAAAACTCATTTTTTTATTTTATCATATTTTTTACTTTTTCAAATTTTCTAATGTTTTTGGATTTTCTGAAATTTCTTACTCCCCCTAAAATTCAAAATCATTTAAAGAAAATATTGAAAACAAACTGTATAAGATAAAATGACAACTGATTTTCAAGCTTCAATTCACCATCCACTTGGCATAAACAATCAGAACTCCCCCTTACAACAAACTATTTTCCCATTATGATTTCAAAACACTTAAGTTTGTTTTAATCAAATGGTTTTTTCCGGAAAATTAGTTTTGTTGAATTTCACAAATCATTTGTAGGTTAGGGATTTCATCACATTGTTTTCTCAACCATTTGTTAAAAATTTAACATTTTCAGATTTAAGCAACACTACCACTTGTAGGAAATCACGTACAACTTAATGTCCCTGATTGACCACTTGTAGATTCTTCACAAACACAATTATCAGGAATGATGCCGATTCCTACTCCCCAATTACTAACTTGGGAGTTCCGGCAAGTCAGAATTTTAAGTAGAAAATGCAGTCACCCAAGCCTGACCAGCCTTGGGTGATTTTGATTCAACTCTATCCCAACCTCCTTTTGATCTGTAAAAATCTTTTGCACTTTTCACTTTCCCATCTACCATCTTTCCAAAAATATGTTTGACTTTCCCATTGAAAGCCTTTTCAGCATCAAATTCTCCTTTACCAGCAAAGAATTGATCTGAAATATCAACTTTTCCCACTTTCAACTTTAAATTTTCTTTTGACAATGGCGGAAAGTTTTCATCGTTCAACTCTGGAATGGAATTCTCATTCTTTTTCTCAACAGATGACTCCTCTGATTTTATGGAATCAGATTCATTGTCAGAACTACTCTCAGATTTTACAATCCATCTCTGTTTGTTCAAATCAACTTTTCTTTTGTAAAAATGTTTTGAAACATCACCAGTTTCAAAAATTGAATTTTAAAACATCTTAGATTTCTCAGTTGGTTGTTTCTTTCCATTAACATGTATTTCTTCCAATCTTGAGTTAAAAGAAACTCCCTGTTTTGTGTTGTTGAACTTTTGGCAATTCCAGGCAATGTGTCCAATCTTGTGACATTTGAAACACGTTCTTCTCTCAACTCTTTGCTCAGTTCTCATCATCATATTCTTTTTCTTCTCAACAAGAAACTCTTGATTTGACTGTCTCCAAAATAGTTTCTTCTCTTCTTCTACTGAACTTTCACATGAAACAAATTTATTTTTTGTTTTATAAGTTTTCTCATTTTTATGATTTTCCGGTGGCATGAAACCTAAACCCTGTTTTTTGAAATTACCATTATGGTTTGGTTTCTTTCGATAACCTGAACCATAACTGTAACCCTTTCTTGTTCAATCTCTGTTGAACTCTTTAAGTGTACTTTTTAGGTTTTTTAGCAAGATTTAAATCTTTTATTTCAGAAATATTAATTTCTGTTAATTTGAAAACCTTTTTGATCATTTCAGTTTTGACACTTCTTATTGGAAATTCCTCATCAGAATATAATCTGTCTGAATCACTCAAAGCATATGCCACTTTGAATGGTCCATCATTCAAATTAGATTTTGATAACATGAATTCTTTATTGTAAACCCGTTTAACCGGTGAACTCGGACTCTTTTCTGACGAACTCAAACTTTCAGATTTAGACTCCGACTTTGACTCTTCATCCATATCCAACACCTGATCGACCACTTTCTTTAATAACTCAGACTCATGATCAGTGTCAGACGCTGTGAATGTGACATAAATGTTATATGGTAACTCATCAATGATTTCAGACTTTAACTTGATGTTGAGAGCCTTATTTAAACGTTCCTCATTTGGTTTTCTGGGAGAATAACTATTCCAAATCGGGGGCGGACACTTGTTATACTTGACACTTTGTTTCTTATCAGTATCCGTATCTTCTGTCTTTTTATCTTGAAACGCTTCAAGACCTGCAACAGTAGGATAAACTCGATCAATCAAATAATCACAAGTTGTATAACTCAACAGTAATCGTTTGATTCTTTCACTCTCAATCTTTTCAAGTTCCAAATCCTGCTTTAGCTTTGCACAGTCTTCAATATACTCATTGATAACTTTCTGCTTTGTCATTAAAGTTGAGCTCATCATTGTCATAGCAGCATCAACTTCTGAATTTGTCTTTTTCAAACCATCAACTGTTCTGTTCAGCACGTCATAAGATTCACATCAGATAATAAATTTTCTTTCATCTTTTCTAATTCAACGATCTTCTTATCCTTCTCATCACAATCTTTGCAAGATTCTAAACATTTCTGACAAGGTTTAATGACCTCAACAATCTTTTCTACCTTGATAACCTTCTCAACTTCAACAATTTTTTCTACCTCGACGATTTTCTCAACTTCGATGAGTTTTTCAACTTCGACTATTTTTTCGACCTCAACAATTTTCTCTACCACTTTTTCCACTTCAACGATTTTTTCTAACACCTTCTCAATTACTGGTTCAACATTTGCTTCTTCAGCTTCCATCTTTGCCTTTTCATCAGCTATTCTTCTTACTTCCAGTTCTCTCTTCAATCTGGCAATCTTCTTCTCATTCAGCATCTCAACTTTATCTGCAAAAAACAAATTAAAACTATCAGGATCTAGACCTTTTCTAGCTTTATTAATGTATTCTTCTTCATCATCAGTATCAACATCACTTCCAAAATCTAGAAAAATCGGTATTCTTTTCGGACTAATTTTGACTTCATCTTCTTCCAGAATTCTGGCAACAAGACCTGAACCAGGTGGAATGTATTTATCCCAGCTAAATCCCTCTGCAACCTTTTCATCATCTTGGTCAATTATACCATAACAAGCTCTTTTCTCTTTTTCTTCAATGGCACTTGCATGCGCAGTTTGTGGTTGTTGAGCAATCTGATGAAAAATTGATTTTTGATAATAATAATTTTTTTTCCAGACTGATCCTGTCTTCCATTTGCTTCTTTGTTTTTGCACTCACGCTTAAAATGACCTTTTTCTCGACAACGAAAACACGTAACCTTTGATTTGTCAAACCCTATCGGAGAGTTAGACATCTTACTAAACTCATCTCTTCCGGTGATTTGTTGAAACTTTTCTGCCCTTCGAATAGCACTGGCTAAACACCACTTTACATCCATCAACTCAAGTTCCTCAGCATCAATCTGGTCATAATCCTCTTTGGTAAGCATCGTATTTCCAATTTTGCCAGCAATCAAGCTTTCATATGATTCCAACATAGCAACAAGTGATGCCATGTGTTGCTTAGCTATTTCTGGAGAAAGATTTTGACCATTTTGAATGTTTAAGGTAACATCTGAATAGTCACAGAAAGCTTTTTCAATCCCACGTTCATTTTTCGGTTTCTCGTAATATTTCTCTAATTAACACCATGCGCCAAACTTATAAGCTTGCACCCAGTTTTCAAATCGATTTTGCCATCCTCTAAAATCTTCAATGTACATAAGCTTCGGCGGTTTTTGATATGTTCCCGTCTCATTCTCACTGTAAACAGTTTCAGCAGTTGTGACTGGAGCAACCGGTGTAGCAAACGCATTGTAAAATTCCTCTTCCATGTTTTGATAAACTTTTTCACAAAATTACAAGTTCAAACGAAATTATAATCCAAACGAAATGATCTTCTCACATGAAATCACTTTTGAAGCGAAATACCCTTTGGTGTGAAATACCACTATCAAACGGAATCAACTTTCACACGAAATACCGGTTTCAAACCAAATCAAGTGGTGCGAAATAGCTTTTCAAACGAAATCAATATTTGGTGCGAAATAGTCTTTTCAAACGATATCAGCTTTCGTATGAAATACCCACTTTCAAGCGAAATAAGATGATTTTTCAAGCAAAATAGCAATTTCAAGCGAAATCAATTGCTTATTTCCTGCGAAATACTGCTGACGTCATTTAATCCGAAACCATTTTCAAGCGAAATTATCAATTTTATTAATTTTAGATCGAATTTAAGACCAATTCTTTCAAGGATTTGATAAAACACTGTTTCGCTTATAATGGGAAAAATTCAAGTCATTTTGACCGTTAAATTTTGTTTAATTTTGAAAAAAAGGTGTAAAAGTCAGATTTTATGGCTGTTTTGATAAGAACTCTTCCTCCTGAGCTCTGATACCACTTGTAGGATCGTTTTGTGACCCAAACGAGTCTATCAGAAGAGTTCTCGGTCTAATCAGAGGCGGAATTCATTGATTAGACTTTGTAACAGCTTGATTCATGTAGGATCGTTTTAGCGACCTGACGAGTCGATCAAAAGAGTTCTCGATCTAATCAAAGGCGGAATTCAGAGACTAGATCTTCGTTCAGCTTGATATTCACTATTAATTGTCTCTTGTATTGATTAGAACGTGTTTACAGACTTGGAGACACTTCGGCAGAGCTTCGCTACCAAAATCCAAAAGTTACAAATGAAAACAACAAGTCCACTATGTATACTAACTCCAGTTCGTTTGAACAAGCATCTCCAGTTCGTACGAACTGGTCTAGTTCGTTTGAACTGGCCACTTCGATTGAACTGGCTTGTTCACCTCTGTATCCTGTTAATCTCGAACTGTGTGACTTGTTTCATCTATTCTATTACACGACTTGATACAAGACGAAGTCGACAGACGTATGCACTAACAGACTCCCCCTCGAATGTTGACGAGTCTTAAGTGTCGAGTCTTCAACGTCTTCAGTATTTATCAGCCTGAACACTCTTTGAAGTATCTGACAGTGTAAGCATCCTCAAACTTTATCTCTTTCTTCTCTTTAGAATCAACAGACTCCTCCTCGAACAATCTTATCTACTCGGATGTCTTCAGACTCCCCCTTTCGATTTGCTGGGATCGCAGCCTGGCTTTTTGAAATCACAACATCCTCAGGTATCGAAACCTGACTCTCTTTCACAGAGATCTGCACATTCTCTACCCAAAAGTAAATTTCACAAATTCAACAACTTACAAATTTATCTATTCAAACTTCCTTAAAAAACAACCAGAATGATTTCTCAATGATAATTTCAGATGAATCACATGTAAGTAATTAATCAAAATATTTTTTCATTTAAACACACACTCCCTCTCACCACATGCTCATCATGTTTAGCACTTGGAATTTTGAAAATCAGCTCTCCAACATCAGTTGTCGAAAATCTTTTTGTATTTTACAAAATTTATGCTAAAACACACTAAAATCTTCTTTCTTTTTTTAATTTTTTAAAAGTAAATGAAATGCAACAAAGAAATATTTACAGACAATATTTTTGTGAGTTTGTGTAAAAGGATCATATCAGTTTATGAGACAAATCACCAACACCGTTAAGCTTTAATCATTTTAAGTTCTAAACGATTCACTTAGATTGTCAGTATACTGATCCACTTAAATTCTCACACAAAGTTCAATTGCTTCGAGATACGAGATTAATGTGTTTTAGAAACTTAAACTTAATCGCGTGTCCCACCTCAGAATATACTCCCGTATCCAGATCCCAATATTCAGTCTTACAAGTGAATATACCACAGATGATATCTGTAAGGGGTTAAATTGCGAAAACCGTGAGAGCTCAGGTCAGAACTTCCGTTCAGCAGAGAGATGACGACTTGACTTTTGGTGTGTCCCCTTTAGAGGATCTTTTTTACAACAGCATTGATTAGCAATTTTATTGTCTCGTCATTTTATGCTGAGGGCGGCGCTATATTTCAAGCAAGCAGTAAAGTATTCTCCGGGGACTAGGCCATTGCTTTCGCATTATCAGAAGTCCCGGGATAATACCCCAGATATCACTGAGTATAAAGACCTAGTATCTCAGAAAGAGGGACCTTTCAAACAAGATTTCGGGGGTTACCCATATATCCGAGAAATGTTCCCCACGATATAAGCAAGTTTGAATTTCGGTTTATATCTCGTCACAATCTACTAAATGTGCAAAAACCTACTGGCACATCATCAGTGAGACCGTTTATCATATTTAACTTTCCATTTCTTTAGCATGTTGTGATATTCCACTGATGTACTATCATTTCCTCTTTTTACAACAAAACTCGTTTTTGATTTTATCATGTTTTTGTCTTTTTCAAATTTTAAAATGTTTTTGGATTTTCTGGAAAATTCTTACTCCCCCTAAAATGCAAACACATTTCAGGAAATTTGAAAATAAACCATACAAACAACGTGACAACTGATATCGAATTGCTTCAATTCGCCATCCACTTGGCATAAACAATCAGAACTCCCCCTCACAACAAACTATATTCTCATTATGATTTCAAAACACTTAAGTTTGTTTTAACCAAAATGATTTTTCTGGAAAATAAGTTTTGTTGATTTTAAACCACTTGTAGATTAGGGGTTTGATTCATCATATTGTTTCTCAACCACTTGTAGGAAAATGCAAGTACAACTTAATGTCCTTGATTTACCACTTGTCAATGAAAACCTTCTCAATCACTAGCAGGTTCACTTGTCAACTATAACCACTTGTAAATCAAAATATAACAATATATAGATATCACCTGAAAAGTTACCAACCAAAACTTTCAAGAATGATGCCGATTCCTGATTCACACTTACCAACCTGGGAGCTCCGGCAAGTCATACTTATCACTTATGAAAAACAGACATCCAAGCTTCACCAAACTTGGATGTTTCTTCCTCACATGCACTTGGGTAAAATGTTGCTTTCTTTGTTTCATAAAAGTCCTTTACCCCTTTCACCTTACCTTCAACCATTTTTTCAAAAATCTTTTTCACATTCCCATTAAACGCTTTCTCAACATCAAATTCTTTCTTCTCAGAATAGAATTGATTTGAGATCTCAACCTTTCCAATCTTTGATTTAAAATTTTCAGCCCTCAATGGTGGAAAATGAACATCATCCATTGGAGGTACTGATGTTTCCATCTTTTAACTCAACTTGTGGCTCGTCTAACTTTGTGGAGTTAGATTTTACCTTAGAATACTTAACAACCCACTTTTGTTTATCAGGATTCACACTTCTTTTGTAAAATCTCTTTTAACATTCACCAACTTCATAAGTTGAATTTTCAAAAATTTTGAATTTTTCAGTTGGTGGTTCATTTTTCTCAACAACTTTCTCTTTGAGTTTTTCTGAGACTCCATGTTTTTGTCTTTAATGCCTGAGAACAGTTCCATGCAATGTGACCAGCTTCATTGCATTTGAAACAGATTCTTGTCTCCTTTCTTTGATTAGCTCCTTTCTTCACATTCTCTTGCTTCTTGGCAAGGAATTCTCTGTTTGATTGTTTCCAGAATGAGATTTTTTATTCCTCTTCACAGCTTGTCCCTGAAACAAATTTCATTTTTCATTTAAAATCTCGAACATATTTTTCATTTTTATAATTTTCTGGTGGAATAAATCCTAATCCTTTCTTTTTGAAATTACCGTTATGGTTTGATTTCTTTTGAAAACAAGAACCAGAACTAGAACCATAACCTTTTTTCTTGTTTAATCTTTGTTGAACCCTTGAAGTGTACTTTTAGGTTTTTCAGTAAGATTTACATCTTTTATTTCAGAAATGTTGATTTCTGTAAGTTTGAAAACCTTTTTGATCTTTTCAAAATTAACACTTCTTATTGGAAATTCCTCATCAGAATATAATTTGTCTGAATCAATCAATGTATATGCCACTTTGATTGCTTCGTCATTCAAATTAGATTTTGATAACAGGAATTCTTTATTGTACACCCGTTTAACCGACGATTTTGAACTGTTGACCGACGAACTCAAACTTTTGACGGACGAACTTGCACACCCATACTCGGATTTTGACTCAGACTTTAACTCTGACTCCTCATCTGTATCCAACACCTGATCGACCACCTTTTTAATTAACTCGGACTCATGATCAGTGTCAGATGATGTAAAAACGACGTCAATGTTTTCTAGTAATTCATCAGTTATATCGGACTTTAACTTTATATTGACTGCTTTTTCGACTTGCTCCTCATTCGGTTTTCTAGGCGAATACCCTTCCCAAATCGGAGGCGGACACTTGTTATAACTAACGCTCTGTTTCTTACCAGTATCCTTCTTTTTTGGCTTCTCATCATCTTTAAATGCTTCAAAACCTGCAACAGTTGGATAAATTCGATCAATGAGATAATCAGAACTAGAATAACTTTGCAGTAAACGTCTAATTCTCTCATTTTCAATCTTTTCTGTCTCCAACTCCTCCTGCAACTTGGCACATTCTTCAATGTAATGATAAATTGCCTTCTGCTTTGTCATCATCACAGAATTCATCATAGTCAATGCATCTTCTCTTTCTGAATTAGTCTTTTGAAGACCAGTCACAGTTCTGTTTAGCACATCATACGATTCTTTCACGTAATTAAGATTGAACAATAATTGTTCTTTCATCTTTTCTTGCTCAACCAGCTTCTCATCCTTTTCTGCACATTGTTTGCAAAATTCCAGACACTTTAAGCAAGGATTGATGACTTCCACAATCTTTTCAACTTCAATGACCTTCTCAACATCAATCACTGGTTCAGCTTCAGTCACCTTCTTAGCTGTAACTTCTTCTTTTTGAACAGTCTCATCTTCTTGAGCAACACTTTCACTCTTCATTTTCTTTTGTTCTTTTGTTGCTCGTCTCTCCTTCAGCTTCTCCAAGCGATCTACAAAATAAAAATTAAAACTTTCAGAAGAAAGATGAGATTTTGCAATATTAATATGTTTTTCTTCTTCATCATCACTACTGTTATCAGTTGGTGATTGATCAAACTCTACTGGTTTGTCAGAATTATCATCCGAAGAACCAGAATCAGATAGTGTTTGAGCAAATACAATTTTTCTTTCTGAACATTCATCTGATCTTTCTGAGCTTTCATCTGATGAAGCAGATTTTTCATCTTCATTCTTCACACTAACACCTATAGATTTCATCCACTCGGTAAACATATCTGGTTCTTTCACGATCTTAGCAATGAAAGCTTTAAACTCTCCTTTTTCATCCACAAACATATCCCAGCTAAAACCTTCTGGTAACCTTTCATCATCTTGATTGATTAAGCATGCTTTGATATCGGATGAAATGTATTTATTCCAGCTAAAATCTTCTTGATTCACCAAACATGCTCTCTTTGAATCCTCTATCACTTTTCTACCATGAGCCACTTGGTTCTTGTTGTTGTTGTTGACCAACTTGTTGATATATGGCTTTCCGGTAGTAATCATCTTTTCCGAATGGATTCTTTGCTTCATTTGCTTCCCTATTCTTGCATTCTCTCTTAAAATGACCTTTCTCGTTGCATTGAAAACAAGTAACTTTAGATTTATCAAAACCTAAAGTAGAAACGTGTGCATCAAGAAAATCATTTCTTCCAGTAATCAATTTGAACTTATCTTCTCTTCTTAGGACACTAGCTAAACACCATTTGATGTCCATAGGCTCCATTTCTTCAGCGTCTATCTGATCGTAATCCTCCTTTGTTAGCATAGGATTCCCGATCCGCCCTGCAACCAAACTTTCATAGGATAGTAGCACAGAACCAAGTAATGCCATGTGATCTTTCGCAACTTCTTCAGAGAAACTTTGACTATCAGGAAGATTCAAAGCAATGTTGCATTGTATCACATAACCATTTCCACTTTTAGAACTTTGATGCTGAAAGCTTGATGTTGTATCTTTTGGATTAACACTCGGATATGAAGAGAACCCACTGCTTTTGTTAGAACCCTGATTAACATTTTCCGATGAATTTCCAGCACTAAAAGCAGTTTGAATTTTCGGACTCTTTTCAACCTCTTGAACACTGCCTTTGTAATACATTTTCACATCTTGTTGACCACTCGGATTACTCATCCTTGCAATCTTTTGCTGTTCAAGAACTTGTCCTTCAATCTTCTCAATGAATTGAGAAATTGTCAAACCATCATAAACTCCGGTGTTCTTCAAAATCATCAAAAATGTACCCCACTCTTTTTGAGGGAATGCATCGGCTAGTTTGTCTACCCATTCTTCTCTATCTTTGGTTATGCTTAACAACGACATAGAACGCACTAAATGGCAATATCTTTCAATTACCTTCTTTGTATCTTCCCCGGGCAAACTGGTGAATAAATCAAATTCTTTCTTAAGTAGTGATTTTTTACTCTTGATCATATTTTCACTTCCCTCAAACTTGATTTTAAGAGCATCCCAAATTCATTTTGAGGTCTTGTCGTGTTGAAGCAACATAAAGATGTCTTCTTTGATGGCTTGCTGAAGTAGACTAATCATCATCTTTTCAGCTCTATACATATCTCGTTCTTGATCAGTGAACTCAGATATTTCTTTTTCAACTTGCAGATCAGTACGTGGTAGAACATACTTATTCAAAATACATTCCCAAGATCTCAAATGGTTTGCTTGAACCCAGTTTTCAAACCGATCTGTCCAACCGTAATACTCCTCAATGCTCATTAGTTTTGGGGGTTTTTGTGTAGTTCCAGTTTCATTTTCCAAGTTTATGTTTTGAGCAATGGTAGCTGGAGTAGTCGGAGATGTGGCAAAAGCATTATAAAATTCCTCTTCCATGATTCGGTTCTCAAAAATTCACAAACAGCCTCTTTCAAACGAACTGGTATGATTTCAAACTGACTTTGGTGCAAACTGGTGAAACGAACTGAGTTATAAACGAACTGAAAGTTCACTTCGTGTGAACTCAAACGATTTGAAGAACTGGTCTCTTCGTATGACCTGGTCAACTATTTCAAACGAACTGATGTACACACGAACTGCGATTCAGACGAACTGAGAAGGTTCAAACGACCTAAGGTTCACATGAAATAACCTTTCAAGCGAACTGATCCTCTAAACGAACTGAACTCTTGAACACTTTCAAACGGACTGACTACTTCATATGAACTGAGATCGTGTGAACTGCTGATTTTCAAACGGACTAACAACCTTTCAAACAGACTGAACCTTTCATGCGAACAAGAAGTTCAAGTTTACTCCGTATGAACTGAATTCTCAAACGAACTAAGTACTTCGTATGAACTCGTTCCAATCTTAAACGAACTGGCTTACTTCGTGTTACGACCTTTCAAATGAACCTAAACAGAATCCATTCAAACTCTGATATCTGATGAAATTGAAACCGTAGGAATGTTCTTCGTCAAATTTCGATCACAATGATATGTAAAACGTTCAATTTCGTCCACTAAATCGCCGTAGATCTGAATTCAAAGTTTCCGTTCATACGAAATGGACAAACTACAAACGAACTGATCAATTTTTTATAAAATTGATTGAGTTTTACTTTGAAATTAAGCCTGAAACTTTTATAGATTGTCTAAACACAATTTCGTACAATATTCTTGAAAATCAAGTCATATTATCCAGAAAATTTCGTTTAATTTTGAAAAAATGTGACAGAAAGGTGTAGAAGCAGAAATTTTATGAAATCAAAGCTGAAAATCCAAGAGCTCCTCTTCCTGAGCTCTGATACCACTTGTAGGATCGTTTTAGCGACCTGGCGAGTCGATCAGAAGAGTTCTCGATCTAATCAAAGGCGGAATTCAGAGATTAGATCTCCGTTCAGCTTGATATTCACTATTAATTGTCTCTTGTATTGATTAGAATGTGTTTACAGACTTGGAGACACTTCGGCAGAGCTTCGCTACCGGAATCCAAAAGTTACAAATGAAAACAACAAGTCCACTATTTATACTAACTCCCGTTCGTTTGAACAAGCATCTCCATTTCGTATGAACTGGTCCAGTTCGTTTGAACTGGCCACTTCGTTTGAACTGGCTTGTTCACCTCTGTATCCTGTTAATCTCGAACTGTGTGACTTGTTTCATCTATTCTATTACACGACTTGATACAAGACGAAGTCGCCAGACGTATGCACTAACAATTCACACTTAATTGTCTTGTATTATTGATTTGACACGTTTACAGATCAAATGACATGTCGGCAGCACTTCGGTACTGGAATCACGAACCTTTTCAAATGAGATCACACATCAGGTATATATAGGGGTTGGTATATCGCACGGAATAGGAAAATGCTATTTCGTGCGAAATAGCTAATGCTTATTTCGTACGAAATAGCTACTTGCTATTTCGTGCGAAATTAACTTCCAACACACAAACCCTATATTTCTTGAACTACGTGCCCTGATCTAACAATTCTATTACAAGACTCGATACAAGACGAAGTCGACAGACGTAATGCACCAACAAATTGATGACCTGAAGGAAGAGAGTTCTCAATATTGACCCATGCGCGGCATGGGGAAACAACCTTTGGCAGGTCGGACGATATTTGCTACTTCGTGGAACGAAATTTGGACTTCACTATACAGCAACCTTAGGGAACTGGTGTAGGCGAAGCACACGGGCCTCGATATTCTATTCATCTGAGTTTTGATAGGATGTATTAAAACCTGAAGACCATGTACGGATGACTGGGCCTGAAGGCCCACATAGCAACGCATGAGAACGATGTTTGACTTGTGGAAAGTCAAGGTGGGGTTTTAGCAACCAGAAACACACATATGGAGATGAGAACAGACTGCCATGGAATTTGCCACTAGTCTACTTACAACTCGAAACGGAAACATTATCACCTGGGTGATCGTTGATGGACTCACGTTACTAGCACACTTTCTTGCAATCAGGAAAACTGACGAGTCTTCACAGTTGTGAATGTTCCTCTGAGAGAGGCGGCTTTTAGGTACGAGGTGTCAACTCCTGTCATCTCTGATTTTGATCTATCCTTGATTCATGTCAGGCAATACACAACATCCTTGGCTCACATCTAGACATGAGCATTGCTTGTCACCCTAGGATAAATGGTCAAAATAAACGAATCCCCTGACACTCGAAGACATGCTGCGAGCATGTGTGTGACTAGTCGGCTTTGGTGCAAATTTGAAGGACTTTTACCTATGGTTGAATACTACTGCGGCAGCTATCATTCTAGTAACCAGACAGCTCTATTGAGGCAATGCATAGACGGTAATGCCAACCTCTTGCCAGACTGAGATGGTTGACAACTTAACTATTGGTCCAGGACCGGTACTCGAAACTCTTAGGAAGGTTGTTTGGATCGGGAGTCGATTGGTGACAACGCGTGACCATCAGGAAAGCTGATAAACTTGGGAAATGCAGGAAGATTGTTGTAGGAGATTTCGTATCATGTTGAAAATCTCACCCTGGGAGGGTGTGGAATGCTTGGTGAAGCATGGCGAACTTAACGGACGTCACGATGGACCATTCAACAGTCTGGGAAGAATCGGTGTCGAGAAAACCATTGAAAACCTAGTAGAATTTCAATTGCGAGAGTTCGTTGGAACTCAATACGAGGACCGAAGTTCACGTAGGAACGCAGAGATCAGATAAACACGAGTATCCTCAATTGTGCAAACGGTTGGGTCGACTCCTGACGTCACTAGAAAATTTCGGGGCGAACTTTCTTTCAAGTTGGGGATGATGTGGCACCTGGGGAAAACCTGCAACAATCTTAATCTATCACTTCACTGCACTATGATTTACTTGTCAAATTTCGGGACGAAATTTCTTTCAAGTTGGGGATGATGTGATAACCCGAACTTTCAAGATTAGTAATGTTTAATCTCGTGATCTAAACTCCTCGTTATCCCTCCTAGATGTGTTTACACGCTCCATGCTAGTATAATCCTGTTTAACGATTATGATAACTTTGCTAAATATTTATACATTATTATAATTGGGCCACGCCTTAGTGTTTCAAGTAAACGGCCGCATCTCAAATCCTCGAAGCCATAAGAGAACCTTATTGGACTAGAGCCCAAACCTGCCATCACCTTTACCCACTATACTCTTGTTAGGGCGGCCCAAGTGGAGGGGCTGGAGCCCATTTCGGCTATCAAGTCCCAAACAATGGATTAGAATCATGTTTGGGCCGATGAAGCCCAAGTGGATTCATTGTAGTATTATAGGGGGCCAGCTATTATTAATTGTATATTCACATACTACGTAACAAGTAAATGCATAACAAACCAAACCAAACCCTACCCTCCTCCCAAGATTACGTAGGATACCAAACCCTACCCTACCCTTCCCTGATTTGCGACGGCACACCCCCCCCCCCCTATTCGAGATAGCATACTGGTCAGTCGAGTTCCTGGTTAGTAGTTCTTGCTTGTCGATTTGCATATTTGTGTGATATTGTTTATGTGTGTGTTATGATTTATGAAAATTATGAGATTGTTAATTATATTGATTGGTATGTTAACATGTCGTGCATGATTAAGATTCTTGATGGATGGTTTGCGTAATAATTAGGATTATCGGCCTTATAAGTATGTAACTATAAGTATGATTAACTGGTTTTATTATTGGATGATAATTGCTAGTTTTGTTATTGTGTGATGATGTCCAGTTTTGATATTATATGACCAATCGGATATAATTGATTTCATGTATGATGTTTGTGTAGATTAATGGTAATGGTGTGTTATGAACTAGGGTTACACAAGAATTTAATTATTGAGGGTTTGGTTATTAAAGAATGCATAAGTGAGTATATTTCTTGCTAATTAAATGAACTGTCATCACAAACAAGAAGTTGATTGCTGTTTAAGTCGTATTGGGTGTTGAAGGGGATGAGATATATACTTGTTTTGGGCTTTAACGGATTAAACAGGTATTGGGCAAAGGTAAGTTGGGCCTTACCTTCTATCGGGCTGCAGTATTAAGCAAATCATATATCAATTTGGGCTGGGCTGCACGCTGGTTGGGGACAGCTGTAGGTAAACATTGGGCTGGTACCCGACTGGATCGCACCGCAGGTGTATCGGGCCTTGTATAGTCAGTGGGCCACACACCCTGTTGCTGGACTGTAACTGAAAGAAGCCCATAACTGACATGATTACATATTTGGGCCTTGTTAGCAGAGTATTGGTAATTCATGAATGTCTATGTTTATATATTGGTCTATGGTTCCATGTTAATTGATAGTTGGCACAGGATGGCTGCACATATGTTGTTGGAATGGGTTAAAACAAGGTTCGGAGTTAGGGAATAATATTTCTACATTTGAAAATTGTGATGTTTATAACTAAACTTGTTCTAAATAAACATAGGATAGGTGTGCCTAATTCATATGTGAACATAAGTTGTGAATTGAATGTGGGCCGATGAGTAACAGTGGGGCGCACAAAACATAAGTGAATTATTTTGATTAATAATTATTCTTGTGTTGCTAGATTGACTGTTTGACCTGAACTACGTGTTACGTGTACAATAATTACGTGATATGTGAACCATGAGTATGTGAACTATTTGTGCATGATATATGTGGTTCAGTTGCACATAAAAACTGATTGTTACCGGTAAACATGTTAGGACGTGTGTGATCAACTGTTAAAAAAAGAGAGTAACTAATCGTACCGAGCAATCTAAGGTGAGTTCATCTCTTGAGCATGCGTCCCGGTGGTTGGGACAGTCAGTGGGTATCCCAGGGAGGGATAAGTCTTTTGGGTAAAAACGGGAATGTTGGATAATATACTCTTCCTATCACCTTTAAAGTCCCTCCTTGTTGTTTGGTTACCGGGGAGGTAACATGGTATTAGTTAGTAGCGCTACTTAGGTTTGGCAACCTCACCCCGTACCTGGGAGGACGGGTGTTGAACTAATGACCTAGTCATGACCAATGCTTTGATAGGAGCATTGGAGAAAGGGCAAAATAATCAGAAGCCGTCTTGTATTCGGGGTATTTTCAACATTACTTTCGGATTTAATTTCAATGGATTAACTAAACACTTGGTAACCAACGTTTTCGTAAAACTATGAACTCACCAACGTTGTCTGATACACTTGTTGCATGCTCGCAGGTCGTTAGGTATTTTGGACTTGGGAACTTGCTGTCTGGAGTAGCTGGAGTGGTCATGGGTCGACTGGAAGGATTTATGTGATTGATTTCTTGATACTATACTTGGGTTTGAAACAGTTTAACTTTGTTTACTATTTGCTTCCGGTGAACATATTGGTTTTCATTTAAACTTGTAGATGGTATTTTATTAATGATTGAGAACTTTATTTAGAAACTTGTATGGGTTCAATGTGATTAGTGGCTCATTGCTGGTACGTCACACGCCTAATAGGGACACTCCCTAGGTGGTATTTTGGGGGTGTGACAGTTGGGTTAAAACAATGTTTTGTGGAGAAAACAGTGGTTGAAACCACTGTTGGGTTTAAACGGCGGTTTGAAACCATTGTTGGGTTAAAACAGTGTTTTGTGGAGAAAAAATATGTTTTCAACGACTGTTGGGTTAAAACATTGGTTTGAATTTGGTCAAAAAGACTTTTGAACCACTAAAAGAGTGCTACCCGGCTAGAATAAGATATCCTCGAGGTGGATGAATCTGGCCCTGAGTCTGATTCTGAAATGTCAAACATCAACACATATGGAAATGCATTAGGTAGTGATAATGAGGTATAAACTGTTTCACAGAGACTAAGTACTCTATTATGTGCATATGATTTGCTTCTTACAATAATTCATTTTTTAATTAAAGGATGAAGGTGATGCAAAGAGTTAGGCATATTTCACCCAAATAATAGTCCGGCACCCTACACAAGTATTGGAGCTAAGATGTTAGAGACATTCATGTCAACTGGAAGTACAAGGGTTAAGAATCTTGAAATGAAAAGCAAACAATTTAGTTATAGATCTGAGCTGAAGTGGTCGGAACCCCCGAGTTCAACTACAACACAATCATCATCACCGGAACCAACTCAACATACGGGCATTCTTTTGGTGCTATATATGGTGAATTTGATTGTGTTTTTGTTAATAAGCTATGATTTTGTCGTTTACATTGTTGTTTATACATTTTATTGATGTGGCAAAACCCTAATTCGTATTTGCTTTCTTCCTTTGGTTCAGTTTATGTAGCAGGGAATCACAGTTTGCTTTATTTGGATCGATAAGTAGAGTAACTGATTTTCGTTGCAATTTAGTTTTCTATTCAAACCGATATTTTATTATATAAGTATATGAATCCTTTTAAGAATTCCTATTCAAAACAGCTGCGAGCAGTGCTACATGGCCAGAATATGAGATCATCGAGGTGGATGAATCTGACCCTGAGTCTAACTATGAAATGTCAAACATCAATGCATATGAATCCGTGCCAAGCGGACGGTCCTTTAATAATTAGTACGGTAGCAGGCCAGATCAGCAACTTGTGACTCACCACAAAGGTATACAGTTTGTTTTATTTCTAAATATGAGTTTCTTAGGGTAACATGGCATTGAGCTACTCTTTGTTAAATTGTAGCTCCTCGAGCAAATAAGGAGTGGAAACCAAAATCAAGTCAGAAACCAGGTGTTATTGAAGTGGGTGTTATCGGAACGTCTAAAAAATCCTCATCATCTCCCGCCAAAAATTCTAAGGATTTGATTTTTGGTAGCTTTGAAGTTGAGCCATAATTACCGCATAATCATGAGGATCAAAATGTGATAATTGCAGCACATATTCGGGTCTCAGAGATTGACTGTTGCCGGTTAACTTTTGGCAGCTTGGGAGTTGACTCAGATTTACCCCAGAATGTTGATGAATCACATGTTGAACCTTTGGAAAGGTCGGTGAATCTCGATAAAACTTATATTGATTTTAATGTCTGGTTAGTGGTTAATAACTGATTTGAACTCATTTTAGACTAGATGACAGTTTATCAGCTAGCTCTCCGGAATCTTCTATTGATGATCCTTCCGGAAGCAAACCAGCTGAGTTGGTAGACGAACAAAGCTCTTGTTCAGTTTCTCCCGGTTTAAGGACATCTGAACCACAATTGACTAATAAGGTCGAGTCATCAAGCCCACAAAACATGGAAAACTACACCAATATCGGTATGTAACTTTTGTCTTCGTCTGATATTGTAAAGCCTCCGTCTTTGCTATAGAAACCACAGTCTATAGATGTTGTTTCATTCACCTGTATTGTTAGTTATTAATAAAATCATTAATGAAATAAGCCAATGATAATTACAGCAAGCAAAACTTTTTACCATTAGGTTAAAAGAGGCTATAACCTTAAAGCTTTATTCTCTCTGATGAAATGCTTGAAAACCTGTAAACAGATTAAACCTCATGGTCCCCAATTCCTATTGAGAATTTATATCATAAGGTGCATTACTCTCTAATAAATATATTACTTTCTTAATAGGAACAGATGAATCTTTATTGACTGGAAAATCCAGATGCTGAAATTCTTCGGGAGGTAGGAGCTTCAAACAACCTGATATGATAAACGAAAGCTTGTCATACAATAGAAGGCTGCTGGTGCATTGGTAGGCAAATATTTCAGAAGCATAATAAATATAAAATAGAAGACTGCTCTAACCCACATAAAACAATGAGAATTGCACATGAGCCTACATGATTTCATCATAATTTATTCTCAATTAACAACAGATAATACTGATGATGCATGGATTTCAAAAAAAAGGATATTAGATATTTTAGATCTAATTCATACTTAGATGAACTTGAGAATAACTAGTTTTGATAATAACATGAGTACAAGCTCTTTTGACTCGGTATTGCACTTTGTCAATTGTTTTATTCCAACATGCAATAGTCAAGACTACAAGTTGATTAAGGAACATATGAGAAGTGATCTATGCTTTTAAAGGAACAGAGCATAGAAAATGGTGTTATGAGGTAGATATTACGCGTATGTGACTGTAACATAGGGATGTTAATTCTGATGCTATCTAATGTTGCTACTAATTATGTAATAATTCGGTTATACAGGGTATTATATTTAATTAGAGTTGCTTCTAATTTTCTGTACTTAAGTGCTGATAGTGTTTCTATTATAAAACCTCTAGACAATGTCACAGCGGCTAGAATGCTACAGATCCTCAACGATATCTGCACTCATGAAAGAGAGTTTCACGAAAGACCAGGTGATAGCAGAGCAGCTAGCACACATTTATCACAACTGCTTCTACTTGGTATAAACTCAATATCGGTATGGTTAGGCACAACAACCCGTCTTATGCTCCTACAGAAACGCATCAACAACAAGGTTCTTCAGAATTGCCAAGTTTCTCGGTTAGTGGATTCTTTTTATTTTACATTCTCCATAATATCTTATTACTATTTAATATGTATTTTTTTCTTCAACATTCTGATTTTTGGAGTCTGATATCGTATTACATCAGACATATGATTCTCAGAGCGGATATGATATGTCGTATTTCGGGCCAGATAGCGATGAATCCATCCGGGGTCAGATGTTACAAAATCCTTAGGAGGTTGTGTCTTTAACAAACATATACTCATGTTATTAGCCTATGTGAAAAACAATAAATGACTAATTTTGTATGTTTTCTTCGCAGGGATTTTATTCCCATGTGGCTAACAGGATTCCCACAACGACAATACCAATGGTACAGCAACAAGCTCTAGTGGTACAGCAACTGGAAGTGCAAGGGTTAAGAATCTTTAAATGAAAAGCAAACTTTTTAGTTATAGATCTGAGCTGAAGTGGTTGGAACCCCTGAGTTCAAGTGTAAGGGTTAAGAATCTATAAATGAAACGTTGTAACACCCCGTGTTTCGAAAGTCAAAGTCAAAGTCAAGATTGAAGTCAAAGGAAGAAAAGATTGCTAATTGCGATCTGTCACTCCTTGCTCAACTACTGTTTTGACTTCTTTGACTTGTAATCGAATCTATTTAATTATTTACTTTAGTTGTATTATGTGGAGTATCTACTAATAATCGAGGTTTAATCGCTATTTTAACCGCATGTTTAATCGAATTATCGCTTATCGCTATCGCATCGCAACTCGAATTACGTGTTCTGGTTATTGTTTTATATGTGTGTGCTATATATGTGTTACTTGTGCATGTTATGTTTATGTTGAGGTGTTAATCACAATCACAAATCTATCACATCGCAATCGAATCGAAAACGCTAAACGCAAGGTAATTATAGTGATTGTATGTTAGATATAGTAGTTATGTTATTTGAGTAACTAGTGGGTAATACTATCTCATCGCTCTCTCGAATCGCATCGCAACGCTCAACACGCGAATCAAAACGACAAAACTCATCGCGCTCAACAATCACGTTTTCCCCATCGACCTTATTCTGATGCAGCTCGGAAGTTTTGACGTCATAGTAGGCATGGACTTTCTTCGTGAAAACCATGCTGAAGTTGTTTGCTTCGATAAGATGATTCGATTCTCGCTCGCTAATGGTGATCCATTGTGTGTTTACGGTGAAGTCGCGTCGAAGAAACTCCAACTCATGTCGTGTGTCTAGGCTAGCAAGTATCTCCGCAAGGAATACCAAGCTTTCTTGGCGCACATTGTATTAGCGGAGAAAAAGGAAGTTAAGGAGGTGAAAGATGTTCCTGTTGTTTGTGAATTTCCTCGTGTTTTCCCCGATGATCTTCCGGGACTACCACTTGCTCGTGATATTGATTTTCGAATCGACCTCATTCCTGGAGCCAACCCTGTTGCTAAAGCATCATATCATCTCGCTCCTTCTGAAATGCGCGAACTCTCAAGTCAGCTCCAGGAACTTCTTGATAAAGGCATTATTCGCCCTAGCACCTCTCCATGGGGCGCGCCTTTCCTTTTCGTTAAAAAGAAGGATGGTTCGTTCAGGATGTGCATCGACTATAGGGAGTTGAATAAGTTGACAATCAAGAATCGCTACCCCTTGCTTCGAATCGATGATTTGTTTGATCAGCTACAAGGTGCTACGTGTTTTTCTAAGATCGATCTGCGTTTAGGCTATCATCAATTACGCATTCAAGAGGAAGATATCCCCAAAACTGCTTGTAACACCCCGTGTTTCGAAAGTCAAAGTCAAAGTCAAGATTGAAGTCAAAGGAAGAAAATATTGCTAATTACGATCTGTCACTCCTTGCTCAACTCCTGTTTTGACTTCTTTGACTTGTAGTTAGTCTATTTTATGCGTTACATTAGTTGTATTGTGACACCTGTGTCACTTCAACCATCAAACAAATGCCAAACCAATGAAATATTGTATTTCATACTTGGGATTTGTAAAAATATGTGTATCGTTTGCACATATCTACTCTTGTTCGATTTTAAGCTTTAAATCGCTTTCTGGAGGGTTATACGCGCTCTGATGCGTAAATATAACCAGTTTAATCCAACGAACACTCCGGAATAGTGAAATATACTTAACATGCCATAAATAACCTTTATATAACTTAGAAATAAGTTTTAAAGGCTTTGGTATGGCAAAAACAAGTTAAATCGCTTAAAGGTACTAAACTTGACAAACTGCGAAAGTATGCCAATTTGAACTGTAACAGACATTCCGGAACATGACCATAAGTTAAACATACCATAAATATCCTTCACATAGCTTAGAAATAGGCTTTGAGGGGTTCGGTGTGCTAAAATAAACTTTTGGGTCATTCAGGGACTAAAAGAGTCAAAAAGTGCACAAGTTTGCATTTTCGCGCATAACTTACGTTCTGAATACATCCGGACATCCAAAAATTTATGTAAGCACTAAAATATTTTATTTTAGTGTTTGGCATAAGAAAAATCCATTCATCGCGTCATTTGGATCGTTTTCCGCGCTTATGCGCATTCCGTCGTAATTAACCGAACATCGCGATCGTACGGCCAAACGAACCGACATCCGAGATATTTTTGAGCATATTTTGAGTTGCCAATACTTTAAATTCATTTTAGAGCCTTGAAATGGGGTTAACGGGGCTTATACGTGTCAAAAATGCATCGGAAACCAAGTTTTGGGCATGCAGGGGCTAAAAATGTAAATATGTCAAAGTTCTTAGGCCTGGGGCGTAAACCCAAGCTTAAAATTTACGCGGCCCGCATCAGGGTCCCAGATCAGATAAGATCGATTAGTCAACAGATTACAGCTGTTTAACTCACAACCACAAACCCACACTTGCCCTTTCAGCTCATTAGGGGCCATTTTTAGTTTCCACAACTTTCCAACAAGTGTACGCACTAGATTCGATCACGTTATTCAAGAAACGATATTAACGGTTCGGGAAATACTATAAATACCCCACCCCCATTTGCTTCAAACTCACAAGAATCTGATCTAATGTGCTCTAAGTTGAAACCTTTGTTTCATACCTGAGCTATTTTGATCTAGATTAGCATTCGGGGACCCTTCGTAAGTATTCCTTCGTTCTTTTATTGTTTTTCGAGTCCGAAAGTCAAACTTTGTTTGACTTTCTACGTTGACCAGCTTATGATCAATGCGAAGTTCGTTTGAACTTCGCAACGTGATTGTAATCACGATGGTTATAGTCCCTTGTGACTATGCCTACTGATTACCACGTTGTCTAGGGTCGTAAGGGTAAGCGATCTAATAAATCGCTTATACCTTCGAACCCGACCCATTTGGTCGATCATTAGGATCCGACCAAATACATTAGGTGACCATAGTATATAGGGAATAACCTTCTGAGGTTATACCTTATGGTTTCTTCGTTTAAGTAGTTGTATGATAGGTAGTTTATATGCCTTAGGTAAATTACCAAAATACCCCTTTGATGCCAAAATTCATTTTAAACATATGTAACATAACTTTTGACATCTAAACTGATTTAACAACAATATTAGACATGTTAAGGCATATGTTACTTGTCATAGGACTAGTTAAGCGGTCCGAACGCGTTTCACGCGAACGACGCGTTAAAGTAGCATAAGCTACCTAAACGGGTCGTAAGCACTAAGTTTAGGTTTCATTTAGTATGTAGGCTTTGTTAAGCCATACTACATGAGTTCCCATACTCATTTGGTTTACGAACCCTCATTCTATATAAATCCTCCGACTTAGGTCCGGTTTATTAACATAGTTACCTATATTAGGTGTCGTTTGATTCCGTGATCTCTAGCATTGCTTGGTGGTTATCTTAGGACTTCTGAGCAATCTCAAGTGAGTACATAGACCCCTCTTTTACTGTTTTCCAAACTGTTTTGGGGTGAAGCATGTGTACCTATGTGTTATTTTCATGATTTCAAAGTATAATTGATTATACATGTTATTACTTATCATTTGACAAAATAAATGACTATCTACGGTTTAAACGCTGATTTCTCAAAGAACATAAAATAAAATGTTGAATTGTACTTATTTTATGTTCACCAGACCGATTGGTAGTATGATATAGCGCTATAGGATTAGACACCCCATTCCTGTTGTCATGGAATGTCTGAAACCAATTTGTTTCTCCATCCAAATAGGGATTGCCTTTGTGGTATCCCTATAGTCTCAAAGGTGTAGTTTGATGCACTAGGTTTGAATGAATTCTTAAATCACACATTTAAAGTATATTTTGATATACTCCCAAAAGTGTAGTTTGATATACTCTCATGTGTGGTATTGTACAAAACCAACATATATTTTGTTAATCATCCAAAGCATATTTTGATATGTTATTTACAAAACTAAAACATAGTTTAATATGTTATTTATCACATCCAAGGCATATTTTGATATGCTATTTATGAAACCAAAACATAGTTTAATATGATATTTACAAATCCAAAGTATACTTTTAATATGCTACTATAAGGTTATTCGTTTAACCTTACATTAATTTACAAAGCATAACTTTTGATTTATTCAAACACTTTGTTTTGTACATTTTTGCTTATGGTTTAAGTAGTCTCATTTTACTTACCATACATAACTTTCGCTTATACATTACATGGTTTACATTTAACTTGGGTTATACAAAAACATTTGACTATTGGTTTAAACATGAACATTTTATATTGGTGTTCTGGTTTGAGTAAGTGACTTAAGTAACGAGGCGTGTGTAATATGATACAAGCATGGTGGATACGCCGCTGGTACTTCCTATATATAAGTGGTTGTATGGTATTACGTATCGTAGCGTTGTTTGAATCATTTCAGTTTGAGACATATAACATTTTATACAAATAACATACTTTTCATAAGACATTGTTTTACAACAACTTATCTTATACAAACTCATTTTACATGGTTATTCATTTAACCTTACATTTATTTATACATATCATCTAATCATATTGTTTTTCAAACGATTTACAAAACAAAACAATTTACAAGGTTCATGACTAAACTTTATTAAACATTTTCTTAAACTTACAAGTCATGAATCCTATTTTCACAAAACCTATGTATCTCACAGGCATTTTTATGTTGACGTACCTATTTTTACACATGTTTCAGGTACTGCTTTGAAATGATTTGTTGATACATGCTAAATTTAGGATGGACTCGTGCCTTAGCAACTTTAAAACTTGGAAGATCATAGTTGTACTTATTTGATTGTATTAAAACAATGAGTTCATTTATTCAATAAAACAGAATTTATTTATTCCATGGTTATGAAACAATGATTCTGTTACAACACTCCCCGACGTTTCCGCCACGTCTAGTTGCTTTACGTTGTCGGGGTGTGACAGAAAAGTTGGTATCAGAGCCAGTGGTTATAGGGAATTAGGTTATTAGTAATGCTTTGACCTAGACTATAACCTTCCTAGGACCCTAACACAAGTTTTCTTGTATTTAGTTTTAAAACAATACCGTCACTTATTCTTAGGTGACAACCGCAATAAGAACACAAATTTCTATCCTGCTTTGAAAACTAATCATCTGTTCTAGGATGATTTATTATATGGTTTTGAACCCTCTAAGTTTTCAAATCCCGTCAAAGTTGGTCTAAATAATGTGAACACGTGCAAACTGGAAGGGTGGGTGCCTGTACCCTGAGTTTTCTGTCTAAGGCTAGAGTGTTCGTACAAATCCACATAATCGGACCAGTCACTCTTACCTGGGAACTCTTGGGGTGAGTGTCCACTTATAGGCAAGCATGTCTTCGCGATACATTATTTTTGACCAATTTACTTTGATTAATCACCGGGGTCGTTTGTTACTTTGTAGTAACAAACAAATGACCACTATCCTTGCTTTCATCAGATTTGTTTCATCTCATTCTTTTCGTCTAATTCTCTCACTCGTTTCCTCTCATGTTTCCTCTTTTAGAATGCCTCCTCGACGCGACAATCAGATGGCAAATGCCGAACTGGCAGAAATCATCGCGCAGCAAATGGCTGCTGCCTTCCCAAATCTTTATGCTCAAATGATTCAAGCCATCAACAACAACAATGCTCCATGCAATTTCAAGAATTTTAACTCGGCAAAACCACTCAAGTTAAGTGGTTCTGAGGGAGCAACTGGGCTTCTTCAATGGTTCGAGAGCATTGAGAATACTTTCCGTCACGTTCAGTGTCCTGAACATCGCAAGGTCGAGTTTTCTTCGAGTGTATTTCAGAAGAGGGCTCTTACGTGGTGGAACGGGATTATGAGAGACCGCGGTGCTGAGATTGCATTAGCACAGACTTGGGCTGAGGTTAGGGCTCTTATGATGAAGGAATTCTGTCCTCGTCATGAGCTAAGGGCTCTAGAAAGGGAATTTGATGATTTGAAGCAAGACAGTGGGGAACATCGAGCCTATACTGACCGATATGAGGAATTGAGCTTGTTATGCCCTACCATGGTTACGCCTTTGGATAAGGCGATCGAGAAATACATTGATGGTCTTCCTGACGTAATTCAGGATATTGTTACTGGCAGCAACCCTACTACTGTCAGACAAGCCATTGAATTGTCTGCCACTCTAACTGAATCCCATATCAGGAAGCGCAAGCTGTTTCGGAATGGTGACTCAAGACCATCTGACAAGACCGCTCAAGTGGAACCAAAGGAAGAAAATGCTGAGGTGTCCAAGAAGAAGAAGCGCAAAGCCTCTCAAAACTACGCTGTAACTGCTCAAGACAAACAGGTTGCACCAAACCAACCAGCACCACCTCGCAAAAGGCAAAACTATGTTGGTACCGCACCTTTGTGCAACAAGTGCAACCGTCATCATCTAGAGCAAGAGCAGTGTCACAAATGTACCCACTGTGGGCGGTTGGGACATTTGATCAATGTTTGTCGTTACGCAAATCAAGCAGCTGCAAACCCTGCTGCTGTTCAAGCACGGTTCCCTCCGGGGTCATGTTATAACTGTGGTGACCTTACTCACTACAGAAACAATTGCCCAAGACTTGTTAACACACCTCCAGCGCGTGGACGAGTGTTCAACATCAATGAGGCAAATGTGAACAATGATGCAGCAGTGAACAATTAGTGTTTTGTAATTCCTTGGTTGTTATCTTTTGACACTTCAAGACAATTCGGTTGTTACATAAATAAAGATTGTTGTTTTTATTTCTGTAAAAGTTATGCGTGTATGTGAATGTTTGATGCAACCTTATGATGTCAACCCAAAGACAAACTACTCGTATGGTTCAGTCATTTTATGATCACTCGTGATCTCCCTAAGAACCTTTAACACTCGTTTCTTTTAAGAAAACAAAGCCAAACTCTTATTAAAAATCCTTCTATCTTTATAGATGGATCCTTGAAAATCATTAAAGTGCCAAATGAAATCCATGGATTGGATTCCTAGTGTGCTTTAAATATCCATACCTAAAGATAACAAATTAAAGAATCAAGTTAACTAATTTTGTGCTTATGTGTTTTATTACATGTTTTGTGGTTGTATGTGATCCATCCAAATCCTCGTAGAATCTTCCATATCTCATACGAGAGATTCATAATAGGATATCCAAAGTTACTATCTTAAATCCTTAATGGACTTCTACGTTGTAGTCAAGTCCCTTGGGTTTTAAAGTACTATTCTATAATTGGACCTCTTAAATGGTCTGGTTAAACAGATTGATTTTGAAAATCTGATTAGAAATATCATGTGATGATATAATTAAAAAGATCCCTTAAGTGGTCTATTTAAGGAGATCGTACGACGGCCTGGTTAAGAAGATCATGTGTTGATCTAGTTAAAAGGCTCGTTCATTGATCTAATTAAAAGGACCCTTTGGTGGTCTAGTCGAGTCGCTTCATGTTTATTCAAGTGATTTTTTTCTTTCGCATTATGAAATGAACTGTGCGGACTGTGCAAGGAATTACCTAATTATGGAGGCCTACATAATTATGGAATTCAGTGCACAGAAACCACAGGAAGCTTTGTCATGTGTTAAGACCTATAGTGACAAGAATAATGATACGGGAGAAGTCTTGGACCTCGACCAATGTCATTTATTCTCACACTCCCCAATTCTGATCTAAATCACACACCAAGTTTCCTATGATAAGTCTTCATAAGAAACGTTCTTCTGTCCATAGTTCAAAATTCCGTATTTTAGTATTACAAGGACTTCACTTTAAGGGTTAACAAATTCGCTAAGAATCCTAACATGGCCCAGAGTTTTACTTAAGGGTTCAATGGATTTATTTGAAGGCGAAACCGTCACAGCTGTCTTCACAAGTTTCCTCTAGAAATAAATTTCGGGACGAAATTTCCTAAAGTAGGGGAGACTGTGACACCTGTGTCACTTCAACCATAAAACAAATTCCAAACCAATGAAATATTGTATTTCATACTTGGGATTTGTAAAAATATGTGTATCGTTTGCACATATCTACTCTTGTTCGATTTTAAGCTTTAAATCGCTTTCTGGAGGGTTATACGCGCTCTGATGCGTAAATATAACCAGTTTAATCCAACGAACACTCCGGAATAGTGAAATATACTTAACATACGTTAAATAACCTTTATATAACTTAGAAATAAGTTTTAAAGGTTTTGGTATGGCAAAAACAAGTTAAATCGCTTACAGGGACTAAACTTGACAAACTGCGAAAGTATGCCAATTTGAACTGTAACAGACATTCCGGAACATGACCATAAGTTAAACATACCATAAATATCCTTCACATAGCTTAGAAATAGGCTTTGAGGGGTTCGGTGTGCTAAAATAAACTTTTGGGTCATTCAGGGACTAAAAGCGTCAAAAAGTGCACAAGTTTGCATTTTTGCGCATAACTTACGTTCTGAATACATCCGGACATCCAAAAATTTATGTAAGCACTAAAATATTTTACTTTAGTGTTTGGCATAAGAAAAATCCATTCATCGCGTCATTTGGATCGTTTTTCGCGCTTATGCGCATTCCGTCGTAATTAAGCGAACATCGCGATCGTACGGCCAAACGAACCGACATCCGAGATATTTTTGAGCATGTTTTGAGTTTCCAATACTTTAACTTCATTTTAGAGCCTTGAAATGGGGTTAACGGGGCTTATACGTGTCAAAAATGCATCGGAAACCAAGTTTTGGGCATGCAGGGGCTAAAAATGTTAATCTGTCAAAGTTCTTAGGCCTGGGGCGTAAACCCAAGCTTAAACTTTACGCGGCCCGCGTCAGGGTCCCAGATCAGATAAGATCGATTAGTCAGCAGATTACAGTTGTTTAACTCACAACCACAAACCCACACTTGCCCTTTCAGCTCATTAGGGGCCATTTTTAGTTACCACAACTTTCCAACAAGTGTACGCACGAGATTCGATCACGTTATTCAAGAAACGATCTTAACGGTTTGGGAAATACTATAAATACCCCACCCCCATTTGCTTCAAACTCACAAGAATCTGATCTAATGTGCTCTAAGTTGAAACCTTTGTTTCATACCAGAGCTATTTTGATCTAGATTAGCATTCGGGGACCCTTCGTAAGTATTCCTTCGTTCTTTTATTGCTTTTCGAGTCCGAAAGTCAAACTTTGTTTGACTTTCTGCGTTAACCAGCTTATGGTCAATGCGAAGTTCGTTTGAACTTCGCAACGTCATTGTAATCACGATGGTTATAGTCCATTGTGACTATGCCTACTGATTACCACGTTGTCTAGGGTCGTAAGGGTAAGCGATCTAATAAATCGCTTATACCTTCGAACCCGACCCATTTGGTCGATCATTAGGATCCGACCAAATACATTAGGTGACCATAGTATATAGGGAATAACCTTCCGAGGTTATACCTTATGGTCGCTTCGTTTAAGTAGTTGTATGATAGGTAGTTTATATGCATTAGGTAAATTACCAAAATACCCCTTTGATGCCAAAATTCATTTTAAACATATGTAACATAACCTTTGACATCTAAACTAATTTAACAACAATATTAGACATGTTAAGGCATATGTTACTTGTCACAGGACTAGTTAAGCGGTCCGAACGCGTTTCACGCGAACGACGCGTTAAAGTAGCATAAGCTACCTAAACGGGTCGTAACGGGTCGTAAGCACTAAGTTTAGGTTTCATTTAGTATGTAGGCTTTGTTAAACCATACTACATGAGTTCCCATACTCATTTGGTTTACGAACCCTCATTCTATCTAAATCCTCCGACTTAGGTCCGGTTTATTAACATAGTTACCTATATTAGGTGTCGTTTGATTCCGTGATCTCTAGCATTGCTTGGTGGTTATCTTAGGACTTCTGAGCAATCTCAAGTGAGTACATAGACCCCTCTTTTACTGTTTTCCAAACTGTTTTGGGGTGAAGCATGTGTACCTATGTGTTATTTTCATGATTTCAAAGTATAATTGATTATACATGTTATTACTTATCATTTGACAAACTAAATGACTATCTATGGTTTAAACGCTGATTTCTCAAAGAACATAAAATAAAATGTTGAATTGTACTTATTTTATGTTCACCAGACCGATTGGTAGTATGATATAGCGCTATAGGATTAGACACCCCATTCCTGTTGTCATGGAATGTCTGAAACCAATTTGTTTCTCCATCCAAATAGGGATTGCCTTTGTGGTATCCCTATAGTCTCAAAGGTGTAGTTTGATGCACTAGGTCTGAATGAATTCTTAAATCACACATTTAAAGTATATTTTGATATACTCCCAAAAGTGTAGTTTGATATACTCTCATGTGTGGTATTGTACAAAACCAACATATATTTTGTTAATCATCCAAAGCATATTTTGATATGTTATTTACAAAACTAAAACATAGTTTAATATGTTATTTATCACATCCAAGGCATATTTTGATATGCTATTTATGAAACCAAAACATAGTTTAATATGATATTTACAAATCCAACGTATACTTTTGATATGCTACAATAAGGTTAGTCGTTTAACCTTACATTAATTTACAAAGCATAACTTCTGATTTATTCAAACACTTTGTTTTGTACATTTTTGCTTATGGTTTAAGTAGTCTCATTTTACTTACCATACATAACTTTCGCTTATACATTACATGGTTTACATTTAACCTGGGTTATACAAAAACATTTGACTATTGGTTTAAACATGAACATTTTATATTGGTGTTCTGGTTTGAGTAAGTGACTTAAGTAACGAGGCGTGTGTAATATGATACAAGCATGGTGGATACGCCGCTGGTACTTCCTATATATAAGTGGTGGTATGGTATTACGTATCGTAGCGTTGTTTGAATCATTTCATTTTGAGACATATAACATTTTATACAAATAACATACTTTTCATAAGACATTGTTTTACAACAACTTATCTTATACAAACTCATTTTACATGGTTATTCATTTAACCTTACATTTATTTATACATATCATCTAATCATATTGTTTTTCAAACGATATACAAAACAAAACAATTTACAAGGTTCATGACTAAACTTTATTAAACATTTTCTTAAACTTACAAGTCAAGAATCCTATTTTCACAAAACCTATGTATCTCACAGGCATTTTTATGCTGACGTACCTATTTTTACCCATGTTTCAGGTACTGCTTTGAAATGATTTGTTGATACATGCTACATTTAGGACGGACTCGTGCCTTAGAAACTTTAAAACTTGGAAGATCATAGTTGTACTTATTTGATTGTATTAAAACAATGAGTTCATTTATTCAATAAAACAGAATTTATTTATTCCATGGTTATGAAACAATGATTCTGTTACAACATGCCCCGACGTTTCCGCCACGTCTAGTTGCTTTACGTGGTCGGGGTGTGACAAAAAAGTTGGTATCAGAGCCAATGGTTATAGGGAATTAGGTTATTAGTAATGCTTTGACCTAGACTATAACCTTCCTAGGACCCTAACACAAGTTTTCTTGTATTTAGTTTTAAAACAATACCATCACTTATTCTTAGGTGACAACCGCAATAAGAACACAAATTTCTATCCCGCTTTGAAAACTAATCATCTGTTCTAGGATGATTTATTATATGGTTTTGAACCCTCTAAGTTTTCAAATCCCGTCAAAGTTGGTCTAAATAATGTGAACACGTGCAAACTGGAAGGGTGGGTGCCTGTACCCTGAGTTTTCTGTCTAAGGCTAGAGTGTTCGTACAAATCCACATAATCGGACCAGTCACTCTTACCTGGGAACTCTTGGGGTGAGTGTCCACTTATAGGCAAGCATGTCTTCGCGATACATTATTTTTGACCTATTTACTTTGATAAATCACCAGGGTCGTTTGTTACTTTATAGTAACAAACAAATGACCACTATCCTTGCTTTCATCATATTTGTTTCATCTCATTCTTTTCGTCTAATTCTCTCACTCGTTTCCTCTCATGTTTCCTCTTTTAGAATGCCTCCTCGACGCGACAATCAGATGGCGAATGCCGAACTGGTCGGGGTGTGACATGTATTATGTGGAGTACTTATTAATAATCGAGGTTCATTCTATAATTATCACATGTTTTATCGCTTATCGCTATCGCAATCGCACCCGCAACTCGAATTACGCGTTCTGGATATTGTTTTATGTGTGTGTGTGCCCTATGTGTTACTTGTGCATGTTTATTTATGTTATGTATGGTAATCAATCGAAACGCAATCGAAACTCGAATCACAATCGAATCGCAAACGCTAAACGAATACGAATTAAGGATGATTGTATGTTGATATAGTAGTTGGGATTAAAAGTAATTTGACTAGGAAACTCTATCGCATTGCAACACCCGCAATCGCAATCGAAACGGCAAAACTCGTCGCACCGAACACTCGAACCAAGTGACTGATCGACCAGGTAACCAGCCGATCGACCAGCCGATCGATCGAGATGCCGCTCGATCAGGCTGCCACCTGATCGACCAACCCTTTCCACTTCGGGAAACCCTATAAATACCCCCTGTCACCATCAAACTTACTACTTTTGGCACTCTCCTGTCCGACCAGTGCTCCAATCCCACTTTTCTTTCAATTTCTCGCGATTCCGGTAAGATTTCAACCTAAATCTTGTACTTCTTTGATCTACACTTGATTCTACACCTTTGTATCTTTTAAATCTTAACTTTTAACCGAGAAATCACTAGATTGGAGGTGTTCTAGGATGATGTCATCATGGTGTTCTTGGGAACTTCATGTTTTGGCCTTAATCCACCAAGAACAACTTAGATCTAACCGATGTTCACATAAACAAACAAAGATCTTTCATAGATCTAAACATATTCACAATGAAAAGGATTGAAAGATGGTTTTCCAACCGTCTTTCAACTCTTTTACACTCAATGCATTTAAAACAGATAGAATCGGAGCTTGCACTAACTTCCTACTCATTCTTGTGGTTGTGTTGGTTCAATATCTGGATTCTATCCACGAGATTATCGATTTCGGGTTAAACATGGAACACCGTCTCAAACAGTTAACTGGACGGATTTGGGTGATTCCTGTCCAATCAGGAGTACCAAGTATTGACGAGGTTTCTGTTGCTTAACACGTTATCAAAACATCTCGATAAATAGACAAACAATCAAAATAACCAAGTGTAAGAAGAAACAGAACGACCAGGGCGGAATGCCGTCTGATCGGACTACCGTCCGACCGGACTGTCATCCGATCGGGTTGTCACCCGATCGACTTGCACCTTGGCCCGACGTTTAGATTTCAAATCAAACTTCAAGAAGTTTTGGAACACCAAACGGATAGCCGTCCGATCGAGTTACCACACGATCGACCGACCATTTGACTATGTGATGTTTTGGAACTTCAACACTTAAACAATTTTAAACATGTTCAATGCACAAAGGTTGCCACCCGATCAGACTACCATCCGATCAAGTGATAAACTACTGTGAACCTATTCTCATTAAGGTATCCCAACCGATCGGGTTGTCGTCCGATCCAACGGTCGTTCGGTCGATCGACCTGAAAGGTAGAGATACTTCTAAGTTTTCAAAATGCTACAACGAAAACTTCAAAAGTCAAGCCATCATACACAAACACATCCTTCCCAACAGAGGAAACAATCCACTCGAAAGGTCACCCGATCGGATGACCATCCGAGTGGACTGTCACACGCACGACCGGCTATTCGATCGGACTACCATCCGATCGGGCTTCCGTCCGACCCACTAACACTTGTTTCGTCTTACACGTCGCTCATTGTTATGCTATCGATCTGTTCAGGCTAACCTTACTCTCTAGCGCTCCCTTCAATCCACCAATCGCTGTAAGTATACTCGATCCCTTTTTGCTTTACGCACTTTTGGGTGTTACATACGTTACTTATTCTAAATCACGTCAAACACACTACGCAATACTTTAATCGCTAACCAATTACCGCATGTTATACGTGACTTAATGAATGCTCATTTGTTATGTTTACAAATGGAATGCTGTCTACCTGCCTTAGCAACGATAGTACTATAGTTTAGATTCAGCACCTGTTCACTCAGGGGTTGTTAAGGACAATTACTTACATGGCTCACAGTGGTGAGTGTGTATCGCGAACTGCCTTGGGCAGTCATGTAACACCTGTGTCATTTCAACCATTAAACAAATACCAAACCAATGAAATATTGTATCCCATACTTTGAACTTGTATAAATATATGTAGCTTTTACACATATCAACTCTTGTTCGATTTCAAGCTCTAAATCGCTTTCTGGAAGGTTATACGCGCACTAATGCGTAAATATAACCAGTTTAATGCAACAAACACTCCGGAATAGTGAAATAGGTTTAACATACCTTAAATAACCTTTACATAACTTAGATATAAGTTTTGGAAGGTTTGGTGTGGTGAAATAAAAGTTAAATCGCTTATAGGGACTAAAGTTGACAAACTGCGAAAGTATGCCAATTTGAACTGTAACAGACATTCCGGAGCATGACCATAAGTTAAACATACCATAAATATCCTTCACATAGCTTAGAAATAGGCTTTGAGGTGTTCGGTATGCTAAAATAAACTTTGTGTCATTCAGGGACTAAAAGTGTCAAAAAGTGCACAAGTTTGCATTTTCGCGCATAACTTACGTTCTGAATACATCCGGACATCCAAAAATTTATGTAAGCATGACTATATTATGCTTTAGTGTTTGGCTTGCCAAAAATCCATTCGTCACGTCATTTGGATCGTTTTTCGCGCTTATGCGCATTCCGTCGTAATTAAGCGAACATCGCGTTCGTACGACCAAACGAACCAACATCCGGCATATTTTTATGCATGTTTCATGTCCACAATGTTTAGGCATCATTTAAGGGCCTTAAAGTTGGCTTTGCGGGCCTTAGAAGTGCCGGAAATGGGCTTAAACACGTGCAGGGACTGAAACTGTCATTTCTGAAACTTTGTTCTGATCTGTGACTGCTAGGCGGCCCGCCTCAGTTTCCTTACATCCTCAGGCGGCCCGCGAGGCCCCTTCTGACCAGATTAATCGAATCTAACAGCAGATTGCAGCTGTTACATTCACAACCACACATTCCCAATTGCTTAGTCAGCTGATAAGGATGGATTTTAGGCACCATAACTTTCCGACACTTGTACGGATACGATTAAGGCACGATATTCGACAAGCGATCTTAACGGTTCGGGTATTCCTATAAATACCCATCCACCCCCATTGCTAAAATCACTAGAATCTTGATCTTAGGAACTCTAAGTTGAAACCATTGTTTCATACCTGAGATTCTTGGATCGAGATTAGCATTCGGGGACCCTTCGTAAGTATTCTTTCGTTCTTTTATTGCTTTTCGAGTCTTTCGAGTCTGAAAGTCAAACTTTGTTTGACTTTCTGCGTTGACCAGTAATGGTCAATGCGAAGTTCGTTTGAACTTCGCAACGTGAGTGTAATCACGTTGGTTATAGTCCCTTGGGACTATGCCTACTGATTACCACGTTGTCTAGGGTCGTAGGGTAAGCGATCTAATAAATCGCTTATACCTCGAACCCGACCCATTTGGTCGATCATTAGGATTCGACCAAATACATTAGGTGACCATAGTAGGTAGGGAATAACCTTCCGAGGTTATACCCTATGGTCACATCGTTTGAGTAGTTGTATGATAGGTAGTTTATATGCCTTAGGTAAATTACCAGAATACCCTTTTCATGTATAATTGGTAATTAAGCATATGTAACCTAAACTTTCGTCACATAAGTGATTATGTAACGTGTTTAGGCATATAACACTTGTCATAGGGCTAGTTAGGCGGTCCGAACGCGTTTCACGCGAACGACGCGTTAAAGTAGCATAAGCTACCTAAACGGGTCGTAATGGGTCGTAAGCACTTAGGTTAAGTTTCATTTAGTATGTAGGCTTTGTTAAACCATATTATACGAGTCTCCACACTCGTTTGGTTTACGAACCCTCATGCTACCCGATCTTCCGATTTAGGTCCGGTTTATTAACATAGTTACCTATATTAGGTGCCGTTTGATATCCGTGATCTCTAGCATTGTTTGGTTGTTACTCAAGGACTACTAAGCAATCTCAAGTGAGTACATAGACCCCTCTTTTACTGTTTTCCAAACTGTTTTGGGGTGGAACACATGTGCCTACTTGTTACTTTCATGCTTTCCATGTTTTCACATCATATACCTTCTATGTTCAGTAGTACATTATAGTACATGTTTTCATTACATTTCATGCTAGGTGTGCCCATTGTGTGCATTACTTAGTACATCGTCCTACATTACAGGTTACATGCTACGTATGTCTATTGTTGCATACTTAGTACAGGTTACATGCTACGTATGTCTATTGTTGCATACTTAGTACAGGTTACATGCTACGTATGTCTATTGTTGCATACTTAGTACATTTGTTATTCATCACATGATTACATTTTGGATACATATTACATGATTTACATTAGACATGAACATTTTACTTTAGTAGTTTGGTTTGAGTAAGTGTTTAAGTAATGAAGCGTGTGTAATATGATACAAGTATGGTGGATACGCCGCTGGTACTTCCTATATATAAGTGTTTGTATGGTATTACATATCGTAGCGTTATTTGAATCATTTCAGTTTGAGACATAGAACATTTTATACAAATAACATACTTTTCACAAGACATTGATTTACAAACAACTTATCTTATACAAACTTATTTTACATGGTTATTCATTTAACCTTACATTTATTTATACATATAATCTGATCTTATCGCTTTTCAAATGATTTACAAGACAAAGCAAATTACAAGGTTCATGACTAAACATTTTCTCAAACATAAGTCATGAATCCTATTTTCACAAAACCTATGTATCTCACAGGCATTTTTATGCTGACGTACCTATTTTCACATGTGTTTTTCAGGAGCTGTTGCATAAGATGATCAAGATACACATAGGCAGACTTGGGCTTTAGTGATAATAAAAGATGCAAGACTAGTTAATTATGTTGTATTTATTTGTTTGTTAAGACATTGTAACACTTTTAATCAATAAAACGAAACTTCAATTGCCATGGATTTGAAACAATTAATTCTGTTACAACACTCCCCGACATTTCCGCCACGTTTTGTATGTTCTACGTGGTCGGGGTGTGACAGAAAAGATGGTATCAGAGCCAATGGTTATAGGGAATTAGGTTATTAGTAATGCTTTGACCTAGTCTATAACCTTCTTAGGACCCTAACGCGAGTTTACTTGCGTTTAGTCATAAAACAATACCGTCACCTATCCTTAGGCGACGACCACAACAAGAACATAAATTTCAAAACCGCTTTGAAAACTAATCATCTGTTCTAGGATGATTGATTACTAGGTTTTGAACCCTCTGTTATATGGTTTTGAACCCCTTTAAGTTTTCAAAATCTCGTCAAGGTTTTGGGTTTTAAATAATGTGAACACGTGCAAACTGGAAGGGTGAATGCCTGTATTCTGGGTTTTCTGTCTAGGCAAGCACTTCGTATACATCTCATCAGACGCGAGACCAGTTGTGCTTACCTGGGAATTCTTGGGATGAGTGTTCACTTATAGGAGAGCATGTCTTCGCGATACATTATTTTTGACCCGCTTACTTTGATTAGTCACTGTCTCATTTGTTTGCCTTTGGTAACAAACAAATGGTCACAATCTAAATGCCTTGTCATTTTCTTTTGACTATCTTTCGCTTGTTTCCTCCTATACCTTTTGTTATCTTCAAGATGCTTCTTCATCGCAACGACAATGTCCGAACCAGGTGCTGCAATTACCCAGCGAATAGGCGACTTACTCCAGAGGACCGTTGACTTAGCTATCACCATGACACGCCTCAGGGATGAAGCTGTATGAGGGAACTGCTCCTTGGTGCAATCAATGCCATCGTCATTATTCAAATCAAATATCTTGTTTCAAATGTACCCACGGTGGACGATGGAGACATTTGGTTAACATGTGCCGCTTTGCAAAACAAAGCTGTTACAAATCCTGCTGCTGCTCAACCTTCAAACTCTGCTTCATATGTCGCCTTGGCATATCCATCGCCTCAACCTCATGAACTTTCTACCTTGTGTATCGACTTAAACACGCCTAGTGCAAGGTGTCGAAGCACCTCTCGTTACACAAATTCCAAAATCCATGAAGGATCTTTCTATCCTCATAATCAGATCCTTGTGGATGAATATCACTCAAATCGGAGCTCTTAATTGAATTATTCGTATACCTTAATACGTACATTACAATTCAATAAAGGACAAAGCCGAATTCTTATTAAGATCTTCCTATCTTCATAGTTAGATTCTTGCTAATGTTTAAAGTACCAAATGAAATCCATGAAATGGATTTCCTAGTGTGCTTTAAATACATGTACGTAATTAACAAAACAAAACTTTCAAATTAAAGATCTAGATAATCAATTTTGTGGTTATGTGACTATGTGTTTATGCATTTTGTGTTTTTGTATACTCTGGATATTCGCTATCCAAATCCTCGTAGAATCTTTCTTACCTCCATATGAAGGATTCGTAGTAGGATATTCAAAAAGGTACTATCTTAAATCCTTAATGGACTTCTACTTTGTAGTTAAGTTCCTTGGATTATAAAGTACTATTCCAAAGTTTAAGGACAACATGTGTTGATAAAGTTAAATACATCCTACGTCGATGTAGTTAAATTTTCCCCATAGGTAGTTTAGTTAAAGAGATCCTACGTCGATCTAAGTTAAATAGATTGGTCCGACAATCTAGTTAAATACATCCTACGTCGATGTAGTTAAATATTCCCTGTAGGTAATTTAGTTAAAGAGATCCTACGTCGATCTAAGTTAAATAGATTGGTCCGACAATCTAGTTAAATACATCCTACGTCGATGTAATTAAATTTTTCCCCGTAGGTAGTTTAGTTAAATACATCCTACGTCGATGTAATTAAATTTTTTCCCCGTAGGTAGTTTAGTTAAAGAGATCCTACGTCGATCTAAGTTAAATAGATTGGTCCGACAATCTAGTTAAATACATCCTACGTCGATGTAATTAAATTTTTCCCCGTAGGTAGTTTAGTTAAATACATCCTACGTCGATGTAATTAAAATTTTTCCCCGTAGGTAGTTTAGTTAAAGAGATCCTACGTCGATCTAAGTTAAATAGATTGGTCCGACAATCTAGTTAAATACATCCTACGTCGATGTAATTAAATTTTTCCCCGTAGGTAGTTTAGTTAAATACATCCTACGTCGATGTAATTAAATTTTCCCCGTAGGTAGTTTAGTTAAAGAGATCCTACGTCGATCTAAGTTAAATAGATTGGTCCGACAATCTAGTTAAATACATCCTACGTCGATGTAATTAAAGTTTTCCCCGTAGGTAGTTTAGTTAAATACATCCTACGTCGATGTAATTAAATTTTTCCCCATACGCATTATGAAATGAACTGTGCGGACTGTGCAAGGAACTACGGAATTATGGAGGCCTACATAATTATGGAATTCAGTGCATAGAAACCACAGGAAGTTTTGTCATGTGTTTAGACCAACAGTGGCAAGAGTAATGATACGGGAGAAGTCTTGGACTTTGACCAATGTCATTTATTCTCACACTACCCAATTCTGATCTCAATCACACACACAGTTTCCTATGATAAGTCTTCACAAGAAACGTTTTTTCTGTCCGTAGTTCAAAACTCCATGTTTTGTTACTACAATGACTTCACTTTGAGGGTTGACATCTTTGCTAAGAATCCTAACATGGCCCAGAGTTTTACTTAAGGGCTCAATGGATTTTTCTGAAGGCAAAACCGTCACAGCTGTCTCAACAAGTTTCCTCTAAAACTAAATTTCGGGACGAAATTTCATAAAGTAGGGGAGACTGTAACACCTGTGTCATTTCAACCATCAAACAAATACCAAACCAATGAAATATTGTATCCCATACTTTGAACTTGTATAAATATGTGTAGCTTTTACACATATCAACTCTTGTTCGATTTCAAGCTCTAAATCGCTTTCTGGAAGGTTATACGCGCACTAATGCGTAAATATAACCAGTTTAATGCAACAAACACTCCGGAATAGTGAAATAGGTTTAACATACCTTAAATAACCTTTACATAACTTAGATATAAGTTTTGGAAGGTTTGGTGTGGTGAAATAAAAGTTAAATCGCTTACAGGGACTAAAGTTGACAAACTGCGAAAGTATGCCAATTTGAACTGTAACAGACATTCCGGAGCATGACCATAAGTTAAACATACCATAAATATCCTTCACATAGCTTAGAAATAGGCTTTGAGGTGTTCGGTATGCTAAAATAAACTTTGTGTCATTCAGGGACTAAAAGTGTCAAAAAGTACACAAGTTTGCATTTTCACGCATAACTTACGTTCTGAATACATCCGGACATCCAAAAATTTATGTAAGCATGACTATATTATGCTTTAGTGTTTGGCTTGCCAAAAATCCATTCGTCACGTCATTTGGATCGTTTTTCGCGCTTATGCGCATTCCGTCGTAATTAAGCGAACATCGCGTTCGTACGACCAAACGAACCAACATCCGGCATATTTTTGAGCATGTTTCATGTCCACAATGTTTAGGCATCATTTTTGGGCCTTAAAGTTGGCTTTACGGGCCTTAGAAGTGCCGGAAATGGGCTTAAACACGTGCAGGGACTGAAACTGTCATTTCTGAAACTTTGTTCTGATCTGTGACTGCTAGGCGGCCCGCCTCAGTTTCCTTACATCCTCAGGCGGCCCGCGAGGCCCCTTCTGACCAGATTAATCGAATCTAACAGCAGATTGCAGCTGTTACATTCACAACCACACATTCCCAATTGCTTAGTCAGCTGATAAGGATGGATTTTAGGCACCATAACTTTCCGACACTTGTACGAATAGGATTAAGGCACGATATTCGACAAGCGATCTTAACGGTTCGGGTATTCCTATAAATACCCATCCACCCCCATTGCTAAAATCACTAGAATCTTGATCTTAGGAACTCTAAGTTGAAACCATTGTTTCATACCTGAGATTCTTGGATCGAGATTAGCATTCGGGGACCCTTCGTAAGTATTCTTTCGTTCTTTTATTGCTTTTCGAGTCTTTCGAGTCTGAAAGTCAAACTTTGTTTGACTTTCTGCGTTAACCAGTAATGGTCAATGCGAAGTTCGTTTGAACTTCGCAACGTGAGTGTAATCACGTTGGTTATAGTCCCTTGGGACTATGCCTACTGATTACCACGTTGTCTAGGGTCGTAGGGTAAGCGATCTAATAAATCGATTATACCTCGAACCCGACCCATTTGGTCGATCATTAGGATTCGACCAAATACATTAGGTGACCATAGTAGGTAGGGAATAACCTTCCGAGGTTATACCCTATGGTCACATCGTTTGAGTAGTTGTATGATAGGTAGTTTATATGCCTTAGGTAAATTACCAGAATACCCTTTTCATGTATAATTGGTAATTAAGCATATGTAACCTAAACTTTCGTCACATAACTGATTATGTAACATGTTTAGGCATATAACACTTGTCATAGGGCTAGTTAGGCGGTCCGAACGCGTTTCACGCAAACGACGCGTTAAAGTAGCATAAGCTACCTAAACGGGTCGTAATGGGTCGTAAGCACTTAGGTTAAGTTTCATTTAGTATGTAGGCTTTGTTAAACCATATTATACGAGTCTCCACAGTCGTTTGGTTTACGAACCCTCATGCTACCCGATCTTTCGATTTAGGTCCGGTTTATTAACATAGTTACCTATATTAGGTGCCGTTTGATATCCGTGATCTCTAGCATTGTTTGGTTGTTACTCAAGGACTACTAAGCAATCTCAAGTGAGTACATAGACCCCTCTTTTACTGTTTTCCAAACTGTTTTGGGGTGGAACACATGTGCCTACTTGTTACTTTCATGCTTTCCATGTTTTCACATCATATACCTTCTATGTTCAGTAGTACATTATAGTACATGTTTTCATTACATTTCATGCTAGGTGTGCCCATTGTGTGCATTACTTAGTACATCGTCCTACATTACAGGTTACATGCTACGTATGTCTATTGTTGCATACTTAGTACAAGTTACATGCTACGTATGTCTATTGTTGCATACTTAGTACAGGTTACATGCTACGTATGTCTATTGTTGCATACTTAGTACATTTGTTATTCATCACATGATTACATTTTGGATACATATTACATGATTTACATTAGACATGAACATTTTACTTTAGTAGTTTGGTTTGAGTAAGTGATTAAGTAACGAAGCGTGTGTAATATGATACAAGCATGGTGGATACGCCGCTGGTACTTCCTATATATAAGTGTTTGTATGGTATTACATATCGTAGCGTTATTTGAATCATTTCAGTTTGAGACATAGAACATTTTATACAAATAACATACTTTTCACAAGACATTGATTTACAAACAACTTATCTTATACAAACTTATTTTACATGGTTATTCATTTAACCTTACATTTATTTATACATATCATCTGATCTTATCGCTTTTCAAATGATTTACAAGACAAAGCAAATTACAAGGTTCGTGACTAAACATTTTCTCAAACATAAGTCATGAATCCTATTTTCACAAAACCTATGTATCTCACAGGCATTTTTATGCTGACGTACCTATTTTCACATGTGTTTTTCAGGAGCTGTTGCATAAGATGATCAAGATACACATAGGCAGACTTGGGCTTTAGTGACAATAAAAGATGCAAGACTAGTTAATTATGTTGTATTTATTTGTTTGTTAAGACATTGTAACACTTTTAATCAATAAAACGAAACTTCAATTGCCATGGATTTGAAACAATTAATTCTGTTACAACACTCCCCGACATTTCCGCCACGTTTTGTATGTTCTACGTGGTCGGGGTGTGACAAGTCAACCCGCAGTCATTGGTATCGATAGGTTTATGTCGATAACTAACATGCCTCATTTTACACTGTGTGCGTGATGGTTATGCGTAATGATTTCGAACTCTATATGCTATTATCAAACTTGTATGCTCACGTTTACACTATGTGTATTGACTTTTACTTTAACGTATGTGACAGGTGCTTAGGATGCTTATTTGCTTACTTTGCTGTGAAATCGAGGCTAGGAAAGACCTAGGTCAACAATAAACTATTGTCTGTAATAAAAATCCGTTAAGAGTTGGATTACAGCTAAGAACCCGTCTGAAGTCCGTTCTTTTCTCGGACTAGCGGGCTATTATCGACGGTTTATTGAAGGATTCTCAAAAATCGTTGTGCCGCTTACCGCTCTCACGCATAAAGACAAGCCTTTTGTTTGGGGAGCTAAACAAGAGTCTGCTTTCCAAACCCTCAAGCACATGCTTTGCAATGCTCCCGTCCTCACTTTACCCGACGGAAACGACGACTTCATTGTCTATTGTGACGCTTCAAACCTTGATCTTGGTTGTGTCCTCATGCAAAGGGACAAGGTCATTGCTTACGCATCTCGTCAGCTCAAAATCCACGAGAAGAACTATACAACCCATGATCTCGAGCTAGGCGCAGTTGTTTTTGCTTTAAAGATTTGGCGACACTACCTGGTGGCCGGGCATGAAAAGGGATATCGCTCTCTACGTTGGGAAGTGCCTGACTTGCTCAAAGTTTAAGGCTTAACATCAAAGACCCTCTGGCTTACTCGAACAACCCCCGATCCCTATGTGGAAGTGGGAGAGTATAGCTATGGACTTCATAACGAAGCTTCCGCGCACGCCATCAGGTCACGACAGCATCTGGGTTGTTGTTGACTGTTTGACCAAATCAACTCACTTTTTGCCAATACGGGAAGACTACAACGTAGAACTGTTAGCCCGAATCTACACCAACGAGGTCATTTGTCGACATGGGACGCCTCGCGACATCATCTCTGACCATGATGCTCGATTTACCTCGCGACAATGGGAAACGTTTCAAGCGGCTCTTGGTACTAAGCTTAATCTAAGTACCGCATTCCACCCTCAAACCGACGGTCAGACTGAGAGAACAATCCGTACTCTTGAAGACATGCTCCGTTCGTGTGTCATAGATTTCGGTGGTAATTGGGATGCTTACCTGCCGTTAGTCGAATTCTCGTATAATAACAGTTATCATTCCAGCATAGAAATGGCACCATTTGAGGCTTTATACGGAAGAAAATGTCTATCGCCTATTGTATGGCACGAGATCGTTCACTCGCAATTAACCGGTCCTGAGCTATTACAAGAAACAACTGAAAAAGTCCTCCAAATTCGAGACAATCTGTTCAAAGCTCGGAGTCGACAGAAAAGTTACGCCGATAGACGACGCAAGCCCCTAGAATTTGACGTTGGCGACTACGTACTCCTAAAGGTATCACCTTGGAAGGGTGTGGTCAGATTCGGCAAGAAATGGAAACTAGCACCTCGATATGTTGGACCTTTTAAGATTCTGGAAAGGATCGGAAAAGTCGCCTACAGGCTCGAACTACCGGAGGAACTAAGTAACGTTCACCCGACTTTCCACGTTTCGAACTCCGAAAGTGCCTGGCTGAGCATGATTTAATTGTGCCTCTTGACGACCTCCAAATAAACGAAACACTACACCTCGTGCAGAAGCCTGTTGAAATCATGGACCGCCAAACCAAGCAGCTCAGATGCTCGCGCATTTCTATTATGAAAGTCCGATGGGAAGGCAAACGAGGCGCGGAGTTCACTTGGGAACTCGAAAGAGACATGAAGGCGAAGTACCCGCAGTTGTTTGTTACGGCTTCGGCCTAATTTCGAGACGAAATTCCGTCAACTAGGGGAGGCTGTAACACCCCGTGTTTCGAAAGTCAAAGTCAGGATTGAAGTCAAAGGAAGACAAGATTGCTAATTGCGATCTGTCACTCCTTGCTCAACTCCTGTTTTGACTTCTTTGACTTGTAGTTAGTCTATTTTATGCGTTACGTTAGTTGTATTATGTGGAGTACTTATTAATAATCGAGGTTCATTCGATAATTATCGCATGTTTTATCGCTTATCGCTACCGCAATCGCACCCGCAACTCGAATTACGCGTTCTGGATATTGTTTTATGTGTGTGTGTGCCCTATGTGTTACTTGTGCAAGTTTATTTATGTTATGTGTGGTAATCAATCGAAATGCAATCGAAACTCAAATCGCAATCGAATCGCAAACGCTAAACGAATACGAATTAAGGATGATTGTATCTTTGATATAGTAGTTGGGATTAAAAGTAATTTGACTAGGAAACTCTATCGCATCGCAACACCCGCAATCGCAATCGAAACGGCAAAACTCGTCGCACTGAACACTCGAACTAGGTGACTGATCGACCAGGTAACCAGCCGGTCGACCAGCCGATCGATCGAGCTGCCGCTCGATCGGGCTGCCACCTGATCGACCAACCCTTTCCACTTCGGGAAACCCTATAAATACCCCCTGTCACCAACAAACTTACTACTTTTGGCACTCTCCTGTCCGACCAGCGCTCCAATCCCACTTTTCTTTTGATTTCTCGCAATTCCGGTAAGATTTCAACCTAAATCTTGTACTTCTTTTATCTACACTTGATTCTACACCTTTCTATCTTTTAAATCTTAACTTTTAACCAAGAAATCACTAGATTTGAGGTGTTATAGGATTATGTCATCATGGTGTTCTTGGGAACTTCATGTTTTGGCCTTAATCCACCGAGAACAACTTAGATCTAACCGATGTTCACATAAACAAACAAAGATCTTTCATAGATCTAAACATATTCACAATAAAAAGGATTGAAAGATGGTTTTCCAACTTTCTTTCAACTCTTTTACACTCAATACATTCAAAACCGATAGAATCGGAGCTTGCACCAACTTCCAACTCATTCTTGTGGTTGTGTTGGTTCAAGATCTGGATTCTATCCACGAGATTATCGATTTCAGGTTAAACAAGGAACACCGTCTCAAACAGTTAACTGGCCGGATTTGGGTGATTCCTGTCCGATCAGGAGTACCAAGTATTAACGAGGTTTCTGTTGCTTAACACGTTATCAAAACATCTCGATAAATCGACAAACAATCAGAACAACCAAGTGTAAGAAGAAACGGAACGACTAGGACGGAATGTCGTCCGATCGGACTGTCATCCGATCGGGTTGTCACCCGATCGACTTGCACCTTGGCCCCACGTTTAGATTTCAAATCACACTTCAAGAAGTTTTGGAACACCGAACGGATAGCCGTCCGATCGAGTTACCACCCGATCGACCGACCATTCGACTATGTGATGTTTTGGAACTTCAACACTTAAACAATTTTCAACATGTTCAATGCTCAAAGGTTGCCACCCGATCGGACTACCATCCGATCGAGTGACAAACTACTGTGAACCTGTTCTCATTAAGGTATCCCAACCGATCGGGTTGTCATTCGATCAAACGGTCGTTCGGTCGATCGACCTGAAAGGTAGAGATACTTCTAAGTTTTCAAAATGCTACAACGAAAACTTCAAAAGTTAAGCCATCATACACAAACACATCCTTCCCAAAAGAGGAAACAATCCACTTGAAAAGTCACCCGATCGAATGACCATCCGAGCAGACTGTCACACGTACGACCGGCTATTCGATCCGACTACCATCCGATTGGGCTGCCATCCGACCCACTAACACTTGTTTTGTCTTACGCGTCTCTCATTGTTATGCTATCGATCTGTTCAGGTAACCTTACTCTCTAGCGCTCCCTTCAATCCACCAATCGCTGTGAGTATACTCGATCCCTTTTTTCTTTATGCACTTTTGGGTGTTAGATACGTTACATATTCTAAATCACTTCAAACACACTACGCAATACTTTAATCGCTAACCAATTACCGCATGTTATACGTGACTTAATGAATGCTTGTTTGTTATGTTTACACATGGAATGTTGTCTACCTACCTTAGCAATGATAGTACTATAGTTTGGACTCAGCACCTGTTCACTCAGGGTTTGTTAAGGACAATTACTTACATGGCTCACAATGGTGAGTGTGTATCGCGAACTACCTTGGGCAGTCAACCCGCAGTCATTGGTATCGATAGGTTCATGTCGATAACTAACATGCCTCATTTTACACTGTGTACGTGCTGGTTATGCGTAACGATTTCGAACTCTATATGCTATTATCAAACTTGTATGCTCACCTTTACACTATGTGTATTAACTTTTACTTTAACGTATGTGACAAGTGCTTAGGATGCTTATTTGCTTACTTTGCTGTGAAATCGAGGCTAGGAAAGACCTAGGTCAAAAATAAACTATTGTCAGTAATAAAAATCTGAATTGTCGGAACAGAACAATTTGACTAGATCTTTTCTGTAATAATAGTATTATCTTTTATGACATGGTATGGGACATGTTGCTTTAAATAATTGGTAATTATAGTTGTTATGGAAACTTCTAGACAATTTGTTTCGCTCAGTGCCATGCCCTGATGTTTCCGCCATCGGTTGGGGTATGACACCGCTTTTCGAACCCGCTATGGTCACTATGAGTTTGTTTTCACGCCTTTTGTTCTGACTAACGCTCCTGCAGTCTTCATGGATTTAATGAATCGAGTGTGCTAACCCTTTCTTGATCGCTTCATAATCGTATTCATCGACGATATCCTGATCTATTCCAAATCAAAAGCCAAACACTCGCAGCATCTATGTTTAGTTCTTGAGTTACTCCAGGTAAACCGTCTCTACGCCAAGTTCTCCAAGTGTGAATTTTGGCTGGAGGAGGTCCAATTCTTGGGTCACAATGACAATAGTCAAGGTATCCACGTTGACCCTGTGAAGATCGAAGCTGTTAAGAGCTGGGTTCACCCAAGAATCCGTCTGAAGTTCGTTCCTTTCTCGGACTGGCAGGATACTATCGCCGCTTCATCGAAGGTTTCTTCAAGATCGCTATACCGTTAACCTCTCTCACGCACAAGGATAAACCTTTTGTTTGGGGGGGCAAACAGGAGGAAGCCTTTCAAACCCTCAAAACCATGCTTTGCAATGCTCCCGTGCTCTCATTGCCCAAGGGAAACGACAATTTCGTGGTTTACTGCGATGCCTCAAACCTTGGTCTTGGTTGTGTTCTCATGCAACGAGACAAGGTTATCGCATACGCTTCTCGATAGCTCAACATCCACGAGAAGAACTACACCACACACGACCTCGAGCTTGGCGCAGTTGTTTTTGCGTTAAAGATTTGGCGACACTACCTTTATGGAACCAAGTGTACGATCTTCACCGATCATAGGAGCCTACAACATATCTTTAACTAGAAGGAACTGAATATGCGTCAACGCCGGTGGGTAGAACTGCTCAACGATTACGACTGTGAGATCCGTTACCATCCAGGTAAAGCAAACGTCGTTGCCGATGCCCTCAGTCGACGAAGCTACTTGCTTAGCATTCGTAACTCCCAAGCCCAGTTTTATCTCAAAACTCTCATCCGTGACGCGCAACATGCTTGTTTTACCGAGCGAACTTTGAAGAAGGAAAGAATTCTAAACGATGGTGCCCAACTCGAGAATAAGTCGAATGGTATTTTTCATTACTTGGATCAACTCTAGATTCCCAAGCGTACGGACTTGCGACAACTTCTGATGGACGAAGCCCACAAATCTCGATATTCCATTCATCCCGGTGCCGACAAGATATACCAGGACATGGGCTACAAGTACTGGTGGCCGGGCATGAAGAAGGATATCGCTATCTATGTTTTGAAATGCCTGACCTATTCCAAGGTCAAGGCTGAGCATCAAAGACCCTCTGGCTTACTTGTTCAACCCGAAATCCCGATGTGGAAATGGGAGAGTTTAGCCATGGACTTCATAACGAAACTTCCGAATACTCAATATGGTCATGATAGCATTTGTGTTGTGGTTGACCGTTTGACTAAGTCAGCTCACTTCCTGCCGATACGAGAAGACTTTAAGGTAGAAAGATTAGCCCGAATCCACACCAACGAGATCATTAGTTGACATGGGACGCCTCGTGACATCATTTCTGACCGTGATGGTCGGTTTACCTCATGATTTTGGGAGGCGTTTCAATCTGCTCACGGTACTACTCTTAATCTAAGTACCGCTTTCCATCCCTAAACTGACGGTCGGACTGAAAGAACGATTCGTACCCTTGAAGACATGCTCCGTTCGTGTGTCATAGATTTCGGTGGTAATTGGGACGCGTACTTACCTTTGGTCGAATTCTCATACAATAACAGTTATCATTCTAGCATACAAATGGCACCATTTGAGGCTTTATACGGAAGGAGATGTCGACCGCCTATTGTTTGGCAGGAGATCGGAGACGCGCAAATTACCGGTCCCGAGCTGTTGCAAGAAACGACAGACAAAATCCTCCAAATTCGAGACAACCTATTGAAAGCTCGGAGCCGACAGAAAAGTTACGCTGATAGACGCCGCAAGCCCCTTGAATTTGACGTTGCCGATCACATACTCCTAAAGGTTGCACCTTGGAAGGGGATGATCAGATTCGGCAAGAAAGGAAAGCTCGCGCCTCGATATGTTGGACCCTTCAAGATTCTGGAAAGGATTGGAAAAGTGGCCTACAGACTCGAACTACCAGAGGAAGTGAGTAACGTCCACCCGACTTTCCACGTTTCGAACCTCAGAAAGTGCTTGGCCGACCAGGAATTACATGTCCCTCTTGAGGATTTGCAAGTGGACGAAACATTACACTTCATGTAAAAGCCTGTCGAGATCGTGGGACAAGAAACTAAGGTGCTCAGACGCTCACACATTCTCATTGTGAAGGTTCGCTGGGAAGGAAAATGCGGTGCCGAGTTTACCTGGGAACTCGAAAGCGACATGAAGGCGAAGTACCCGCAGTTGTTTGTTACGGCTAAAGCCTAATTTCGGGACAAAATTCCCTTAAGTGGGGGAGGCTGTAACACCCCGTGTTTCGAAAGTTAAAGTCAAAGTCAAGATTGAAGTCAAAGGAAGAAAAGATTGCTAATTGCGATCTGTCACTCCTTGCTCAACTACTGTTTTGACTTCTTTTACTTGTAATCGAATCTATTTAATTATTTGCTTTAGTTGTATTATGTGGAGTATCTACTAATAATCGAGGTTTAATCGTTATTTTAACCGCATGTTTAATCGAATTGTCGCTCATCGCTATCGCATCGCAACTCGAATTACGTGTTCTGGATATTGTTTTACGTGTGTGTGTGTTATATATGTGTTACTTGTGCATGTTATGTTTATGTTGAGGTGTTAATCACAATTACAAATCTATCGCATCGCAATCGAATCGAAAACGCCAAACGCAAGTTAATTATAGGGATTGTATGTTAGATATAGTAGTTATGTTAATTGAGTAATTAGTGGGTAATACTATCGCATCGCTCTCTCGAATTGCATCGCAACGCTCAACACGGTAATCGAAATGACAAAACTCATCAAGCCGGACTCATGGATCGAGTGGGCAACCGATCGAGTGGCCATCCGATCGGATTGTCATCTGATCGGGTTGCCATCCGATCGAGTTGCCACCCGATCGGGCTGGCACCCGATCGAGCTGCCACTCGACCGACCAGCCACTTTCCCCACTTTCCTTTTTGGGAAACGCTATAAATTCCCACCTGTCACGTCATTAAGATGTGACAGCTCCTTTGTTCGACAAGCCGACCTTCAACCCTTATTTCTCTCGATTTCTCTCGATTCTTGTAAGTTTTCAACCTAAATCTTGTACTTCTATGATCTACACGCACTTTTACATCATTTTCATCTTTGAATCTTAACTTTTAACCGTGAAATCACCGGATTTGAGGTGTTCTAGGATGATGTCATCATGGAGTTCTTATGAACTTTAATGGTTGGCTTCATTCCACCAAGAACAACTTTGATCTGAAGGATTTCCACAAGATTAATCAATGTTTTCGCATAAGATTTACATAACTTCATGGTTAAAAAGGATTGAGAAAAGGTTTTCCAACTTTCTTTTAACTCTTTTACACTCAATGCACTCAAAACCGATAGAATCGGAGCTTGTTCTGATCTTCTACTCATTCTTAGTGAGGTATTAGTCCAGATCTGAATTCTATCCGAGAGAACCGTGAACCGGTCGGACTAGGGTGATTCCTGTTCGACCGGGTCACTTAGGTCGAGATGGGGTTTCTGTTGTTTAATGCCAGTTATCGTCACGACTCGTTTAAAAACTACAAAACTTCAAAAGAAATCAAGTGTCAAGAAGATCTGACCGCTGGGACGGATTGCCGTCCGATCAGATTGCCGTCCGATCGGATTGCCATCCGATCGACCGGCCATCCGAACGGGTTGCACTTGGTTCCACACTTAAACCTTTTATTCAAACTTTTCAAAGATCTGAACGTTGAATGGATTGCCGCCTGATCGGATAGCCATCCGATCGAGCGACCGTCCGATCGTGTGACGTTTAGGACTTCGGTACTTAAACAATTTTCAACATGTTCAGTACGTATGAATTGCCACCCGATTGGATAGCCATCCGATTGAGTGACCGTCCTGCTATGAACTTGTTCTCAACTAACAAGACTCGCCAATCGGATTGTCGTCCGATCGAACGACCGTTCGATCGACCGACCTGAAGGGTAGAGATACTTCCCTATTTTTTGAAATGCTACAACAAAAACTTCAAAGTACAAACCATCATACATAAACACATCCTCACCAAACGAGGTGTCAATCCAATCGACTGGCCATCCGATCGGATGACCATCCGAACGGATTGCCACCCGATCGACTGGCCATCCGATCCTTGGTACACTTGCATCGTTTTACGCGCCGCTTATCGTTATGCTATCGTTAACTGTTCAAGCTAATTTCTCTCAGCGCTCCCTTCAATCCAAGGCAGTGTTTATTAAGTTAAACGCTATCCGTGAGTATACTCGATCCCTTTTTGCTTTACGCACTTTTGGGTGTTACATAAGTTACTTATTCTAAATCACATCGAACACACAACGCAAACACTATTTATACACTGACCTCTAATGCATGTTATACGTAACTCGATGAATGCCTGTTTGTTATGTTAACACATTGATTGCTGTCTACCTGCCTTAGCAACGATAGTACTATAGTTTGGACTCAGCACCTGTTTACTCAGGGGTTGTTAAGGACAATTACTTCACGTGTTCGCAGTGGTGAACATGTGAAGCGCACTCACTATTCACAGTTAACTCGTAGTCATTGGTATTGATAGGATCTTTGTCGATAACTTACATGCTTCACATTATACGTTGTACATGCTGGTTATGCGTAAACGATTTTGAACTCTATTATGCTATTATCAAACTTGTATGCTCACCTTTACACTATGTGTATTGACCTTTATTTTAACGTATGTGACAGGTGCTTGAATGCTAGGACTTGTTGTACTTTACCTGCTTTTGTGGAATCAAGTAGGATGGAGTCTAGAAACAAACAAACAATTTATTTTTATTTGAAATCTGAGTTGTCGGAACAGAATAATTCATCTTGATTTGTCTGTAATAACTATGCTACTTGTTATGTCATGGTATGGGACATGATGCTTAAATAATTGGTAATCGTAGTTGTTATGGAAACTTCAGGACAATCTGTTTCGCTCAGTGCCATGCCCCGATGTTTCCGTCATCGGTTGGGGTGTGACAAAAGTAAACTTAAATTATTTAAAAGTTACGTTATTGATTTAGCATTCTGCAACGCGCACATGGTGTATAAATCATGTGTGCTCGATTGTATTTAGGTTTCGCTTTATTATTTTAAAACGATTAAACATGTTTTGTAATTTACTTGTCATTTAAAAGATGTTCCCTTTCTTTATAATCTATTTCCAGTTAAATCTTAAAAATGTATAGTGATTCGTCGTTTAATAAAATGTGGTATGTAAATTTTCTAAAAACCACTCGTTTTTGTGCACAGCTCTTACTACTAGTATTTTATATAATAAAAGAAACCATTTGTGGACACGTGGCAATCTACAGGATGGTCTCAATTCTTTTTTCCCGCCTAAATAAATATTTATTATGGAAACGATTATTGATAATATTAAAATTTAAATTTAAAATTTGTAGAAGAGATTTTGATGATAAGTACAAGAATAACTGATAATGTTATAATAGTTATTAAGATAAAAAAATATCAACGTTTAATTGTTTATAATGATAAAGATTAATTATACCTTTCAAATTCGTAGTCATGCTTCAACACCAAAACAGAATGCACTTTGTTTCTTCAATTTCTTTAATTCGTTTTGATTGGGATTACCAGAGAATATAAACAAAGTTTATAGGTCTACAAATCCATCTCCATATAAAACTCTATTTTTTATTTACTTAATGGATTAGGATGAATGTTAGCGTTTCAAATTGAGCACCATAAGTTAACTTTTATGTATAGATTTGTCATTCGTTGGCGGTTGTAGACACATGTATATCGATTATTTAAATGATTATTCACATGTATAAGATTTTTTTTTACAATTACTATAGTTTTCTTTAAATAAAGAAAAACATTTTACAAGCTATAAAGATATAACGTTTTTTTTTATTATTTGGTATATGAAATTAGGTTTATTCAACCCGTGTAATACACGAGTTTTTTAAAGATATAATTTTTTTTATTATTTACTATTTAAAATTAAATTACATTCATTTAACCATATAATACATGCGGTTTTTAAAGATGCAATTTTACCCACTGGGGTTATATGCGATTGGCACTCTTACCCCCTCCTAGGAAAATTTTGTTGTCTTACCCCTAAACTATTGAAAAACTCTGCCATCTTGCCTCTCGATTTTAAAAAACTTAACAATTCTATTAAATGGTATGTTAAATTACTATATTACCCTTACTTATTACCCCATATGCTTTGTTGTAAGAAAATGTAGAGTAAACTGCAATTTTAACCCCTGGGGTTATATGTGATTGGCACTCTTACCCCTCCCAGGAAAATTTTGTTGTCTTACCCCTCAACTATGGAAAAACTCTGCCATCTTACCCCCCGATGTTAAAAAACTTAACAGTTCTATTAAATGGCATGTTAAATGTGTTGGGTTTTTCACATGTTTATCAAAGTTATTTTATCCTTATAAAATAAAAACGCAGCGGAATATATATTGTTAGTGCATTAATGTCTATCGCCTTCGTCAATACAGATCGTAGCAGAAACATAATGAAACCAAGTCTTATATTGTAATATCTAGAGAAAAGGCAAGGTGGCATTTATGTAATTAATGAGAACTCTCATTAAAGCCTTGGCCTATAAATAGGACCTTTAGTGTTTCATTTTAGAACTTTTGCCACTTGCTATCTTGGAGAGCTAGGAGATAGAGAGAGAATGTAGAGAGAGAAAGGCAAAAGGTGATTCACGTTTCTTGTACGATTTTCGTATCTTCTAATCGAATCACAAATTATTGTACGGTTCTCGTGTTCGGTCCATGCACGTGTATGGATTCCGCACGTCACACGTGTCATACGCAATCGTTCGGGAGTCAAAAACCGATCCTACAAGTGGTATCAGAGTAGGAGCTAGATTGCACGGATCAAACACACAAAATCACACGAGATTTCATTAGATTCAGAGTCAAAAACACATCAGATTTGTCAAAATTCTTACTCTACTCCTTTTCTTCACGTTTTTTACTGAAAAACGCAAATTAAACGAGATTTTACGGTTAAAAATCGCTGATTTTTTTATATTGGCCCAGGTGATTTGTGGTTAGGTCCAATTACAAATTGTCTTGCATAAGATTTGAATCATAATTTGCATGTGAGTATATTGATTCAAAGTATCGAGTGGCAATTCGAACGATTCGCAATCCGATCCACGTGCATTTAATTCATTTTTGTCAAGTGTCGGATCACCATCCGATCCTCTACAACTATTGTCAAGTGTCGGATAGCACTTTTAGTCATCAAAATTGCCAAGTGTTGGATCACCATTCGACCCATAGCACTTTGTTTGTTTTGTCCAAGTGTCGGATAGCAATCCGTTCGATTCGCCATCTGATCCAAATACAAGCTAAATTGTAAAGTGATTTTGTCCAAGTGTCGGATAACACTTTGTTCGATTCGCCATTCGATCCAAATACAATACATAAGTGATTCAATTGTTGTCAATCGTCGGATTGCAAATCGTCGGATCACCATCCGACACTTAGGCTATTTTAAGCTCTCTGATCACCATCCGATCCAATTCACTATTGTTTCTTTAAATCTGATTCGAGTCACATGAATACATTGTCAGGTCCATTTGTCACACCCCGACCACGTAAAACAACAAGACGTGGCGGAAACGTCGGGGAGTGTTGTAACAGAATTAATTGTTTCACAACCATGGAAATTAAAGTTACGTTTTATTTATAAAACAAGAGAGTTACGTTGTCTTAAACAAGAAACAAAGAGTACATAACATAAATTAACTAGTTCTTGCTTCGTTTTAAGTCACAAAGGCATAGGTCCGCCTAAGTGTGTCTCGATCATCCTATGCAAAAGCTCCTGAAAACACATGCGAAAATAGGTACGTCAGCATAAAAATGCCTGTGAGGTACATAGGTTTTGTGAAAATAGGATTCATGACTTAAGTTTAAGAAAATGTTTAATAAAATTTACTCGTTAACCTTGTAAATTGTTTTGTAAATCATTTAAAAAGCGATAAGATAAGATGATATGTGTAAATATAAGAACAATGTAAGGTTAAACGAATAACCAAGTGAAATGAATTGTAATAAGTAAATTGTTTTGTAAACCAAAGTCTTGTGAAAAGCATGTTACTTGTGTAAAATGTATAAGTCCAAAATGAATGATTTAAATAACGCTATGATATGTAATATAATACAAACACTTATATATAGGAAGTACCAGCGGCGTATCCACCATGTTTGTATCATACTACTCACATCTCGTTACTTAAGTCACTTACACAAACCACCAATGTATAAAGTCTATGTTTAAACCAATTGTCAAAAAGTCCTTGTATAAACCATGTCAAATGTTAAAAGTCCAAATGTAGCCGAGTAATGTGCAACTATCGTTATGTATGGTAAGTAATGTGTTGTTACATAAATCAAATGTAAAAGAATGTACAAAACAAAGTATTTTGAATATATCAAAAAGTTATGTTTTGCAAAGTAAATGCATGTTTTATTGATACAAACACTTATGTGGTAAGTTAACGCATACATTCAAGCCTTGAGACAAACGGATAACCCTAAGTCAAGATTATCAAAAGAAATGTTTTCGGATTCAGTTATTCCTTGCATCCAAACAAACCCAGGATGTCAGGAACGGGATTTGTCAAGTCCTATGGTACCACTACTTACTACCGAGCGGCGTAGCTAATGTTAATGAACGTATATAAGTCCCGTTTGTACAAACCGAATGTTATACCAGATGTAAACATGTTATATGAAAACAATGTACTAAGTATGCTAAGTTAACATACAAAGCAGAAAAGTCATGTAAATCAATATGCTAGCATGCTCAGTCAACATACATAGCAGAAATGTAAAGTCAGACAATGTACTAAGTATGCTAAGTTAACATACAAAGCAGAAAAGTCATGTAAATCAATGTGCTAGCATGCTCAGTCAACATACATAGCAAAACAATGTAATGTAAATCATGTACTATAAGTGTACTAATGAACATAGCAAGTATATGATGTGAAAACAGGAAAGCATGAAAGTAACAAGTAGGCACATGTGTTTCACCCCAAAACGTTTGAAAAACGGTAAAATAGGGGTCTATGTACTCACTTGAGATTGCTTAGTAGTCCTTGAGTAACAACCAAACAATGCTAGAGATCACGGAAATCAAACGGTACCTAATATAGGTAACTATGTTAATAAACCGGACCTTAATCAGAGGATCGGATAGAATGAGGGTTCGTAAACCAAATGAGTGTGGGAACTCATGTAATATGGTTTAACAAAGCCTACATACTAAAATGAAACCTAACCTAAGTGCTTACGACCCATTACGACCCGTTTAGGTAGCTTGTGCTACTTTAACGCGTCGTTCGCGTAAAACGCGTTTGGACCGCCTAACTAGTCCTATGACAAGTAAAATATGCCTTAACATGTCTAATATTGTTGCCAAATCAGTTTAGATGTTAAATGTTATGTTGCATATGTTTAAAATGAATTTTGGCGTAAAAAGGGTATTTGGTAATTTACCTAAGGCATATAAACTACCTATCATACAACTAACTAAACGTTGTGACCATAAGGTATAACCTCGGAAGGTTATTCCCTATACAACTATGGCCACCTAATGTGTTTGGTTGAATCCTAATGATCGACCAAATGGGTTGGGTTCGAAAGCATAAGCGATTGATTAGATCGCTTACCCTTACGACCCTAGACAAGCACAAAACTAAAAGTGACGAGCTAAACATGTTAGAACATGTTTAACGAGGTTAGAAAACAGGTTTGGTATCAAAACAAACGGTTTTGATACTTAAAAGTAGTTTGGTTACAAAATACGCAAGAATACGCATTTTGGCCGAAACTACGACTCGTCACTGAGCCTAGATAACGTGGTAATCAGTAGGTATAGTCACAAGGGACTATAACCATCGTGATTACGCTCACGTTGCGAAGTTCAACCGAACTTCGTGTTGAACATAAACTGGTCAACGTAGAAAACGTTAAAAGAACGAAATGTTAAAAGAACGAAAGAGGACTTACAACGGGTCCAAGAATGGAAGTTTTGATCCGAATATTCTCAGGTATGAAGTGTTAAACACATCAACTTAGAGAACAAATTCAGATTCAAAGGTGTGAGTTTTGGAGTTGAGATCATGGGGGTATTTATAGGATTTCTAGGACCGTTAAGATCGTTCCTCGTAAACCGAGATTCAATCACAGTTGTACACCTCGTGCCCATGGTTTTACAAAACCATTGGAGCCCCTAGTATTGGCCCATAGTTTCAGAAATACCATTTGCAAGTGGGTTTTGAGTGTTTAACAGCTATTAACAGGCATTAAACTGGTTTTTCATATCTGACATACTTACGTGGGTCGCGTAAGGTTTTTATGGGGGCTTACGCGGGCCGCCTGAGCCTTCTGATCAGCAAACAACTTTGCAAAATGACAGTTTTGGTCCCTGTTGTGTTTTAAGGCCATTTCCGACATGTTTAAGGCCCGTTAAGCCATCTTTAAGGCCCTAAAATGATGCCTAAACATTGTGGACATGAAACATGCTCAAAAATATGCCGGATGTTGGTTCGTTTGGTCGCATGATCGCGATGTTCGCTTAATTACGACGGAATGCGCATAAGCGCGAAAAACGATCCAAATTGCGTGACGAATGGATTTTTCTTATGCCAAACACTAAAATAAAATATTTTAGTGCTTACATAAATTTTTGGATGTCCGGATGTATTCAGAATGTAAGTTATGCGCGAAAATGCAAACTTGTGCACTTTTTGACGGTTTTAGTCCCTGAATGACCCAAAAGTTTATTTTAGCACACCTAACCCCTCAAAGCCTATTTCTAAGCTATGTTAAGGATATTTATGGTATTTTTAACTTATGGTCATGTTCCGGAATGTCTGTTCTAGTACGAATCGTCATACTTTCACAGTTTGTCGAATTTAGTCCCTGTAGGCGATTAAACTTGTTTTTTCCATACCATAGCCTTCAAAACTTATTTCTAAGTTATGTAAAGGTTATTTAAGGTATGTCAATCATATTTTGATGTTACAGAGTGTTTGTCGCATTAAACTGATTATGTTTACGCACCAGCTTGCGTATAACTATCTTCAAAAGGCGATATAGAGTTTGAAATTGAATAAAAATCAAAACATGAAAAATGTCAAACATAAACTAACAAAAATTGGGATCAAATAACTTTGTTTTATTGATAACTGAACTGTTTACAATGATTACAGACACAGGTGTCACAGTCTCCCCTACTTGTGGAAATTTCGTCCCGAAATTTATTTAGAGGAAACTCGTGGGAATAGATGCGGATACTTCGCCTTCATTTGATCTTCACATTCCCAAGTAAACTCAGGTCCATGTTTAGATTCCCAGCGAACTTTGACCAAAGGTATGCGCTTGCGTTTGAGCCACTTGACCTCACGTTCCATGATTTCCACAGGTTTCTCAACAAAATGCATCGTGTTGTCCACACGAATTTCATCAAGCGGTATGTGGAGGTTCGCATCAGCAAGACACTTCTTGAGATTGGACATGTGAAAGGTTGGATGAACATTTCCAAGCTCAGGAGGTAACTCAAGTCTGTAGGCTACCTTACCGATTCTTTCGACGATCTTGAAAGGGCCAACGTATCTAGGTGCAAGTTTTCCTTTCTTTCCAAATCTGATCACACCTTTCCAAGGTGAGACCTTAAGTAATACACGATCACCGACTTGAAATTCCAAGGGCTTGCGTCATTGGTCCGCGTAACGCTTTTGACGGCTTCTAGATGTCTGAAGGTTATCACGAACCTTCTTAACCTTATCAGTTGTCTCTAAAATGAGGGCAGGTCCAGTAAGCTGAGCCTCACCGATTTCATTCCAGCAGACTGGTGAACGACATTTTCGACCATAGAGAGCTTCGAAAGGAGCCATGTTGATGCTGGAGTGATAACTGTTGTTGTAGGAGAATTCAATTACCGGAAGATGTGAATCCCAACTACCACCAAAATCGATCACACAAGCTCTAAGCATATCCTTCAGAGTCTGGATTGTTCTTTCAGATTGACCATCCATTTGCGGATGATAAGCTATGCTCAGATTAAGATGGGTCCCCATAGCAGATTGCATGGTTCTCCAAAAAAGAGAAGTGAAGCGAGCATCTCTGTCAGAAATGATGTTCAAAGGAACACCATGTCGAGATACAATTTCAACCACATAGATTTTAGCAAGTTTGTCAGCAGAAAAATCCTCACGGATTGGCAAGAAATGCGCTGACTTAGTAAGACGATCAACAACTACCCAGATGGCATCATGACCTTTCTTTGTGCACGGAAGTTTGGTAACAAGACCCATAGCAATATTTTCCCATTTCCAAACTGGGATCTCTGGTTGCTTCAATAAACCAGAAGGACGTTGATGTTCAGCCTTAGCCTTAACCTTAAGACAAGTAAGGCATTTTGATACATATAAGGCAATGTCTTCCTTCATACCAGGCCACCAATACTGAATACGAAGATCCTTATACATCTTATCTGAGCCAGGATGAATAGAATAACGAGACTTATGGGCTTCATCCATAAGCAAGGTACGAAGATCATCTTGGCTTGGGACCCACAAACGGTCCATGAAGTAATACGATCCATTGTCCTTCAGTTCCAGATCAGGTGTTATGTGATAGGGTAACTCCTTACCCATCAAACCTTGTGAAACAGAAGTGTGTTGAGCCTGAGAGATGCGGGTTTGGATATCAGATCTGGCTTGAATATCAGATTGAACATGAACACAATGAAGCTTAGTACGTTCCTTACGACTCAAAGCATCGGCTACGACATTCGCCTTACCAGGATGGTAGCGAATTTCGCAGTCATAGTCGTTTAGAAGCTCAACCCAACGTCGTTGCCTCATGTTGAGTTCTTTCTGATTGAAGATATTCTGAAGACTTTTGTGGTCCATGAAAACCACACATTTTGTACCGTACAAATAGTGTCTCCAGATCTTAAGAGCGAAGACAACTGCACCCAACTCAAGATCATGAGTGGTGTAGTTCTTCTCATGTATCTTCAACTGCCTCGATGCATATGCTATGACTTTGTTCCTTTGCATGAGAACACAACCAAGACCTAAATTTGATGCATCACAATAAACGACGAAATCATCATTGCCCTCAGGCAAAAATAGAATAGGCGCATCACAAAGCTTCAGCTTCAAGTTTTGAAAAGCTTCCTCTTGTTTGAATCCCCAATCAAAGGGTTTGTTCTTCTGAGTTAGAGCAGTTAGAGGAACTGCAATCTTTGAGAAATTTTCAATGAAGCGGCGATAATAACCCGCCAGACCAAGAAAAGAACAAACTTCAGTAGGAGTAGTAGGCGTATCCCAATCCTTAATCGCACTGATCTTGGAGGGATCTACATGAATACCTTGTTCGTTGACAATATGTCCCAAAAATTGAACCTTTTTAAGCCAAAATTCGCACCTGGAGAATTTGGCGAAAAGTTGCTCTTTCTTTAGGAGTTCCAGAGTAAGACGAAGATGTTGCTCGTGATCAGCTCGTGTCTTAGAATAAATCAAGATAGCATCAATAAAAACGATGATGAACTTATCTAAATAGGGCTTGCAGACCCTATTCATTAAGTCCATGAAAACAGCAGGAGCATTAGTCAACACGAAAGGCATAACTGTGAACTCATAATGCCCAAAACGAGTGCGGAACGCTGTCTTGGGAATATCTTCTTCATGCACATGAAGTTGATGATACCCAGAACGCAGATCAATTTTCGAAAAAATAAGAAGCGCCCTGTAACTGATCAAAGAGATCATCTATGCGAGGTAGGGGATATCGATTCTTGATGGTAAGCTTGTTAAGCTCACGATAATCGATACACATCCTAAAAGATCCATCCTTCTTCTTGACAAAAAGAATGGGAGCACCCCAAGGTGAAAAGCTAGGACGGATAAAACCTTTGTCAGAGAGCTCTTGAAGCTGCTTTGACAACTCTTGCATCTCCGACGGTGCAAGACGATATGGAGATTTGGCAATGGGATTTGCACCAGGTACGAGATCAATACGAAACTCGACTTGGCGTGCTGGGGGTAAACCAGGTAACTCTTTAGGGAAAACTTCAGGATAATCCCGAACAACAGGAATATCTTGAATAGACTTACCTTTGTCTTTATCTGCTGTAACATGTGCCAAGAAGGCCACATAATTCTTTCGCAGATACTTCCAAGCCTGAGTAGAGGACATGAGTTTGAGACTACCAGCAGGTTTCTCACCACGAACCTGTAGGATCTCACCTGTCGAAAGTGGCACACGAACGATCTTCTCAAAACAAACTACCTCTGTGTGATGCTTAGCTAACCAATCCATACCCACTATAACGTCGAAGCTTCCAAGTTGCATCAGCGTGAGGTCGATAGGAAAAAGATGGTTGTTAAGGTTCAACTTGCAGTTGCGAAGAACAGAATCAAGAACAATGGGTTCACCACTAGCAACTTCTACTGTCAAGGGTTTTCCTAGTTTCGTTCTAGACATGCGAAGTAATGGCTCAAAAGATAATGGCACAAAACTCTTATCGGCACCCGAATCAAAAAGAACAGATGCAGGCTGATTATTAATAAAGAACGTACCGTTAACCATATTATCGTCTGCTTGCACCTCTTGTGCATTCATGTTGAAGACTCGACCTCGGGCCGAAGCCTGATTCTGATTTAGATTGGCGTTAGCTAGTCTTGGACGCCGGTTTCTGTAGTGGGTCAGATCCCCACAATTGTAGCACGAACCAGGAGGAAAATGAGGTCGTGCAGCTTGACCTTGTTGCTGAGCAAGAGGCTGAGCAACTTGTGGAGCTTGGTTCTGAACTGCCTGATTCTGGTTGACAGGAATGCGGCAAGTAGCGGCAAGATGACCATTTCTTCCACAGTTAGTGCAATGACGACATTGGAGATGTGGTAGGTGATGGCCGTTACACCTGTTGCACAAAGGTGCATTGCCAAGATAAGGCCTCTTGATGGGTGGTTGCGCAGACTTATTTGGTGCAGCTTGAGCCTGTGCAGTAATGACATAGTTTTGGGAAGCCTTCCGCTTCCTAGACCCCTTTGAGGAACCAGAATCCTTTCCCTTCTTGTTTTTACCTTCCTTGCTATCTTCTTTGTCAGCCGCCTGCTTCTTACCTTTGTCACCCTTTTTATGCAGCTTTCCCTTTCGAACCTGCGACTCAGTTAATGTCGCTGCTAACTCGATCGCCTGACGGACTGTGGTAGGGTTACTACCAGTAATGATGTCTTGCACTGAGTCAGGTAGGCAATCGATGTACCTTTCGATAGCCTTGTCGAGTGGGGTAACCATGGTCGGGCAAAGCAGACTCAATTCTTCATACCTATCAGTGTAAGCCCGATGCTCACCACTATCTTGCTTCAAATCATCAAATTCCCTTTCCAAAGCTCGCAGCTCATGACGAGGGCAAAACTCCTTCATCATAATGGCCCTAAGCTCGGCCAAAGTCTGTGCTAAAGCAACCTCAGCACCACGGTCTCTCATAACCCCATTCCACCATGTAAGAGCCCACTTCTTGAACACACTGGAAGCAAACTCGACCTTGCGATTATCAGGACACTGAATGTGACGAAACGTACTCTCAGTGCTCTCGAACCATTGTGGGAGCCCAGTTGCTCCTTCAGTACCACTAAACTTGAGTGGCTTAGCCGAGTTGAAACCCTTGAAATTGCATGGAGCATGATTGTTGTTGTTGGCTAGGTTCAGTTGAGCAATAAGATTTGGGAAAGCAGCATCCATTTGATGCGCGATGATTTCTGCCAGTTCGGCATTCGCTATCTGATTGTCGCGTCGAGGAGGCATTCTAAAAGAGGAAACATGAAAGGAAACGAGTGAGATGATTGGATGAAAAGAAAGAGATGATACAAAAATTGACAAAATCAAAGATGGTGGTTATTTGTTCGTTACCACTAGGCAAACAAACGACACATTGTGACTAATAAAAGTAAATGGGTCAAAAATAATGTTTCGCGAAGACATGATCGCCTATAAGTGAACACTCACCCCAAGAGTTCCCAGGTAAGAGTGACTGGTCCGATTATGTGGATTTGTACGAACACTCTAGCCTTAAACAGAAAACCCAGGGTACAGGCATTCACCCTTCCAGTTTGCATGTGTTCACATTATTTAGAACCCCACACTTTGACGAGATTTTGAAAATTCAAAGGGGTTCAAAACATTGTAACAGAGGGTTCAAAACCTTACAATAGAGGGTTCAAAACCTAGTAATCAATCATCCAAGAACAGATGATTAATTTTCAAAGCGGATTCAGAATTGATGTTCTCGTTGAGGTTATCACCTAAGGATAGATAAAGTGCATGTTTTAATATCTAAACACAAGATAACTTGCGTTAGGGTCCTAGAAAGGTTATAGTCTAGGTCAAAGTATTACTAATAACCTAATTCCCTATAACCATTGGCTCTGATACCAACTTTTCTGTCACACCCCGACCACGTAAAACAACAAGACGTGGTGGAAATGTCGGGGAGTGTTGTAACAGAATTAATTGTTTCACAACCATGGAAATTAAAGTTACGTTTTATTTATCAAACAAGACAGTTACATTGTCTTAAACAAGAAACAAAGAGTACATAACATAAATTAACTAGTTCTTGCTTCGTTTTAAGTCACTAAGGCACAGGTCCGCCTAAGTGTGTCTCGATCATCCTATGCAAAATCTCCTGAAAACACATGCGAAAATAGGTACGTCAGCATAAAAATGCCTGTGAGGTACATAGGTTTTGTGAAAATAGGATTCATGAATTAAGTTTAAGAAAATGTTTAATAAAATTTAGTCGTGAACCTTGTAAATTGTTTTGTTTTGTAAATCATTTAAAAAGCGATAAGATCAGATGATATGTGTAAATATAAGAATAATGTAAGGTTAAACGAATAACCAAGTAAAATGAATTGTAATAAGTAGACTGTTTTGTAAACCAAAGTCTTGTGAAAAGCATGTTACTTGTGTAAAATGTATAAGTCCAAAATGAATGATTTAAATAACGCTATGATATGTAATATAATACAAACACTTATATATAGGAAGTACCAGCAGTGTATCCACCATGTTTGTATCATACTACTCACATCTCGTTACTTAAGTCACTTAAACAAACCACCAATGTATAAAGTCTATGTTTAAACCAATTGTCAAAAAGTCCTTGTATAAACCATGTCAAATGTTAAAAGTCCAAATGTAGCCAAGTAATGTGCAACAATCGTAATGTATGGTAAGTAATGTGTTGTTACATAAATCAAATGTAAAAGAATGTACAAAACAAAGTGTTTTGAATATATCAAAAAGTTATGTTTCGCAAAGTAACTGCATGTTTTATTGATACAAACACTTATGTGGTAAGTTAACGCATACATTCAAGCCTTGAGACAGACGGATAACCCTAAGTCAAGGTTATCAAAAGAAATGTTTTAGGATTCAGTCATTCCTTACATCCAAACTGTAACATTTGTGCTTGTAATCATTATGAACAGTTCAATTATCAATAAAACAATGTTATTTGATCCCAATGTTTGTTTGGTTGTGTTTTACATTTTTCATGTTTTGACTTTTTTTCAATTTCAAACTCTATATCGCTTTCTGGAGGATTATACGCAAACTGGTGCGTAAACGTAATCAGTTTAATGCAACAAATACTCCGAAACATCAACATATACTTAACATACCTTAAATAACCTTTACATAATTTAGAAATAAGTTTTGAAGGCTTTGGTATGGCAAAAACAAGTTAATTCGCTTACAATGACTAAACTTGACAAACTGCGAAAGTATGCCAATCTGAACTGTAATGAACATTCCGGAACATGACCATAAGTTAAATATACCATAAATATCCTTTACATAGCTTAGAAATAGGCTTTGAGGGGTTCGGTATGCTGAAATAAACTTTTGGGTCATTCAAGGACTAAAAGTGTCAAAAAGTGAACAAGTTTGCACTTTCGCGCATAACTTACGTTCTGAATACATCCGGACATCCAAAAATTTATGTAAGCACTAAAATATTTTATTTTAGTGTATGGCATGTGAAAAATCCATTCGTCGCGCAATTTGGATCGTTTTTCGCGCTTATGCGCATACCGTCGTAATTAAGCGAACATCGCGTTCGTACGACCAAACGAGCCAACATTCGACATATTTTTGAGCATGTTTCATGTCCACAATGTTTAGGCATCCTTGTGGAGCTTGAAGTTGGGTTTGACGGGTGTTAGAAGTGCCGTTACGCAACGAAACATGTGCAGGGACCATTTCTGCAAATTCTGCAGAAATAAGGGCTAGGCGTGACGCGAGGGGTCTAGGCGTCATGCGAGGCCCCTTCTGGACCAGATTCAGTGTTTAAACAGTTGGTAACAGCCCTTCAACTCCCCAAAGGCCAATGCCACTTGTCAAACTCTTGTGGTGGGGGCAAAATGAGCTACCACAACATTTCGACAAGTGTACGGGCGAGATCATTCCCTCTTCTCCAAGAAACGATCCTAACGGTGGACCATTTACTATAAATACCCACCTTATGTTCACTCATTCCTCACAAGAATCTGATCTAATGTGCTCTAAGTTGAAACATTTCTTTCATACCTGAGCTATTTTGATCTAGATTAGCATTCGGGGACCCTTTGTAAGTGTTCCTTCGTTCTTTTATTGCTTTTCGAGTCCGAAAGTCAAACTTTGTTTGACTTTCTGCATTGACCAGTTTATGGTCAATGCGAAGTTCGTTTGAACTTCACAACGTGATTGTAATCACGATGGTTATAGTCCCTTGTGACTATGCCTACTGATTACCACGTTGTCTAGGGTCGTAAGGGTAAGCGATATGATAAATCGCTTATACCTTCGAACCCGACCCACTTGGTCGATCATTAGGATCCGACCAAACACATTAGGTGACCATAGTATATAGGGAATAACCTGCCGAGCTTATACCTTATGGTCACGACGTTTAGTTAGTTGTATGATAGGTAGTTTATATGCCTTAGGTAAATTACCAAAATACCCCTTTAATGCCAAAATTCATTTTAAACATATGTGACATAACTTTTGACATCTAAACTGATTTGGCGACAATATTAGACATGTTAAGGCATATATTACTTGTCATAGGACTAGGTAAGCGGTCCGAACGCGTTTCACGCGAACGACGCGTTAAAGTAGCATAAGCTACCTAAACGGGTCGTAATGAGTCGTAAGCACTTAGGTTAAGTTTCATTTTAGTATGTAGACTTTGTTAAACCATATTACATGAGTTCCTACACTCATTTGGTTTACAAACCCTCATGCTACCCGATCTTCCGATATAGGTCCGGTTTATTAACATAGTTACCTATATTAGGTGCCGTTTGATTCCGTGATCTCTAGCATTGCTTGGTGGTTATCTTAGGACTTCTGAGCAATCTCAAGTGTGTACATAGACCCCTCTTTTACTGTTTTCCAAACTGTTTTGGGGTGAAACACATGTACCTACTTGTTACTTTCGTGCTTTCCTGCTTTCACATCATATACTGCTATGTTTGTTAGTACATTATAGTACATGATTTCATTACATTTCATGCTATGTATGCCCATTGTGTGCATACTTAGTACATCGTTTCACATTACATTTCATGCTATGTATGCCCATTGTGTGCGTACTTAGTACTTCGTTTTACATTACATTTCATGCTATGTATGTCCATTGTGTGCATACTTAGTACATTGTTTCACATTACATTTCCTGCTATGTATGCCCATTGTGTGCATATTTAGTACAGTTGTTTTCATCACATGTTTACATTTTGGTATGACATTTGGGTTGTTTAAAATGGAACAATACATTCATTAACATTAGCTACGCCGTTCGTTAGTAGGTAGTGGTACCATAGGAATTGACAACTCCCGTTCCAGACATCCTGGGTAGGTTTGGAAGAAAGGAATGACCGAATTCGATACACATAACTTAGATAAACCTTTAATTTGTTTAAGGGTTTATCGCCACAGTCTCAAGGCTTGGATGTATGCATTTTCACAATACCGCATAAATGTTTGTATCAGTATAGCATGCATTTGTTTCCACAAAACATAACTTTGATTTAAACTATGTTTTACTTCAATACCTTGTTTTTGTGCATTTTACATATGGTTTAGTTGATATATTTCACTTACCATACATGATATTTTTGGGTACACATTACATGATCTACATTAAACATAAACATTTTGACATTGATATACACATTTAGTGGTTTACATTGGACATAGACATTTCGATATGGTTTACACATTAACACATGACAATTCATTTATACATAAACAATTTACATTGGTGGTTGGTTTGAGTAAGTGATTTGAGTAACGAGGCGTGTGTAATATGATACAAGCATGGTGGATACGCCGCTGGTACTACCTATATATAAGTGTTTGTATGACATTACATGTCGTAACGTAACGTTACTTAAATCATTTCAATATTTGACATATTACGTTTTACATAAACAACTTATTTTCACAAGACATTAATTTACAAAACAACTTATCTTATACAAACTCATATCACTTGGTTATTCATTTAACCTTACATTATTCTCTTATTTATGCATATCATCGCTTTTTGAATGATTTACAAAACAAAACAATTTACAAGGTTCATGACTGACTGTTGTTAAACAACTTTTTCTAAACTCATAAGTCATGAATCCTCTTTTCACAAATCCTATGTATCTCATAGGAATTTTTATGCTGACGTACCTATTTTCACATGTGTTTTCAGGAGCTATTGCGTAGGATGATGATCATGACACTAGGGCGGACCTGTGCCTTAGAGACTAAAAATGAAGATAGACTAGTTTAATTATGTTATGAACTCTTTGTTTCCTGTTTAAGACAATATAACACTCTTGTTTAATAAATAAAATATAACTTTGTATGCCATGGTTGTGAAACAATAATTCTGTTACAACACTCCCCGACCTTTCCGCCACGTTTTGTATGTTCTACGTGGTCGGGGTGTGACAGAAGAGTTGGTATCAGAGCCAATGGTTATAGGGAATTAGGTTATTAGTAATGCTTTGACCTAGACTATAACTTTCTAGGACCCTAACACAAGTTGTCTTGTGTTTAGATCTTAAAACATGCACATCACCTATCCTTAGGTGGTTATCAAAACAAAAACCAAATTTTTCCGAAACGATTTTTGAAAAACAATCATCTGTTTTTGGATGATTTATTACAAGGTTTTGAACCCTCTATTGTAAGGTTTTGAACCCTCTGTTATATGGTTTTGAACCCCTTTGAATTTTCAAAAATCTCGTCAAGGTTTTGGGTTTTAAATAGTGTGAACACGTGCAAACTGGAAGAGTGAATGCCTGTACCCTGGGTTTTCTGTCTAAGGCTAGAGTGTTCGTATAAATCCACATAATCGGACCAGTCACTCTTACCTGGGAACTCTTGGGGTGAGTGTTCACTTATAGGCGAGCATGTCTTCGCGATACATTATTTTTGACCCATTTACCTTGATTAGTCACTGTGTGTTGTTTGTTTGCCTTATGGTAACAAACAAATGACTACCATCCTTGCCATTATCAATTTTTGCATCATCTCATTCTTTTCACCCAAACATCTCACTCGTTTCCTTTCATGTTTTCCTCTTTTAGAATGCCTCCTCGACGCAAAAACCAGATAGTGACTGCCGAACTGGCAGAAATCATTGCGCAGCAAATGGCTGCTCAATTCCCAAACCTCTTTGCTCAATGGAACCAAGCCAACAACAACAACAATGCTCCATGCAAATACAAGGATTTTAACTCGGCTAAACCACTCAAGTTTAGTGGTTCTGAAGGAGCGACTGGGCTTCTTCAATGGTTCGAGAGCATTGAGAATACTTTTCGCCACGTGCAGTGTCCTGACAATCGTAAGGTCGAGTTTTCTTCGAGTGTGTTTCAGAAGAGGGCTCTCACATGGTGGAACGGGGTTATGAGAGACCGTGGTGCAGAAGTTGCTCTAGCACAGACATGGGCTGAACTTAGGGCCCTTATGATGAGGGAGTTATATCCTCGTCATGAACAGCGAGCTTTGGAGAGAGAGTTCGATGACTTGAAACAAGACAGTGGCGAGCACAGGGCATATACTGATAGATTTGAGGAGTTGAGTCTGATTTGCCCAACAATGGTTACCCCACTCGACAAGGCTATCGAAAGGTACATCGACGGCCTACCTGACTCAGTGCAAGACATCATTACTGGTTGTAACCCTGCCACACTCCGTCAGGCTATCGAGTTAGCAGCGACATTGACTGAGTCACAGATTTGGAAGAATAAGTTACACAGGAAGGGTGACAAGGGCAAGAAACAGTCGGCTGACAAGGAAGATAGCAAGAAAGGTCAAAACAAGAATGGAAAGAATTCTGGTTCTTTGAGAGGGTCAAGGAAGCGTAAGGCTTCCCAAAATTTTGCTGTCACTGCCCAAGCTAACAAGGCAGCTCCCAACCAACCCGCACAGCCTCCAGCGAAGAAACCTTATTCAGGGAATGCACCTTTGTGCAATAGATGCAACAGTCACCATCAGCCGCAACATCAGTGTCGTTTCTGTAATAACTGTGGGAAATCAGGTCATCTTGCCAATGTTTGTCGATTTGCTCAGAATCGGGCAGTTCAGAACCTGGCTCAACAAGTTGCTCAGCCTCCTGTTCAACAACAGGGTCAAGCTGCACGACCACACTACCCACCGGGTGCTTGTTATAACTGTGGGGATCTGACCCACTACCGTAACCAGTGCCCAAGTTTGGTGAATGCAAACCAGAATCAGGCTCAGGCTCGAGGGCGAGCTTTTAACTTGAATGCCCAAGAGGCGCAGGCAGACGATAATGTGGTGAACGGTACGTTCTTTATTAATAATCAGCCTGCATCTGTTCTTTTCGATTCTGGTGCCGACAAGAGTTTTGTGTCATTGTCTTTTGAGCCAATGCTTCGCGTGTCTAGAAAGAAACTAGGAAAACCCTTGACAGTAGAAGTTGCTAGTGGTGAACCCATTGTTCTTGATTCTGTTCTACACAACTGCCAGTTGAACCTTAACGACCATCTTTTTCCTATCAACCTCACGCCTATGCAACTTGGAAGCTTCGACGTCATTGTGGGTATGGACTGGTTATCCAAGCATCACGCAGAAGTAGTTTGTTTCGAGAAGATCGTTCGTGTGCCGCTTTCGACAGGCGAGATCCTACAGGTTCAAGGTGAGAAACCGTCTGGTGGTCTCAAGCTCATGTCTTGTTTTAAAGCTCGGAAATATCTGCGGAAGAACTATGTGGCTTTCTTAGCACATGTTACAGCAGATAAAGGCAAGGGTAAGTCTATTTCAGATATCCCTGTCGTTCGGGATTATTCTGAAGTTTTCCCTTAAGAGTTACCTGGTCTACCCCCAGCACGCCAAGTCGAGTTCCGCATTGATCTCGTACCTGGTGCAAATCCCATTGCCAGAGCTCCATATCGTCTTGCACCATCTGAGATGCAAGAGTTGTCTAAGCAGCTTCAGGAGCTCTCTGACAAAGGTTTTATACGTCCTAGCTTTTCACCCTGGGGTGCTCCCGTTCTTTTTGTCAAGAAGAAGGATGGATCCTTTAGGATGTGTATCGATTATCGTGAGCTTAACAAGCTTACCATCAAGAATCGATATCCCCTACCTCGCATAGATGATCTCTTTGATCAGTTACAGGGTGCTTCTTATTTTTCGAAGATTGATCTACGTTCTGGAAATCACCAACTTCAGGTGCATGAAGAAGATATTCCCAAGATAGCATTCCGTACTCGTTATGGGCATTATGAATTCACAGTCATGCCATTTGGTTTGACTAATGCTCCTGCTGTTTTCATGGACTTAATGAATAGGGTCTGCAAACCTTATTTGGATCAGTTCGTCATTGTTTTTATTGACGACATCTTGATTTATTCTAAGACGCGAGCTGATCACGAGCAACATCTTCGTCTTACTCTGGAACTCCTAAAGAAAGAGCAACTTTTCGCCAAATTCTCCAAGTGTGAATTCTGGCTTAAAGAAGTTCAATTCTTAGGACATATTATCAATGAACAATGTATTCATGTAGATCCATCCAAGATCAGTGCGATTAAGGATTGGGATACGCCTACTACTCCTACTGAAGTTCGTTCTTTTCTTGGTCTAGCGGGTTATTATTGCCGCTTCATTGAAAACTTCTCAAAGATTGCAGTTCCTCTAACTGCTCTAACTCAGAAGAACAAGCCCTTTGATTGGGGATTCAAACAAGAGGAAGCTTTTCAAAACTTGAAGCAGAAGCTTTGCGACGCGCCTGTTCTAACTTTGCTTGAGGGCAATGATGATTTCGTCGTTTATTGCGATGCATCTAAATTGGGTCTTGGCTGTGTTCTGATGCAAAGGAACAAAGTCATAGCATATGCATCAAGGCAATTGAAGATACATGAGAAGAACTACACCACTCATGATCTTGAGTTGGGTGCAGTTGTTTTCGCTCTAAAGATCTGGAGACACTATTTGTACGGTACAAAATGTGTGGTTTTCACTGACCACAAAAGTCTTCAGCATGTCTTCAATCAGAAAGAACTTAACATGAGGCAACGACGTTGGGTCAAGCTTCTAAACGACTATGACTGCGAAATTCGCTACCATCTTGGTAAGGCGAATGTCGTAGCCAATGCATTGAGTCGTAAGGAACTAACTAAGCTTCATTGTGTTCGTGTTCAATCTGTTATTCAAGCTCGATCCGATATCCAAGCACGCATTTCTCAGGCTCAACAATCCTATGTTTCACAAGGTTTAATGGATAAGGAATTTCCCTATCACATAACACCTAATCTGGAACTGAAGGACAATGGATCGTATTACTTCATGGACCGTTTGTGGGTCCCAAGCCAAGATAACCTTCGGACCTTGCTTATGGATGAAGCCCATAAGTCTCGTTATTCTGTTCATCCTGACTCAGATAAGATGTATAAGGATCTTCGTATTCAGTATTGGTGGCCTGGTATGAAGAAAGACATTGCCTTATACGTATCAAAATGCCTTACTTGTCTTAAGGTTAAGGCTGAACATCAGCGTCCTTCTGGTTTATTGGTGCATCCAGAGATACCAGTTTGGAAATGGGAAAACATTACTATGGATCTCATTACTAAACTTCCGCGCATAAAGAAAGGTCATGATGCCATCTGGGTAGTTGTTGATCGTCTTACTAAGTCAGCGCACTTCTTGCCAATCTGTGAGGATTTTCCTGCTGACAAACTTGCTAAAATCTATGTGGATGAAATTGTAGCTCGACATGGTGTTCCTTTGAACATCATTTCTGACAGAGATGCTCGTTTCACTTCTTATTTTTGGAGAACCATGCAATCTGCTATGGGGACCCAACTTAACCTGAGCACAGCTTATCATCCGCAAACGGATGGTCAATCTGAAAGAACAATCCAGACTCTGGAGGATATGCTTAGAGCTTGTGTGATCGACTTTGGTGGTAGTTGGGATTCACATCTTCCGTTAATTGAATTCTCCTACAACAACAGTTATCACACCAGCATCAAAATGGCTCCTTTCGAGGCTCTCTATGGTCGAAAATGTCGTTCACCAGTCTGCTGGAATGAGATCGGCGAGGCTCAACTTACTGGACTTGCCCTCATTTTAGAGACAACTGACAAGATAAAGAAAGTTCGTGATAACCTTCAGACAGCTAGAAGCCGTCAAAAGAGTTACGCGGACCCAAAACGCAAACCCTTGGAATTTCTAGTTGGTGATCGAGTATTACTTAAGTTCTCACCTTGGAAAGGTGTGATCATATTTGGAAAGAAATGAAAACTTGCACCTAGATACGTTGGACCATTCAAGATCATCGAAAGAATCGGTAAGGTAGCCTACAGACTTGAGTTACCTCCTGAACTTGGAAATGTTCATCCAACCTTTCATGTATCCAATCTCAAGAAGTGTTTAGCTGATGAGAACCTCCACATACCGCTTGACGAAATTCGTGTTGACAAAACACTGAAATTTGTTGAGAAGCCAGTGGAAATCATGGAACGTGAAGTCAAGTGGCTTAAACGAAAGCGCATTCCTTTGGTCAAAGTTCACTGGGAAGCTAAACGTGGACCCGAGTTTACTTGGGAACGCGAAGATCAAATGAAGGCGAAGTATCCGCATCTTTTCCCACGAGTTTCCTCTAAATAAATTTCGAGACGAAATTTCCACAAGTAGGGGAGACTGTAACATCTGTGCTTGTAATCATTATGAACAGTTCAATTATCAATAAAACAATGTTATTTGATCCCAATGTTTGTTTGGTTGTGTTTTACATTTTTCATGTTTTGACTTTTATTCAATTTCAAACTCTATATCGCTTTCTGGAGGATTATACGCAAACTGGTGCGTAAACGTAATCATTTTAATGAAACAAATACTCCGGAACATCAACATATACTTAACATACCTTAAATAACCTTTACATAACTTAGAAATAAGTTTTGAAGGCTTTGGTATGGCAAAAACAAGTTAATTCGCTTACAGGGACTAAACTTGACAAACTGCGAAAGTATGCCAATCTGAACTGTATCGAACATTCCAGAACATGACCATAAGTTAAATATACCATAAATATCCTTTACATAGCTTAGAAATAGGCTTTGAGGGGTTCGGTATGCTGAAATAAACTTTTGGGTCATTCAGGGACTAAAAGTGTCAAAAAGTGCACAAGTTTGCACTTTCGCGCATAACTTACGTTCTGAATACATCCGGACATCCAAAAATTTATGTAAGCACTAAAATATTTTATTTTAGTGTTTGGCATGAGAAAAATCCATTCGTCGCGCAATTTGGATCGTTTTTCGCGCTTATGCGCATACCGTCGTAATTAAGCGAACATCGCGTTCGTACGACCAAACGAACCAACATCCGACATATTTTTTAGCATGTTTCATGTCCATGATGTTTAGGAATCCTTGTGGAGCTTGAAGTTGGGTTTGACGGGTGTTAGAAGTGCCGTTACGCAACGAAACATGTGCAGGGACCATTTCTGCAAATTCTGCAGAAATAAGGGCGAGGCGTGACGAGAGGGGTCTAGGCGTCACACGAGGCCCCTTCTGGACCAGATTTAGTGGTTAAACAGCTGGTAATAGCCCTTTAACTCCCCAAAGGCCAATGCCACTTGTCAACCTCTTGTGGTGGGGGCAAAATGAGCTACCACAACATTCCGACAAGTGTACGGGCGAGATCATTCCCTCTTCTCCAAGAAACGATCCTAACGGTGGACCATTTACTATAAATACCCACCTTATGTTCACTCATTCCTTACAAGAATCTGATCTAATGTGCTCTAAGTTGAAACCTTTGTTTCATACCTGAGCTATTTTGATCTAGATTAGCATTCGGGGACCCTTTGTAAGTGTTCCTTCGTTCTTTTATTGCTTTTCGAGTCCGAAAGTCAAACTTTGTTTGACTTTCTGCATTGACCAGTTTATGGTCAATGCGAAGTTCGTTTGAACTTCGCAACGTGATTGTAATCACGATGGTTATATTCCCTTATGACTATGCCTACTGATTACCACGTTGTCTAGGGTCGTAAGGGTAAGCGATCTGATAAATCGCTTATACCTTCGAACCCGACCCACTTGGTCGATCATTAGGATCCGACCAAACACATTAGGTGACCATAGTATATAGGGAATAACCTTCCGAGGTTATACCTTATGGTCACGACGTTTAGTTAGTTGTATGATAGGTAGTTTATATGCCTTAGGTAAATTACCAAAATACCCCTTTAATGCCAAAATTCATTTTAACCATATGTGACATAACTTTTGACAACTAAAATGATTTGGTGACAATATTAGACATGTTAAGGCATATATTACTTGTCATAGGACTAGGTAAGCGGTCCGAACGCGTTTCACGCGAACGACGCGTTAAAGTAGCATAAGCTACCTAAACGGGTCGTAATGAGTCGTAATCACTTAGGTTAAGTTTCATTTTAGTATGTAGACTTTGTTAAACCATATTACATGAGTTCCTACACTCATTTGGTTTACAAACCCTCATGCTACCCGATCTTCCGATATAGGTCCGGTTTATTAACATAGTTACCTATATTAGGTGCCGTTTGATTCCGTGATCTCTAGCATTGCTTGGTGGTTATCTTAGGACTTCTGAGAAATCTCAAGTGAGTACATAGACCCCTCTTTTACTGTTTTCCAAACTGTTTTGGGGTGAAACACATGTGCCTACTTGTTACTTTCGTGCTTTCCTGCTTTCACATCATATACTGCTATGTTTGTTAGTACATTATAGTACGTGATTTCATTACATTTCATGCTATGTATGCCCATTGTGTGCATACTTAGTACATCGTTTCATATTACATTTCATGCTATGTATGCCCATTGTGTGCGTACTTAGTACATCGTTTTATATTACATTTCCTGCTATGTATGCCCATTGTGTGCATATTTAGTACAGTTGTTTTCATCACATGTTTACATTTTGGTATGAAATTTGGGTTGTTTAAAATGGAACAATAGATTCATAAACATTAGCTACGTCATTCGTTAGTAGGTAGTGGTACCATAGGAATTGACAACTCCCGTTCCGGACATCCTGGGTAGGTTTGGATGAAAGGAATGACCGAATTCGATACACATAACTTAAATAAACCTTTAATTTGTTTAAGGGTTTATCGCCACAGTCTCATGGCTTGGATGTATGCATTTTCACAATACCGCATAAATGTTTGTATCAGTATAGCATGCATTTGTTTCCACAAAACATAACTTTGATTTAAACTATGTTTTACTTCAATACCTTGTTTTTGTGCATTTTACATATGGTTTAGTTGATATATTTCACTTACCATACATGATATTTTTGGGTACACATTACATGATCTACATTAAACATAAACATTTTGACATTGATATACACATTTAGTGGTTCACATTGGACATAGACATTTCGATATGGTTTACACATTAACATATGACAATTCATTTATACATAAACAATTTACATTGGTGGTTGGTTTGAGTAAGTGATTTGAGTAACGAGGCGTGTGTAATATGATACAAGCATGGTGGATACGCCGCTGGTACTTCCTATATATAAGTGTTTGTATGACATTACATGTCGTAACGTAACGTTACTTAAATCATTTCAATATTTGACATATTACGTTTTACATAAACAACTTATTTTCACAAGACATTAATTTACAAAACAACTTATCTTATACAAACTCATATCACTTGGTTATTCATTTAACCTTACATTATTCTCTTATTTATACATATCATCGCTTTTTGAATGATTTACAAAACAAAACAATTTACAAGGTTCATGACTGACTTTTGTTAAACAACTTTTTCTAAACTCATAAGTCATGAATCCTCTTTTCACAAATCCTATGTATCTCACAGGCATTTTTATGCTGACATACCTATTTTCACATGTGTTTTCAGGAGCTATTGCGTAGGATGATGATCATGACACTAGGGCGGACCTGTGCCTTAGAGACTAAAAATGAAGATAGACTAGTTTAATTATGTTATGAACTCTTTGTTTCCTGTTTAAGACAATATAACACTCTTGTTTAATAAATAAAATATAACTTTGTATGCCATGGTTGTGAAACAATAATTCTATTACAATACTCCCCGACGTTTCCGCCACGTTTTGTATGTTCTACGCGGTCGGGGTGTGACACAAACAAACCCAGGATGTCAGGAACGGGATTTGTCAAGTCCTATGGTACCACTACTTACTACCGAGCGGTGTAGCTAATGTTAATGAACGTATATAAGTCCCGTTTGTACAAACCAAATGTTATACCAGATGTAAACATGTTATATGAAAACAATGTACTAAGTATGCTAAGTTAACATACAAAGCAGAAAAGTCATGTAAATCAATGTGCTAGCATGCTCAGACAACATACATAGCAGAAAGGTAAAGTAAGACAATGTACTATGTATGCTAAGTTAACATACCAAGCAGAAAAGTTATGTAAATCAATGTGCTAGCATGCTCAGTCAACATACATAGTAAAACAATGTAATGTAAATCATGTACTATAAGTGTACTAATGAACATAGCAAGTATATGATATGAAAACAGGAAAGCATGAAAGTAACAACTAGGCACATGTGTTTCACCCCAAAACGTTTGAAAAATGGTAAAAGAGGGGTCTATGTACTCACTTGAGATTGCTTAGTAGTCCTTGAGTAACAACCAAACAATGCTAGAGATCACGGAAATCAAACGGTACCTAATATAGGTTACTATGTTAATAAACCGGACCTTAATCGGAGGATCGGATAGAATGAGGGTTCGTAAACCAAATGAATGTGGGAACTCATGTAATATGGTTTAACAAAGCCTACATACTAAAATGAAACCTAACCTAAGTGCTTACGACTCATTACGACCCGTTTAGGTAGCTTATGCTACTTTAACGCGTCGTTCGCGTAAAACGCGTTCGGACCGCCTAACTAGTCCTATGACAAATAAAATATGCCTTAACATGTCTAATATTGTTGCCAAATTAGTTTAGATGTTAAATGTTATGTTACATATGTTTAAAATGAATTTTGGCGTAAAAAGGGTATTTTGGTAATTTACCTAAGGCATATAAACTACCTATCATACAACTAACTAAACGTTGTGACCATAAGGTATAACCTCGGAAGGATATTCCCTATACAACTATGGCCACCTAATGTGTTTGGTTGAATCCTAATGATCGACCAAATGGGTCGGGTTCGAAAGCATAAACGATTGATTAGATCGCTTACCCTTACGACCCTAGACAAGCACAAAACTAAAAGTGACGAGCTAAACATGTTAGAACATGTTTAACGAGGTTAGAAAAAAGGTTTGGTATCAAAACAAACGTTTTTGATACTTAAAAGTAGTTTGGTTACAAAATACGCAAGAATACGCATTTTGACCGTTTTGATCCGAATATTCTCAAGTATGAAGTGTTAAACACATCAACTTAGAGAACAAACTCAGATTCAAAGGTGTGAGTTTTGGAGTTGAGATCATGGGGGTATTTATAGGATTTCTAGGACCGTTAAGATCGTTCCTCGTACACCGAGATTCAATCGCATCCGTACACCTCGTGCCCATGGTTTTACAAAACCATTGGAGCCCCTAGTATTGGCCCATAGTTTCAGAAATACCATATGCAAGTGGGTTTTGAGTGTTTAACAGGCTGTTAAACTGGTTTTGCATATCTGACATGCTTACTCGGGCCGCATAAGGTTTTTATGGGGTCTTACGCGGGCCGCCTAAGCCTTCTGACCAGCAAACAACTTTGCAAAATGACAGTTTTGGTCCCTGTTGTGTTTTAAGGCCATTTCCGACATGTTTAAGGCCCGTTAAGCCATCTTTAAGGCCCTAAAATGATACCTAAACATTGTGGACATGAAACATGCTCAAAAATATGCCGGATGTTGGTTCGTTTGGTCGCATGATCGCGATGTTCGCTTAATTATGACGGAATGCGCATAAGCGCGAAAAACGATCCAAATTGCGTGACGAATGGATTTTTCTTATGCCAAACACTAAAATAAAATATTTTAGTGCTTACATAAATTTTTGGATGTCCGGATGTATTCAGAATGTAAGTTATGCGCGAAAATGCAAACTTGTGCACTTTTTGACGCTTTTAGTCCCTAAATGACCCAAAAGTTTATTTTAGCACACCTAACCCCTCAAAGCCTATTTATAAGCTATGTAAAGGATATTTATGGTATGTTTAACTTATGGTCATGTTCCGGAATGTCTGTTCTAGTACGAATCATCATACTTTCGCAGTTTGTCGAATTTAGTCCCTGTAGGCGATTAAACTTGTTTTTGCCATACCATAGCCTTCAAAACTTATTTCTAAGTTATATAAAGGTTATTTAAGGTATGTCAATTATATGTTGATGTTCCAGAGTGTTTGTCGCGTTAAACTGATTATGTTTACGCACCAGCTTGCGTATAACTCTCCAGAAGGCGATATAGAGTTTGAAATTGAATAAAAATCAAAACATGAAAAATGTCAAACATAAAAAAACAAACATTGGGATCAAATAACTTTGTTTTATTGATAACTAAACTGTTTACAATGATTACAGACACAGGTGTCACACCATTAACTGTTACGGCCCAATAAGAATTGTTTGTTGAATTGAGTTTGTCGTCACAATTATTAATTTGACGGCCCATGTGATATTATAATACATGTGAAACATCATTCTTGTGTCAGTCCATGTGATTATAGATTAAAGGTCCAATTAGATTTTAGTGTTATCAGAATCTTGTGTCAGCCATATGATGAAATTTGACGTATGTGACTTTGTTCATTGATTTAAGTTTGCATTTGAATTCCATAGATTCATTTTGAGGACCAAGTATCGAACGGCAATCCGTACGGATTGTCATCCGATCCACTGCAAGCATTTAACCTTTGACATTTGTTGATCGTGATTCAATCGGATTAACATTCGATCCGTTGACATCCAAGTGATCCGATTCAAAGTCATCCGATTGACTTTCGTTGACCCCGTCCAATCGGATACACATCTGAACCAACTGTCTGTTTAATTTTAAACTGAACGTTTGTTTGATCGTTTGCAGGTGATTCGAGTTGATAAACAAGGAGCAAATTCAAAGTGAAAAACAAGGAGCGTCAAGGCTGAAGAGTTCTACAACACCTTTTATAAAGCTTTTACATCAGAATCCTCAGAAATATCAACTGTTACACCAAAAAAAATAACAAAGGCAATCGATGATAATATAAAACATGATAATTTCTATGGGACTTATTCGAAACCACCTATACTTGACAATATAGAAGATTACACATGGTGGAAAGAGAGGTTTCTGAACTGGACAAAGGCATATGCTCACGAGAGTTGGTTCTGCTTGGAGTTTGGATATAGCCGACCGATAAATGATAAGCATGAAGAGATTCATCTAAATAATCTTTCCGATGAAGACAAACGAAAATTTTCATACGAACAGAAAATGATTGCATTGATTCAGCAATCTATCAGAGAAGATATTTTCTCTTTGTTAATACATGATGGTTCTTCAAAATCGGTTTGGGAAGCTTTAAGGGTAAAAGCTGAAGGGGGGAAACAGATTAAAAAGAATAAAATTGCTTTACTAAAAAAGGAATTTGATCTGTTTGACAGCTTAAAAGGAGAGTCGGTGAGACAAATGATTGAGCGATTTTGTCATTTAAAAATTGAGCTTGATAGGTTTGGGATAGTAAAAACTCGAGAGGAAGTGATTGACAAGATAATTGAAGCGTTACCACGAGCTGATCAGTGGTAAACGTTTGTTTTTATTTTGAAAAATGATGCGTTGTTTGATACAATTACTCTTGATATTTTGATAGAAAAGATAGAAAGTCATGAGCTTGAGCTGCAAAAGCAAAGAAAGATGAACAATTCTTCGCATCAACAGAATGTCGGTCTTTACTACAAGGGCAGTGTACCTTCGGTGATAGTTAGTGAACCGATAAAGACTACATATATTGTTGAAAAGATGAAAGCCTCACAAAAAGGCTCATCAAGCTACTGTCACACCCCCAAAATCCACTCTCGGAGTATAGGCGTGACTAACCAGGATCAAGCCACCAATCATATTGAACAAGCATGTAGGTAGTATATAAAATCCAACACAATACAATTGGTGTCTAAACAAAACATAGTTTAAGTTGCAAGCGGAAGCATAAAGTTTAAAACCAAGTCATAAGTTTAAACGTTTCAAATGTTTAGCATGGCACACAGTTGTCCATGTCCCACAACGATTCTTCCCACTCCAATGCAAGCTCCATGAGTACCTAACGACCTGCAAGGCATGTAACAACGAGTCAACAACAAAGTTGAGCGAGTTCACATTTGGTTGTTTAGTTACAGTGTTCGTAAATCATATGTTTATTTCGTAAACCATGTACTGTATTAATCTGTATCGCGGTTTCCCAAACATGTTTGCGAAGATTAGTGGGGTCTTCCCATGTGTATCGTATTAATCCGTATCGCAGTTTCCCAAACATGTTTGCGATGATTAGTGGGGGCTTCCCATGTTGTATGTTACTAGACTAGTCGTATCCGTACGTGCCCTTCTTAATCCAAGGACCGTAGCAAGTATGAGTGTACGTAGGTTTTACGTACGTGCCCTTCAATCCGAGGACAGTAGTAAGTATGAGTGTACATAGGTTTTACGTACGTGCCCTTCCTAACCCGAGGACAGTGAAAAGTAGTTTAATAGTAATGATAGTACGAGTAGTTATTCAATCCCATTCCCAACCCACCGGGAATCCCATGCCTTAGAAGTGTGAACTCACCTTGGTTTGCTCGGTATGCTAAACTATGTGCTCACAAGAAATCAGTCAAGTCCTATAGTATGCACGTATATTCAATCAGTTCAAGTTCGTAAAGTTCACGTACAATCAATACCACAGAGTGTGTTTGGCAGTTAACATCATGCATCACACAACAGTTAATCACATTCATACAGTTCATGTTCCACATAAATGTCTTTTGCAGTTTATTCTAATATAATTATCCAATAATACACTTAACAGAGTTAGCATCTAACAGAACTATTAAGCTAACTAAGTTTACTGAACTCACAGAGTTACACAGTTAATAAGGTTAACGTAGTTAATAAACTAACAAAGTTAATATTCATAACACTCGACGAAATCAATGTGGCGAAAACCCTTTCCTGGCGAAAACCCTTTGGGGCGACGAAATCCCAAGGGTTTTCGTCGAACATATAGTATGGCGAAAACACTCCTTATGTTTTCGTCTGGCCCTTGTGTCTTCGTCGACTTCAACAGCAACAATAATAACAGTTACACAATTACAATAACCCTAATCATTACTTACAGTTACTCAATCTTATCAACCAATCACTCAATCTTTAGAACTATCAGAATCGTCATTCCAATCATCATGCAACAGAATCATCATTGAATTTAACCTTTAGACATATTTACATATTCATATCATCCATTTGAACATGAGCGGTAATACAAACAATCGGGTCTAGTCCGAACGATTTACAATAGAAACATTAAACCCTAATTACTTTCTAACAATTTCATCATCAAACAACAACAAAACATCCCATCAGCACATCAACATCATGATGCAATATATCCGTAACATAACGAAAACAACCATCATCTAGATCAGTTAACGAATCATTCAAACAGGTTTAGCAACATTACATGATCCTACTCTAACAATCAGAGATATATGTACACATACACGAACATGTAGCGATCCACCCGAAAGTCATACACAAATAAACAATGGTACGAACTAACCGAGATGTAATAAGGATTCAAGCAATAGGCTGGAACGTTTTGGGAATGATAATGATGACACTGGTTGCCATCGTACAGAGAATTAGGGAGAGTGGCCTTAGGGTTTTTCTAAAAGTGTTCAACCTAACGATCTCACAACTTATAACGTAACCATAACTGGGCCGAAGCCCATCCTGTGTTTAGTGTTTTCGGCTAGGGGTGATTTCGTGGGGTAGGGTATTCGGCCAAGGTTCCATGTTTTTAATTATACAAACATGATATTAATACAAAATATATACTTAACCTACACACGTATAATGCACACCTTATGTAAATACAAAAACAACACTTAGTGATCAAGTATTAAATCGAGTAAAAACCTTGAAAACTCGGGTTGTCACATTATCCCCAACTTGAAAGAAATTTCGTCCCGAAATTTAGCACGTGGTTACTGAGGAAGCTAGTTGTGTTGCGTTGTTTCCTGGTATTCCTGGGGTGTCACATCATCCCCCCGTTGGATTGGAATTTCGTCCCAAAATTCCGCAATAGCTTCAGCCTCAGTAGTCGTCCCAAAATTCCGCAGATACTTGAATTTCATTTAATCTTCTTGTTCCCAGGTGAACTCTAGGCCACGACGGGAGTTCCAATGAACTCGAACAAGAGGTATTCTGGTGTGCTTGAGGACCTTAACGTCTCGGTCCGTGATTTCAACTGGTTCCTCGACGAATCGCAACTGATCGTCGATAGTGAGCTCCTTCAAAGGAACTATGAGGGTCTCATCTGACAGACACTTCTTCAGATTTGACACGTGGAATACGTTGTGAACTCCACTGAGTTCTGCTGGTAGGTTCAGTTTGTAGGCCACCTTGCCTATTTTCTCAATGACTTCGAACGGTCCGACGTAACGCGGATTAAGTTTGCCCTTTTTTCCAAAGCGAACCACACCCTTCCAGGGTGAAACCTTGAGTAGCAATCGATCCCCAACTTGGAACTCGAGTGGTTTCCTGTGCTTATCAGCGTAGCTTTTCTGACGGTCATGAGTTGCCGCCATGCGTTGTCGTATCTGAGCAATTCTTTCCATTGTGTCTACTACAACTTCTGGACCTGTGATTTGGCTGTCACCAACTTCTGCCCAGCAAAGAGGTGATCGGCATTTACGTCCGTACAGTGCCTCAAACGGAGCGGCTTGAATGCTAGTGTGGTAACTATTATTATACGAAAACTCCACTAGAGGGAGATGTTTTTCCCAGCTGTTGCCATAATCGATTACACATGCACGAAGCATGTCTTCAAGAGTTTGGATGGTGCGTTCAGATTGCCCATCCGTTTGCGGATGATAAGCTGTGCACATGTCTAAACGAGAGCCAAAAGATTTGTGCATCGCTTGCCACAGTTCTGAAGTAAAACGTGCATCACGATCAGAGATAATAGAGGTCGGCATTCCGTGCCTCGAAACCACTTCCTTTAAGTAAACGTCTGCTAAAGTGGAGAACTTATCCGTTTCCTTGATAGCCAAGAAGTGTGCAGACTTTATGAGTCGATCCACGATCACCCAAATAGTATCATTTCCACGTTGAGATCTAGGCAGGCTAGTAATGAAATCCATGGAAATTTGCTCCCATTTCCCGATGGTTTCTCATAATCAGTCTTAACTCTCGCACAAGTCAAACATTTGCTAACGTAAGTTGCTATGTGAGCTTTCATGCTAGGCCACCAATACGTAGTTCTGAGGTCGTGGTACATCTTATCCGAACCAGGGTGTACCGAGTAACGAGACTTATGTGCTTCATCCATTACAAGTTCTCGTAAATTGCCATAGAGTAGGACCCAGATGCGTCCCGTTACATAGTAGGCGCCGTCTTCCTTTTGTTCTAACCGCTGCCTTGAGCCGTGTAGGGCTTCAGCCCTGACGTTTTCTGGTTTCAATGCTTCTACCTAAGCATCTCGTATCTGGGAAGGAAGACTAGATTGAATGGTGAGTTGTAAAGCACGTACACGTCTAGGTGTAGTATCTTTTCTACTGAGGGCGTCGGCCACAACATCGGCTTTTCCCGGATGGTACTTGATCACGCATTCGTAATCATTCAATAGCTCGACCCATCGACGTTGTCGCATGTTCAACTCCTTCTGTTTGAAGATATGCTCGAGACTCCTGTGATCGGTGTAAATGGTGCACTTGGTACCGTACAGATAATGTCTCCATATCTTGAGTGCGAAAACAACAGCTCCCAGCTCCAAATCGTGTGTAGTGTAATTCCTTTCGTGAATCTTAAGTTGTCGTGAGGCGTAAGCGATGACTTTATCCTGTTGCATCAAAACACAACCAAGACCCTGAATTGATGCGTCACAATAAACCACGAAATCGTCTGTGCCCTCTGGCAATGAAAGAATAGGTGCGCTACAAAGTCTATTCTTTAAATGTTGGAACGCTGATTCTTGAGCATCACCCCAACGATAGGTGACACCCTTCTAAGTTAGTAGAGTAAGCGGCTGTGCAATCTTCGAGAAGTCTTTGATGAACCTTCTATAGTAGCCTGCCAAACCCAAGAATTGGCGGATTTCTATTGGTGTACGGGGTGCAGGCCAGCTTCTAATCGAATCTACCTTGGATGGATCAACATGAATCCCATCCTTGTTTACCACGTGGCCTAGGAAATGGACTTTACGATGCCAGAAGTCGCATTTCGAAAACTTAGCATAAAGTTGTTCTGTTCGAAGCAGTTCCAAAATAATCCGCAGATGCTGCTCGTGTTCCTCCTGACTCTTAGAATAGATCAGGATGTCGTCGATGAAAACAATAACAAACTTATCCGGGTAAGGTTTGCACACTCAGTTCATAAGATCCATGAAGACTGTCGGTGCGTTTGTCAACCCAAAAGGCATAACCAGGAACTCATAATGCCCATAACGAGTCCTGAATGCTGTCTTAGAGATATCCTCATCTCGGACTCTCAGTTGATGGTAGCCTAACCTCAGATCAATCTTTGAGAGTAGCTCGACCCTTGCAGCTGGTCGAATAAGTCATCAATGCCCGGAAGAGGATAACGATTCTTTATGGTCACCTTGTTAAGCTCACGGTAGTCAATGCACATCCTGAAGGTACCGTCTTTCTTCTTTACAAATAATACTGGTGCTCCCCAGGGCGAAGAGCTAGGACGAATGAAACCCTTATCCAAGAGTTCTTGCAATTGTTTGGACAGTTCTTCTAGTTCGGTTGGAGCTAAGCGATAAGGTGCTTGAGCTATGGGTGCTGCTCCAGGAGCTAGCTCGATTTGGAATTCGACCTGGCGATGAGGCAGTAGACCAGGAAATTCCTCAAGAAACACTTGAGGAAAGTCGCGTACAACTGGAATATCCTCTATCTTCTTCTCTTTCATTGATGCGTCAGAAACGAGTGCTAAAATAGCAGTGTGGCCCTTTCGCAAACACTTCTGGGCCTTAAGAAAGGAGATGATGCCCACAACAGCACCACTCTTGTCGCCTTGAATCACGAGAGGTTCTTTACCAGAACGGGGAATACGAACAATCTTCACTTTGCAAAGGATCTCTGCTTGCTGTTGGGATAACCAATCCATCCCAATAACGATGTCGAAACTACCCAAAACTATACGAATGAGATCGATAGAGAAAGTCTGACCAGCTAAGACGAGATTACAACCCTTAACTATGTGTGTGGCTTCTAGGCTTTTACCGTTTGCTAACTCTACGGCATGCTTGGTGTTCAAAAGTGTTGGTGTGCGTTTAAGCATTTGACTAACTTTTAGAGACACATAACTGGTATCGGCACCCGAATCAAATAAAACAGTAACATAAAAGTTGTCGAGAAGAAACTTTCCCATCACCACGTTAGGATCATTCCTTGCGTCACCCTGACCGATCACGAACGCTCGACCCCCAGCACCATTGCCGTCGTTATTACCCCCGTTGTTATTCCCGTTGCCCTGATTATTGTTGTTGTTGTTCTGATTCTGGTTTAACTGGGGGCAGTTCCGCTTGAAGTGACCTTCAGCACCACACTGAAAACATCCCCTGTTGCCCCGCTGTTGCTGCTGCTGGTTCTGTGGAGCTGGTGGTTGTTGTTGATGGTTCCGATTCGATGGTCGTGAGCTCCTGCAATCCTTAGCTTCATGACCCACCTTGAGACACCTCTGACAACGACCCTTGTTGCACTGACCATTGTGGTGTCTGTTGCGTTGGTTGCACTTAGGGAGGTTTCCTCGATATCCACCCTGCCCTTGAGTACCAGAAGATTGTTGACCAGGGCTCTGATAGTCATCAATTTTTCGCTGCTGGGCCTGGGACTGAACTGTAGTTGAACCCTTGCTGGAGGCTCCATTCCATTTTTGTTTGTTGTCACTGGGAGTAACAGAAGTAGTAGTAGCAGTAGCACCTATACGCTTAGGCAGCCTGTTCTGTTCCACTACCTGGTCTGTGAGACGATGAGCAAGACGAGTAACATCCTGGATGGTAGCAAGGTTAGCAGCAGTTACATGGCTTTGAATCTCTGGTACTAAGCCTTTGAGGTACAGCTTGATGCGTTTGATGGGAGGATCCACCATAGTAGGACACAAAATTGCCAGCTCGTTTGATCTTTTTGTGTACGCTTCAATCTCCGACCCTGTCATCTTCAAGTTAAAGAACTCCACTTCCAACTTGTGAATGTCATCACGGTTACAGTATTCTCGCTTGATCAGCTCCTTGAAATCGTTCCATGGGGTGGCATTAGCAGCAACTAACCCCAGCATTTGAACCTGAGCGTTCCACCACGTGAGCGCTATGCCCTCGAGAGTACCAGTAGCATACTTCACCCCACGAGCCTCAGGGCATTCACACATTTCGAAGACCGACTCCAGCTTCTTGAACCAGTGGAGGAGTCCAACGGCCCCTTCAGTGCCACTGAAAGTACTAGGACGACAGTCCATAAAAGTCTTGAACGTGCACACAGGTGGCTGAGCGTGTTGACCTCCTGCCTTGGCAGCTGCGAGTGCTGCAGTAACTTGATCAGTGATCAAAGCCGCCAACTGGGCTTGAGTTAGGTTAACGCGTCTACTCATGATCTTCATATCAAAGGAAACATGAGTGAGAAAGGTTCGCGAAAGTGCGATGACAGAAGAGAGTAAGCACACATATGTTTCAAGCAATAATTGTTACATTTATCTAAGCATACCATGAGCAAAGTTCTATGTAATCTAGCAAGTAGGCAATGTAAACATAAATCATATCACCTAGAATGTTGAGTCTTGCACGTGGAGCGAAGCGTCGTTGTGGATCGTTGAGCACTGTACAGGTTATAGTCTGGTTTTAATAAAAACTTTTTCCCCTATTAAAACCAAGTTCACTATAACCAATGGCTCTGATACCAATCTGTCACACCCCTAAAATCCACTCTCGGAGTATGGGCGTGACTGACCAGGATCAAGCCACCAATCATATTGAACAAGCATGTAGGTAGTATATAAAATCCAACACAATACAATTGGTGTCTAAACAAAACATAGTTTAAGTTGCAAGCGGAAGCATAAAGTTTAAAACCAAGTCATAAGTTTAAACGTTTCAAATGTTTAGCATGGCACACAGCTGTCCATGTCCCACAACGACTCTTCCCACTCCAATGCAAGCTCCATGAGTACCTAACGACCTGCAAGGCATGTAACAATGAGTCAACAACAAAGTTGAGCGAGTTCACATTTGGTTGTTTAGTTACAGTGTTTGTAAATCATATGTTTATTTCGTAAACCATGTACTGTATTAATCTGTATCGCGGTTTCCCAAACATGTTTGCGAAGATTAGTGGGGTCTTCCCATGTGTATCGTATTAATCTGTATCGCAGTTTCCCAAACATGTTTGCGATGACTAGTGGGGGCTTCCCATGTTGTATGTTACTAGACTAGTCGTATCCGTATGTGCCCTTCTTAATCCAAGGACCGTAGCAAGTATGAGTGTACGTAGGTTTTACGTACGTGCCCTTCAATCCGAGGACAGTAGTAAGTATGAGTGTACGTAGGTTTTATGTACGTGCCCTTCCTAACCCGAGGACAGTGAAAAGTAGTTTAATAGTAATGATAGTACGAGTAGTTATTCAATCTCATTCCCAACCCACCGGGAATCCCATGCCTTAGAAGTGTGAACTCACCTTGGTTTGCTCGGTATGCTAAACTATGTGCTCACAAGAAATCAGTCAAGTCCTATAGTATGCACGTATATGCAATCAGTTCAAGTTCATAAAGTTTCACGTACAATCAATACCACAGAGTGTGTTTGGCAGTTAACATCATGCCCCATCTTTCGATGCCATAACTGTGACTCTTTTTCAGTGGCTCGAGACATAAAACAATAAGCCTGACCTGTTGAAGTAGATGTTGTACTCATGTCTAATACGTCCAGGTCATTGACTCTAGGTGCTCTCATGATAATCCACTCTTCGGGGACAACAAACCCTGGTTTCAAGATCAAACATTCTTTATCCGTGAAATGCGTTTTATACATGCGATCACAGATTTGAGAGATGCTTAGAAGATTGTTTTCAAGCTCTGCGATGTAATTTACTCTTTCAAACGTGACAATGCCATTAGATAGAGTTCCTTCACCAATTATACGTCCTCCTTGATTTCCTGCAAAACCTACGTAACCTCCGTTAAACCCTCTAACATCATACAATAGGGCTTTCTCTCCTGTCATGTGCCGAAAAGCTCCACTATCCATAATCCAACGTGAAACGGATCTTGGAAGCCCCTGCACATATTACAAACACTTAGTGAGATTTTGATGCTACCCCAGCCTCTTTTAACTCGGGTAACTTGACATTAAGGTGAGTTTTTGCAGTATATAATGGTGGAAAATTTTTGTCATTTATCTTCAAGCTCTCTTCAGACCCAATCTCAACCTCTTTGTATAAAGAGAAATCCTTTTTCGGAGGTTGACTAGATGATTGATCTTTCTTTACCACATACTTCTTTTCAGAAGTCGATTTTTGTTTTTTTAGTTTCTCATATAAATCTAAAGGTACATACATCTTCTTGGTTGAAGATGATGATTTTTCAGTCTCAGACACCTTTGGTTTTGGAGAACTTTCTTTCTTGTCAACACTTTTTGGCTTCCATGTTTGTTGAGACGAAGCAATCCTTTTGTAAAATTTGGCATTTTTAGTTTCCAACTTCATAACAGGTTCAGTTATGAATTTTATGTTTTCATTTTTCAAAATTTTCTCAACAACCATTGGAGCTTTCCCTTTTGCATCAACTTTCTTTTTCTGACTCTCAATAACTTCAGACTTAGGCTTAAGGTTGGTGCACTTTCGTGCAATGTGTCCAACTTTGTTGCACTTAAAGCATGTACGAGTATCAACTACCCGACTTGTGCCTTCGGTCTGAGGCTGTGAGGCCTTTTTCTCAAAGAACTCTTTGTTTGATTTTGAAAAAATCTCAGATTCTTGCTCAGAAAGTGAGCTTGAACTTGAACTTTTAACAAACACCTTTTTTTCGACAAATTTCTTGTTTTGAACATTCTTTCTTTGATAATTCTTACCACCCTGATATCCACCCGACCATCTGTTTTGGTTGTTGTTTGAAAAACGTGGTGGTACAACAGGTTTTTTATAGTAAGCTTTATCTTTTTCAAATTCAGACACATCGATTTCAATCAACTTGAACACATTTCTTAGTTTACCAACATTCACATTTTCTATTGGAAAATCACGATCTGAATACAACTTATCAGATCCAACCAACTTGTACATCACAAGATTAGGTTCTTCACTTAAGTTCTTTTTGGATTTAGATTTTAGAATGTATTTGTCCAAGAAACATTCATCTTCCTCAGAAGTGTTACTTTCAGACTTTAAAACATTTTTAACCACACTTTTCACAACTTCAGATTGGACACTATCCTCATCAGAAGATGAAGTGAATCTGATATCAATTGTGTCCGGAAGTTTTACTTCTTTTTCTTGTTCATCATTAACCAACCCGGATTTCTTTTTTGAGAAATTGTTTAACACTGGTGGTGGAACCTGGTGAAACCCAACCCCGGTTCCATCAAAGTATACATCTTTGCCTGTTTTGTTTTTCCCAATGGGTTTGGGAACAATGTGTTGTAAAACAAAGCTTGCAGAGTTGTAACTGTTCAGTTTCAACTGGATGCGTTCATTTTCAATTTTAGCTTCTTGAAATTGAAGCTTCAACTTAGCAATTTCATCCAGTTGCTGATTGATTAACTCTTCTTTCACTCTAAGAACACCTGATAGTTGAAGATTTTCTTTGGTTGTTTTACCATTTCTTTCATCAGAATCTTTAACAGTTCGTTTTAGCTTCTCAAACTTTTCTGAAATGTGACGATTTTCAAGAATCAATTTTTCGTTTTCTTTCCTTATTCTTTCTATGTCATTTTTATCATTTTCAATTTTGTCAGTTAATTCTTTTAATCTGTCGTTCGAAGCTTTCAACAATTTATCACGGTTTAAGATCTGATCTTCAACACTTTTGACTCTACCAGTCACTTCTTCAACTTTCTTACCACTGAGGTAAGTGATTGTACTACAAACTTTGCACTTTTTCATGCAATTTTTGCAGCCGTTCTCTGATTTAACTTTCTTACCTGACTCATGTGTATCATTTGAACTGACCTTGTTTTTGGACTCAGTTCCAGAACTAGAACCTACCTCTAGTTCTTTTGCAGCAAGAACTTTATCAGCCAACTTCTTCAAGTTTTCAGCAGTAAACTCTTGAGATGTATCAATAATCCCATCATCAATTTTCTTTGACTTCGGCTTCTTCTCTGCTTCTCTTTCTTTTTCTTCTTTCTCTACTACTTTCTCTTATCCACCTCCCCACCATTCTCTCTGTCTGGCTTCTTCTTCTTCAGCAAATTGCTGGATGAGAGCATCAACACTAATCGAATCTGGATCAACCGCAATATTTCCTTGTGGATCAAGGTAACATTCTCTGTTGGCATCCCATCTTTTTGCTCTTTTAGCTTCTTTATATGTGTCATAGATTCTAGTCATCCTGGTTTGGGCTTTCATCCTTCTGTTGACAAATTTTTCTTTTTCTGTTCTGTTGTCTTTAAAAGGAACAATCTTTGCCACAAATGCATATCCTACTGCATCCTCCTCTGGTAACAATTCGCTCCAATCAAAACCTTCGTCATCATGAATGACAGCAAGAGCTCTTGATTTTTCTTTGGGGGTATCTTCAAGCTGCTTCATTCTGGGCGGTTCTGATTTGTTCTGATGATAGATTGCTCTTTTGTAGTAATCTTCACGAAATGGATTTGCAGTATCATCAGCTGGTGCATTACGACATTCTCTTTTGAAATGTCCTTTTTGTTTACATCTGAAGCACGTGACTTTTGATTTGTCAAAGCCAAGTTTTGTGGATGGTCCTCCAATTGAATGTCGACCAGTAATCTCCATGAACCTTTGGGTTCTTCGGACTGCACTAGCCATACACCACCTGATGTCGATCAACTCCATCTCTTCCGGGTCGATCTGATCGTAGTCCTCCATGGTGAGGTTAGTGTTTCCAATCTTTCCTGCTACAAGGCTCTCATATGACTCTAGCACAGAAGCTAAGAACACCATTTGCTGCTTTGCGGATTCTTCACTGAAATTTTGACCATTCTTTAAATCCACAGCAATGTTGCATTGAAACAGATTCTTTGGAACTGATTGCTGTTGACTTGAAGTATTTGAAGATGATCCTTGACTTGGAGCATTGGATGATAATCCTCCATGAAAACCACTGTTTGAACTTTCTGGATTTGTCAGGTTAGAACTTTCTGCTGAAAAGGCTGTCTTAGGGGACATAGTCTTCGGGATCATACTTCCCCGATAGTACAGCTCCACATTCTACTGGTATGAGGAATGATTGACTTTGCTTGATTTCTTGATCTCCAGCTCATGACTCTCTAGTCTTTCAATCAACAGATCAACCATTAGCTCTTCCGGCTTTATCTTGTTCTTTAACATTAAAGCAAAGTATTTCCAGTCTTTATCATCCGCCAGTGAGTCAAACAGCTTATCAACTAATTCTTCTCGAGTGTGTATGACTTCGTGTCTTGCCAGTTCCAACTTCAAATGCCCAAATCTCTCGATCATTTTAGAAATAGATACGTTTTTCAAACAACCAAATAAATCAAACTCTTTTCTTAACAGTTTCTTTTTGTTTTTTACTATTTCAGCACTACCCACACATTTCACTCTCCATTTTTCCCAAAGATCTTGAGCATTTGTATACTCAATCAAAGATATTATGTCGTCTCTCACAGACTGATGAAGCAATGCAATGCACTTTTGTTCAGCAACAAAATTTTCTATATCTTCATTTTCTGTCAAATTTTCACAATCTGGTCTTCCATTATTGAAGCCATTCTTTAAACTTTTCCAGCTTGGGTATGCAAACGCTTTTAGCCATTATTCAAATCTTTTGGCCCACCTATTGTATTCTTCAATCGCCATCAACTTTGGAGGTTTGTTATATGTACCATATGCACTCTCCACACTTAAAGCATCGGACAGAGTTTTCTTCGCACTTGGAGTGTTTTCATTTGTATTGTTTGAAGTATCATCTCCAGTGTTTCCCACGAAAGCAAACATATCACTGAAAGGATTCATGAATTCATCCATCTTTAAGTACCTAAAACAGTTATCAAATACTTAGACAAATTTTTGTGATTTTCAAAAATTTTCACACAACTGCACTTGGATCGAATGACTGTTCGATTGAATAGTACACAACTGATCACTTAAACGGTTAGTTGTTCGATCGATCAACTGTTCGATCGGTCAGCTATTCGATCGGTCTTCTGTCCGATCAGATGACAATCAGATGAATATAAAGGCAATCAATTACCGTCCGATCGGTCGTCTGTCCGATCGGCTAGCAATATGACGTAAGCAAATGATAACAACCAACAACAATGCTGTCCGATCGGTCAACTGTTCGATCGGCTAACACTGATGATATCAGCAACACTTTCTGTGAGCAATCTAATTCAAGTCGTTCGTACAGTTGTCCGAACGAATTGATGATGTCAGCAAGTTTAAGAATCAGCTAAGTCGTCCAAACGGCTGATGTCAGCAAACAAGAACAGTTTTTCATAGTTTTTGATGATTTTGAACAAGTTTTTGAACGAATTTTGTTATGAAAACTTGAAGGATTATACTTTTACTGATTGCGAATCGATCTATAACAGTTTCGTCATATTTTAACCGTAAAATCACTTCCAATTTTAAGTTTTTCTGATTTTATGGGGACAAATAGAGAAACAATGCTCGAAATGAGTTGAAAGTAGAAGAATATGTCAAATTTCCGGTGAAATTTGACTCGAATCGGCAAGAAAAACAAATTTCTTGTGAAATTTGGCTCTTGAATCGGTAGAAGAAGCTCGAATTTCTGTGAATTCGTTGTGGTAGATCTCGATTCAGCTCCCTGAACGCTCTGATACCACTTGTAGGTCCCTTGGATAGGATCTGTTTGTCGGAAACTAGATGAACCAGCTTTGACTAATGTGCGGAATTCATTTGATCAAACCACAGATATACGACAAAGTATTCAACTCTAAAATGCTGTCTGATCTTTCTATTCAACGTGTATGAAAGTACAAAAGTGCCTCTGAAAGTCAGACTGACATGAGTTCTCCAGAGAGTCAAAGTTGCAAAAGTTACAAATGACCTGATCGGACAGGTATTTAAAAGCAGAGTCAGGATAGAACAAGTGTTGTCCGATCGGCTAGCATGTGATGCTGTTCGATCGGCTGGCATTGCTGACCGATCGGACGCCTGTCCGATCGGCTGAGCTGACCGATCGGACGGCTGTCCGATCGGCTGACATAGCCAACAAAACACAGCACTTTTACAATAACGTGCCATATCCTGATCTGCTAATCTAACATACATACAAACATAAACTATTCACAAACATACAAAATATGACTACATACTGACGGAAGCTACAGACGTTTACACTAACATTCATGATGTTATGAAAATTGTATAGTTTTTGCACTTGAGAAGTGTAAGTTGTTTAAGGATTAATTATTGATTGTTGTGATGATTTTTAAAAAGAAAATGATATGCTTCAATAGCATGGACGCCTCCGTTTTTAGGGGAAACTATGGCAAAATTTTCTAAAAATATAAACACTTAGAAAAATATTTACTAACAAGTATTTACAAGTATATTTTGATCATAAGTTTTCGATATAAACTTTATCATAATTTTTGAAACAAAAATACAAATATTGGAGGTTGGTTTTTATAAATAAAAATGGGTAAACATAGATATTTAGAATATATATACATATTAAGACACTTGTGTGATTATTTGTGTACTCAGTGAAATGGTTATATTATTTTAGGGTAAAGTAATATAACTTAACAAAGTACCGTGAAATTTACTATCCAAAACAATACCGTTACTTATATATATATATATATATATATATATATATATATATATATATATATATATATATATTTTGTAAATATTATTTTTGGACAAGGAGAAATGTATTATTTTTGGGAAATAAAAATATATTTTCCTAGTATAGTTAGAAGATATATGATTTTTGGGAAAAATATATTTTCTGGACAATATATTATTTCGGAAATTACAAATACAATAATACGAAAATACATGCATAAAATACCCCATCCTTGCGAAGGAAATACGAAGTTAAATAATTGAGAAGTATTAATACATAAATATTGCTTAAACAATTATTCCAAAATCAAATATAATTTAAATTGAAATATTATTTTGACAAATAACTATAACTTGGAATAATATCAGAAACATAACTCAAACACGAAAAACTAAAGCAAAGGCACAACCCGTTCGTCTAATAGACATTAGTACACTGTAGGTAGTCGTGGTTGCTGACAGAGTTTGAGTTACGAGTTGAGGACGCAATACAGTGAGTTCATGTCCCCCTTTTCTTTTACTGTTTTCATATTTATACGTCGGGGGTGAAATACATGTTACGGTTATTACAAACTTTTATACATGGTATGGTTAGCTAAGGAGGGTTACTTCTAGATCATGTGAAGGGTGGGTATAACACTTAAGGCCATTAATCCTCGTCGTAGGACCGAGGGACATGAGTGATAGATCTATTTGGGTGTAGCGAGCCCACACCCATGGGGACCAGGGTGGCCCATAGTGGTGACTATGTCTTCCAGCCGGAGGCCCGGTACAAATTTGCTAGGTTTGAGTTTTCCTACACCATTTCACACATACCATTGGCTTTGCAACCCATTGGTGATCTATTTTTCCTTATTGCTACATACCAGGGACATTACATACATACAAGACATACTTTAAAGGTTTATTTATACACTCACACATGAACTCGCTCAACTTTTGTTGATTTTTCAAATTACATGTATTTCAGGGAACTAGTGGATCTGGTAAGGGTATGCATGTGTTTTCAAGTTGCGTTTAAATAAAAGATGTCATCCGTGATCGTAGAGTTTAGGGGATGTATCCTACTCCTGGATGGGATACATGTTTCTAAGCTCGGGTTTGTTTAAGTTCTTTTGTTGAGTCCTTGGAAACTCATTTGAACATGTTGTATTTTGTAACTTAAATTTGGTATCGATGTTTCAAACAAGTATGTTGTGGTATTTTCCTAAACTTAATTAATGGATGAACATCTCATGTTTTTATCATATAGCGTTGTTATGATTGAATGCTATGGTATTAAGAAGTCACACCAATAACCACGCTTCCGCAAAAGTCAGGGTGTGACAAAATTAGGCGTCAGTCTAATGAAGAGTTTTATGCTCAAAAGAAAAGGCAACAACAATAGGTGAAAGATGTTTCAAAGAGAACATGTTTCAGATGTGATCAAACTGGACATCTTGCTCGCAAGTGTCCAAATCTAAAACCTGTTGATGTTGAGAAGAAAAAGAACTCTGATGTTGTGAATCAGAAGTCAACCAAGTTTGATTCAAAGCAAACTTGGAAGCCGAAAATGTCAAAGGCTGACTCACAACAAACATGGAAACTAGTGACACCCAGACTTAGAACAACACAAAGTTGGAAAACAACTGTCGATGCAGCGAAACCAAATCAGTTTTGGAAACCAAAAGTTGTTGTTCAAAATTAAAATGATTCACATTTTTACAAAAGAAGTGCGTCTAAAGGACAAACTTGGGTGGAAAAGAAACAAAAGGTTCCTGTGAGTGATAATTGGAATGAAAATATATTTGTGAAAACTGATAAAGATTTTTCGAAGTTGAATGAATCATATTGTGTTGAAATGCCTAAGGTCAAACAGACCTGGGCTAACTTGTTCAAGTAATTGAATACATTGAATGTGCAGGTGCTCAAGAAATCTGAATATCAGCAAGAGGAGTGTTGGAGCAGCCTGGCACAAGAAGAGGAGGTTATTGAACCCTGCAACTGAAACATGGAGTTTCTATCCTCATAGTTAGATTCTTGGGGATATTTAAAGTACCAATTAAATAGCATTTCAAATCCTTGATTTGATACCTAAAGGTACTATCGTGAGTCCTAAAGGTACTATTGTGAGTCCTTAATTGGATTCCTTATGTGTTCTAATACGAATGATACGATACGACAAAAACAAAGCCAAATCCTTATAAGGTCTTTCTATCCTCATAGTTAGATTCTTGGGGATATTTAAAGTACCAATTAAAATACGTAATTGGATTTCTGGTGTACTTTAAATGCATTGATTCAAAATATTAAACGAGCTAATAACTAAATTAACGAATACGCGATTATGTGATTATGTGTTTATGTAATTCTAAAGCTCGCTATCTAAGTCCTGATAGAATCTTCCGTATTTCCATATGTTAGATTCTCAGAAGGATACACAAAGCACTATCTTAAATTCCTTAAGGGGCTTTTCTATGCAAATAGTAAGAACCTTGGAATTCCAAAGTGCTATTTCAAAACAATTATTTGATTCAAAGTTACAAAGATCCCTTAAGTGGTCTATTTAAAGAGATCGTACGACGGTCTAATTAAGGAGATCATGTGTTGATCTAGTTAAAAAGATCGTACGTTGATCTAGTTAAAAAGATCCTTTGGTGGTCTAGTCAAGTCATTACATGTTTGTCCGATTGATTTTTTCCCCTACGCATTATGAAATGAACTGTGCGGACTGTGCAAGGAATTACGTAATTATGGAAGCATACATAATTATGGAATTCAGTGCACAGAAACCACATTAAGTTTTGTCATGTGTTAAGACCTATAGTGATAAGAATAACGAGATGGGAACAATGTAAAAAGGGCATGGTGGATATGCCGCTGGTACTTCCTATATATAAGTGTTCCTTATTACATTGCGAACGTAGCGTTATTTAAATTACTAGAAGTCCTGGACCTTGACCAATGTTATTTTATCTTACACTCTCCGACTCTGATTTCGAGCACACACAAGTTTCCTATAATAGTTTTCATCGGAAACATTCTCCTATCCGTTATTCAAAGCTCCATGCTTTTGTTACAATAACGACAACACTTTGGCAATTAACAAATTCGCTAAGAATCCAAACGTGACCTAGAGTTTTACTTAGGGTACGAAGGATTCATTCGAAAGCGAAACAATCACAGTTGTCTTCACAAGTTTCCTCTAAAATTAAATTTTGGGGCGAATTTTCCTAAAGTAGGGGAGACTGTACCACCTGTGTCACTACGACCATCATACAAATACAAAACCAATGAAATATTATGTTTCATACTTGGGATTTGTATAAATATGTGTTCAATTTATGCAAAATTCTCAATACCTGGAGCTGGTTTTGGGTCCCCATTTTATTTATAAACCATGTGCACAAATGTAGGGCCAAGATTACACCTTCCTAACACTTGGAATGATCATGATGATCCAATCTTCCTATAAATAGCAGTGGGTTCTCATTTGGTTCTTCACACTTGATTCAATTTCTGCTCTAAGTTGGAGTTTTCATACTTCATACCTGAGCAATTTGAATCAAATCTTCATTGCTTGGACCTTTTGTAACTTCTTTCATGCTTTTTATGCTTTTCAAGCATGAAAGTCAAACAGTGTTTGACTTTCTGCTTTGACCAGTCTTTGGTCAACACAAAGTTCGTTTGAACTTTGCAACGTGAACGTAATCACGATGGTTATAGTCCCTTGTGACTATACCTACTGATTACCACGTCGATTAGTGAAAGTGACGAGTCAAAGTATCGGTCAAAATACGTGTTTATGCGTATTTTGCATCGAAGCTATTTTCGGGTATCAAAACACTTTGTTTTGATATCAAACATATTTTCTAACTTAGCTAAACATGGTTCAACATGTTTAGCTCGTCACTTTTAGTCTAGTGCTAATATAGGGTCGTAAGTCAAGCGGTCTTGACAACCGCTTAGACTTTCGAACTCGACCCGTTTGGTCGATCGTTAGGATCCGACCAAGCATGTTTAGTGACCATAGTTGTATAGGGAATAACCTTCCGAGGTTATACCTTATGGTCACTTAGTTTAATTAGTTGTATGATAGGTAGTTTATATGCCTTAGGAAAATGACCAAAATGCCCTTTTCATGCATAATTTGTATTTAAGTATATGTAACTTAACTTTTGTCACTTAAACTAATTATGCAACATATATAAACATGTTAGGGCATATAATACTTGTCATAGGGCTAGTTAGGCGTCTCAAACGCGCATTCGTGCGAATGACGCGTTAAAGTAGCGTAAGCTACCTTAATGGGTCGTAACGGGTCGAAAGCACTTAGGATAGGTTCCGATTTAGAACGTAGGCTTCGTTAAACCATATCGCATGAGTTCCAATACTCATTTGGTTTACGAGACCTCATCCTACCCGATCTTTCGATTTAGATAACGATTGTTTAATTTAGTGATTCCATACTAGGTGCCACTTGATTCCTTGATTTCTGAGCTTTGTTAGGACACTTAATCAAGGATACTTATAATCTCAAGTGAGTACATAGTCCCCTCTTTTACTATTTTCAACTGTTTTGGGGTGATACATATGTGCCGATACGTTATTTTCATGATTTCGACTACATGATTACACATGCATAGAACTATCTTTTGACGAATTGAACTAATATCCATGGTTTAAACACTGATTTCCAAAGTTTGTTACGACTATTTGTTTGTTCATATGTTTACTTATACATTCATTAACAATGATCAAGCCGATTGGTAGTACGATATAGCGCTATAGGACTAGACACCCCATTCCTGTTGTATGGAATGTCAGAAACCAAATTTTAACCAAATAGAATTTGCCTTTGTGGTATTTCTATAGTCTCTAAAGTGTAATTTGATGCATTAAGGTTTGAATGTATTGCTAAATCGCGATTTATGGTATATTTCGATATACTACCAACGTGATACTGTTTGCTAAAGCATAATTTGATATGCTATTGTTTACTAAAGTATAATTTGATATACTACCAAACCACGATTTAGGTATGTTCCGACATACTACTAACGTGATATTATTATTTACTAAAGTATAGTTGATATACTACCTACTTTGTTATTTCACAAACTAAAGTATACTACCAAAGCATAGTTGATGTGCTATTCTCAAATCCAAAGCATAAGTTGATATGTTATTTACAAAACCAAAGTATAATGTATTATACTACCGATGTTTTTCATTCTTTAACCAATGTATACTTGTGATGTACTACCAAAACTATTATTTCCGAAACTAAAGTAAATTCTAATATACTATCTATTTAACTATTTCATAACTAAAATATATATTTAGATATACTACTCGTCCGTTTATCTCAAAACCAAAGTAAATTTTTGTATATACTATAAACATTTTACCAAAACAACGCATTTTAGAAACAAAACTTGTACGAGGATTCATGGTTATTTTTGAAAACATAAACCCTTTTCTTGTGTTATCCAAAACCATGAATCTAATTCACAAAATCCTATGTTACTCACAGGCATTTTTATGCTGACGTTGTTGGTGCATTTTATGTGACAACAGCGTTGGATTGTTCTTTGGATATTAAACGAGTTTGGGCCGCGAAGACTTATGAAGACATAATGGAATTCGAGTTTGTTAAAGCCCAAATCGTTCAAGTTCAAGTTAAAGTCCATCTAGTTTAGCCCAAATTGTAAACAGAACTCGTATGGGCTGAGCCCAATTCGAATTGTATAGGTTGTGCTATATAAACAACCTTTACCTAGAGTTTTAGGGTTAGACTTTTAGGCAATTGAGAGAGAGTTCGAATACACAGAACATTGGTTGTGAGTTCGTGGAGATCTTTAGTGATTGTAAACGTTTTCGTTGGATAATCATAGAAGATCAGTTGGTAAACCGTCTTGTGTTCTTGTTTCTGTTTGCTAGGTTTATCAAGGGGATTCCGCACCCTTGGTAGATTGTCAGTTTTGTTAAGATCCATACGGATTAGGGACCTACAATTGGTATCAGAGCAGTTGCTCTTGTGTACGGTTCAAAACTGATATTACAGATTCAAGGATTTTATTCGTTTGAAGATTTTCGGATTTTGTGTGAAGAACAGTGAAGAACATCGAAGAACAGTCAATATTTTGAGTGTTTGATTCGTTTTGGTTATTGATCTGACTTGTTTGCTTGTTTTTAGGAGTTTCAGTTGGAACGTTATCAATCAGAAGATTCTGTGGTGTAAAAAGTGCCGACTTTTCGGGATTTATTATTGGAAGATTGCTGATCTCGACTAGAATTAGTGGTCTCGACTGGAGGTCTCGACTAGTCCTTTCTTCACTCGAAACAAGTGGTCTCAACTGGGTACTGTTCACTCGAAACCAGAGGTCTCGACTGGGGTCTGGAGTTGTGCATATTTGACTCGAAACGGAGTGGTCTCGACTCGAAACAGTGGTCTCGAGTTGTGCATATTTGACTCTCGAGTTGTGCATATTTGACTCGAAACGGAGGTCTCGACTCGAAACAGTAGTCTCGACTCGAAACAGTAGTCTCGACTGGACTGTGTGGTCTCGGCTGGACTGAGTAGTTGCAAGTTTGAAAGTGGTGGAATTTTTCTAGGCAATCGTAGGAAAAATTATCCGTAACTCATCTGGACAAACCGTTTGCACCGTTGGACTCCTTGGATTTTTAAGAAAAAAAAACTCTGGAAAATCCCGAAAACGGTTTTAGACATTATATATCATTAGAATCATAATCTCGAGACGAATCTAACGGTATAACTTGGTAAAAACAGGTTTCGGACTAAAATTGTACGGTTTAACCAGTCTGCTTAAGTAAAATGTCAAACATGTCTAAATTAAACGAAGTCTTGAGGATGGAACACGAGGTTGGCACAACAAACAAACCACCTAAGATGATGAAGGTGGAGAACTATTTGACATGGAAGGATAGGTTTCAATCCTTCATTGAATATCAGGACACACGTATGTGGATCTGTATTGTAGATGGGTACACAAACCCAACACATGACTTTGAGGGCAGACCACGTGTCACCGCATATGTGAACATTCAAGAGAATGATAAAAAGATGTATGAGGCTGAAAAAAGAGCCTTGGCTGCTATCAAGATGTCCCTACCTGATAGCATCAAACATACCTTTAAGAAGTACACTACTTCAAAGGAAATGTGGGATGCACTAGAAAAGAGATATGAGGGAAATACTGATGTGAAGAAGAACAAAGTTGATCTACTGAAGAAGCAGTTTGCTGTATTCAAGCACATGAAAAATGAGTCACTTGAGGACGTCATCACTCGATACTACCATCTGATGTCAGAATTGGACAATTATGATGTAGATAGCTATACTGACATAGAAAAAAATGACAAGCTGCTTGATGCTCTACCTGTTAAATGGGATATCTACACTCTCATGATCAAGGGAGAAGCTGATTATGAGACAAAGGAACTGGAAGAAGTAGTTGGAAAGCTAAGAGCTTATGAGCTCAGTATGAAGAAGAAGGACATTGGATATGATCAGGTTCAAGATCCAGGGATCTACAATGGGCTTACATCTTCTTCATCTCATGATGCTTCTAGCGACTCTGCTACTGCGTTTCTTTCGTGTGATAATGAGCAGGTCACAGTAAATGAGGATGGTGATGCGTGTTTTGTAGCTGCTTCTGGAGGATCAACAGGAGTTAAGAGATCATCAGCTGTTAAGCAAAGTAGTAGTACAAAGTCGATGCCAATGAGTGTGAAGTCTGCTGAAGAACATCTTGCTCTACTTGCTTCGTTTGTTGCTTCTTATGAGAACTACTTTCAGGGGAAGATATCTGATCCTGCCACTTTGGATGAAGATTATGATCAGATTGACCCTGATGATCTAGAAGAGATAGATTTGCAATGGCAGATGGCCATGATATCAAGACGTGTGAAGAGGTTTATGAACAGAACTGGAAGGAAGTTTGTGGGGAAGAGTGTTGGATTTGACAAGACCAAAGTGAGGTGCTTTAACTGTCAAAGTTATGGTCATTTCGCTAGGGAATGTGAAAAACAAAAGCATGAGACTACGAGTCAGAGTTCAAAAAATAGGAATGCATCAAACAACTCTAACTCAAGGGCGTTGATCTCTACTGCAAGAGAAGGCTCATATGACTGGAGTATTCACTTGGAAAATGATGAAAATGTCACTCAAGCTTTCATGGCAGAAATTGTGCCAGTTGATGATGCTGAAGCTAACGTGAATGATACTAAGGTTGAGAAGAAAAGTGAAGCTGAGGTAGATAAGGCTGATCAGACAACAGATGCTGAAGAAGAAAAGCCAAAGTCTGACCGTGAAAAGGAAGCTGAAGAGAGAGATGCAAAATACAAAAGAATGGAAGCTCAACTTGCTGCTCTTATGGCCAACTCAGACAAATCAACAGGAGAGGTAAGTAACTCTGCTACTTCGATCTGTTTAAAATGTCGTGAATTACAGGTTGTCAACACAAAACCAAAGTCTGGTGAGCGAGATGTCTAACATAAAAGAATCAAACTTTTTTGCTAAAAGAAATGAATCTTTATACTTGAAATGATAAAAGGTTATGAAAGTGAAATTGAAGCTTTAACCTGCAAACTAAATGAAAAACTTCAAGTCATAGACTTAGCTCATGACATGATGGCTGAGAAAACAAAAGAAATTTCTGAAAAATGCAAAGAGTTGTCAGATGCACAACTCAAAATTGTTGAACTCGAAAAGAAATTAGGTCAATTCAGGGATTCTACTTTTGTTATGAAACACATGATGGGTGGGTTAAAGAAGAGTAATGACAAGACCAGTGTGGGATTCAAGGGCTTCAATGAAGTCCCACCTCCTCTTAGTCATGACTATTCATTCCTACCTGATGAAGATGAGTTCACAGACTTTCTGTCAACATCACCAAGTAGTTTCACATCTAGTAAAGGTGATGTGTTTGAAGATAATGATGATAAGAAGGATAATAACAGCAAACCTGTTTTGAAAAAGAAAAATTCCAATCCTACGAATAAAAATCCAACTTTTGTTAAAAAGGTTAATTTTGTTCAAGGAAGTGACATGAAAAATGAAACAGATGTTATTGAAAATGAATCAAATGTAGAGTTTGCTAAAAGCAAAAACATAGAAAATCTTGAAACTAAGCAAACTGAACCAAATCCTTCTAAGGCATCATCATCAAAACCGGAATCTAGTTCAAAGGCTTCAGTTGAGAAGTCTTCGAAAAAGAGATCGTGCTTCAAATGTCATACAAAGGGACATGTAGCTAGCTGCTGTCCTAACAAAAAGGTTGAAGCACAAGTTGGTGAGAAACAAAGAGGAAAATCACCAGAGAAGAAAGGTGATAATGAGGAGAAAGTCTCAAATTCTCCAAAGAAATCTACTCCTAAGCAACGAGAGAATGTTGCTGGTGGTGTAGACAAGGCTGAAAAAGGAACTCCACAAATTCCTCGTTTTCAAAGAAATCAACCAAGATTTCAGCCTGAATCTACATCAGGCAGATATAAGAGACCTAGATGTAGCTCACCAAGAATGAACAACCAAAATTCAAATAATTTCAGAAGTCAAGGTCTGTTGGAATTATATGTACGGGTTCGATAAGTCAACGCTGCTGACCGAGCTATGACCCGTAAGAGTTACACCTTGGGCAATGAACATTAAATCCACTTAACTTGGTTAACTGGTAATCACGAACAATTAACGAAATAAACGGACATATTATTTATACTAATTATAAATAATATGTATGATGTTTATTCTGTTATTCTCGGGCTTTATCGCGTCTTGAACCTGTACTACAAATTTTAGATTTGGTACCCGGGTAATTATTAAATCATTATATTTAATAATTATTTGTGGCTAATAATTTGGTTGGTCGTATTAAATGCTTTTCTCCAATTTTGCATGAAATTGTATGTGTGAACACATTTATATCACACTTGAAAAAGGTTAGATGCATTAAATGCTCCACCGATTATCATCTATATTAAATATGGAATAGGGACTTTTACTTGGATACATAATTGAAGTCTATGTCTTCCACTAAAGGGATACAGACGAAAATTTTCACAAAATAAAGCTTTGGCCTTTTAAAAGCTAAAGAAAATTCTCGGCTTCAAGTTTTGAAGAACGAAAATACATATTCTTTTTCGAGTAGATAGCTTTTGAAAGAAAAAGGATCTCAAGTATTGTTCAATCGCTGCTGTTCAGTTGAACACCACCGGTTACCCGACGCACCCCGTTTTAGTCCGTGTTCTAGCAACTCGTTCATTGTACCTCGGTGTCTCGATCGGTTAATTATTAACCACAAGGGTATAATTTTTCTCATCGGTAGATTAATTATTTTATATACCGTATTTGCATGTCTGTAACCATGATCCTGTTCGGTTCACTTTTTGGTGTTGATTATTATAAATATTCCGCTGCGTTTATTAATTACCTTTTTAATTAATAAAATATATCAAACCAGTTTTTGATTAAAGTAAAATTGACACCACTGAAACCCAACAGTGGTATCAGAGCCACGCTTACAACATGCAAATCGGTACCGGTCCTTTTAACCGGAATTAGAACACAAACTTTAATTTTTTTTTTTAAGTTTCTGTTCTAAATAATTTTAAGGGCAACTTTAATTTTGGTCAATATTTTATTTGTTTTGCTTGACCAAAAGATTGCCCAGTATATTTTGTGATTGTTGTGGAATATGTAAATCTGGCCCGACCTTATTTTTTATGGTTGTAGATTTTATTCGGTTTTGTAATTATTTTTTTTGCCACTGAGATGGTTCAAAGTTGTAATAGATAGTTTTTTTTTCTTTTTGTCTTTGTTATATTTACTTGTTAAATATTGTTGATACGAAGACCCGAAGAAAACCGAATGCCAAGAGGAGTCTTGGAGTTAGTGTGAGTTGCTCAAGACAACAAGATGCACTCAAGTCCATCCTTGTGGTTGTTTGTGTGTTGTGACCCCGTGACCCGTTTGATCTTGCTATAAGGCTCTAGCAAGATCGGACAATTTTGGCCATATGGATTTACATATTTATCTTGCTATTGTGGTTGCTTTTATCTTATAATTTGTTATAACATAACCAACCCAAATACCAACATTATTTTAAAAGGAGTTTTAAAATATTAAAAACAATCACATTAAAACAAGTTCTAAATTGTTTTTACAACTTGTTAAAGTTTTTGTTATAAAACAAAGGTTGTTTTTGAAACAAATAATAACCAATTAAGTTTTGCAAATTAAACTAGTTTTTAATTTCAAAACTATTAACTTAGTAGTTTTCCATTAACTTAAAATTGGTTATTCCAAGTCGCGACAAACTTAGTTTTAATAGGTTATTTAAAATTAAGTGTCCTGAGAGATGAAAGGGTTCATCAAATTGTCACGACTAAAATATATACTAAAATTGGCTCTTGCGACCCTATTTGGTAAATATTAAAATTAACCCATAATTAAAATCAATAGTCTATGCCATCCTATCACAAGCTACACTTGGAACATAATGCGAAACATCAGTGTTTGGAGCCACAGCACCGCACTTGGTGTCTAGCTTATCCTTCCATGGTGCAAGGGTTTCGTTGACACATCCGGCCCTTCCACAAGTACCTTCTTTTAGGACGACTATTACTTTTTCTTTTCTCATCACATGCTCCAGCTGTCTTGAAAGTAAAAAGTCGGCATAGATGAGGCTAAACGTATCAATGCATAAGACAAGAGTTGTCTTAGCGGCCTCATATCCGAGAGTTGTGCAATTCTCACAATTGACACTCGTTGTCAGTCTGCCTAGTCACTTATTAAAGTGTATGCCACAGCTGCCTTTAATACTGACCTAGCCAGATTCTCATTCCTTGTTTTAATTACTGTAATGGGTCATTAATTAAATAAGGAAATATACATCGAAAATACTAATTTATATCACCTTGCTTATATATAACTGATGTCATCTGAAAACAACTCCTTCATTCTCAAGTCTATACTTGAAAAGAAATATTTTTTTGAATAACACCAACCTTCTCGAATGGCACCGCAATCTGAGAATAGTTCTCAAGATGGAGGAAAAGCTGTATATCTTAGATGGCACAGTCCCTACCGAGCATGAAAGTAATTCTATTACTACTCGCTAAGCACTGGAGAAACATAACGAGGATGCCGTTGAGGTACCCTACCTTATAAAAGCCACCATGTCTCTTGGACTACAGAAGAACATGGAAGATATGGATGCTTATGACATGATCTAAGCAACTGAAAGGCATGTTCCAGAAACAAGCCCGACAGGAGCGGTATGACACCATGAAACAGCTCATAAGCTGTAAAATGCTGGAAGGATCATGTATCAGTACTCGTGTGCTAAAAATGAAAGGATACATTGACCAAATGAACAAACTTGGTTATTCCATAAAACCAACCAAGTTCTAATGGTCAAGTCTGGTGGTGTTAAGAAGCCCAATAACAAGAAAAGGAAACATAAGAGCAAAGGCAAGAGAAAAGTTGTTACTGCCAGAAATGCCACTAACGACAAGCATGTTGCAAAACCACACCCTCCTAGGAGCGGCAGTGCTTTGAATGCAACTAAATGGGCACTGGAAAGGAAACTGCCCACAGTATCTAGCCAAGCTGAATATGAACAAGGCCAACAACATTGGCACTTCTTCTGATATTCTTATTTATGTTATCAAACTTTTCACTGTTTCTAGCAACACATGGGTATTTGATACCGGATGTGGTTACCACATCGTTAATGTCTTACAAGAACCTGAAAAGTGGAAGAAACTGAAATAAGGCTACCTGGAACTCATAGTTGGTAATGAAAGAGGGTTCCAGTTCTTGCAACTGGAACATTTTGTTTTTCATGTACCCGTGGCCTTATAGTTACTTTAAATAACTATTTATATGCATCTGGTTTGACCAGAAACATTATTTCAGTCTCTTCACTGTTTGAACAAGGATTCAATTCAAGTACGTTTTAAATAGTTCTTCTATTATAGCCTACTTGAATGATGTTCTTTATTTTGAGGTTAAACCTCGAAATGGTATTTATGAGATTGATGTTCAAACAAGTAGTGACATATATCATCTCTCTAAGCGTAACAAAGCTGGCATAAAAGAAATATATGGCATTGTAGACTTGGCCACATAAGTAAGGCACGCATAAAATGGCTTCAGTCCAAGGGGATTCTTGAATCCACTAGACAGGACTCCTTTGATGATTGCGAATCTTGCTTAGCTGGCAAACTCACAAAGCACCCCTTCACCGATGTTGGTGAACGGTACAATGGTTTTCTAGAACTCATTCACATGATGTATATGGCCCTTTCAGAACCATGTCTAGAAACCATGACTAAAACCAGCTTGATAGAAAGATAAAAGTACTTCGATCAGATCGATGTGGTGAATATCGCAGCTTTGAATTTCTCAATCATCTAAAAGAGTGTGGAATAGTTTCACAAACTCTCTCCACCTTGCACACCCCAACTTAATGGCGTAAGTGAAAGGTGAAATCAAACTCTACTTGATATGGTTCGATCGATGATGTCTAGAACTAACTTGCCTCACTCCTTTTGGGACAAGTTCTTATGATAGCTTCCCACATTGTAAATTTAGCTCCGACTGAAAGGTAAACAAAACCCCATATGAGATATGGCATGGGCGTAAACCCGATTTGGAATACCTAAAAGTATGGGGATGTGATGCATACATCACCAGTGATGATGATGATAAGCTCGATCCTCGAGGCGAAAAGATTGTTTTCGTCAGATACTATAAAAGAAGCGGATATTATTTCTACCATCCTGATGCAAATGTTATTTCCATCAAAAGGAAGGGGCACTTTCTCAAGGAAGAACTTCTTAATCGAGAAACTGAAAATAATGTGGTTGATCTTGAAGAAATTCAAGAACCACAAACAACCGCTAAGGTAGTCGGACTGTCTGATCAACAAGTAGTTGTTGCCAATGAATCAGACATAAAACACAAGCGTTTGCAGAAGTAGTAGAACTCGCAAGAATCTGATAGATGTCTATGGCGTCTAAAAGGTCCCGAAGTCTTATTAGTAGCTGAGTCTAATAACGAACCTACTAACTACAAATCTGCTATCTCAGATCCTGAATCTGCGAAATGGCTGAAAGCCATGAACGCTGAGATGCAATCTATGCATCAAGTCTGGGACTTGGTTGAGCTACCCCCCGAATCTCGGGCAGTAGGGAGCAAATGGCTTTTCAATAGAAAAACCGATACGCATAGAAATGTACACACCTTTAAAGCACGGCTAGTTGCGAAGGGTTTCACTCAAACTCGGGGTAATGACTATGATGAAACTTTCTCGCCCGTTGCTATGATCAAATCGATCAGGATATTGCTTGCCATAGCCGCGTACTATGACTACCAGATATGGCAAATGGATGTCAAAACTGCTTTTCTTAATGGGCATCTCTCTGAAGATGTCAATATGGTTCAGCCTGAAGGTTTTGTCGATCCTAAATATCCAAGTAGGGTGTGTAAGCTGAATAAGTCCATTTATGGACTCAAACAGGCATCTCGTAGCTGGAATCTTCGTTTTGACTAGAAAATCAAAGAGTTTGGTTTTGTCAAGAATGAAGATGAGCCTTGTGTTTACAGAAAGGCTAGTGGAAGCACCATATCATTCCTCATCTTGTATGTGGATGATATACTAATCATTGGAAATAACATCCCTATGCTTAATGAAGTTAAACACTATTTGGGATCTTGCTTTGCAATGAAAGATCTTGGAGAAGCAGCTTATATTCTAGGAATCAAGATCTATAAGGATAGATCTAAGCGACTTCTTGGGCTAAGTCAAAATACATACATAGACAAAATGATGACACGCTTTTAGATGGAAAACTCCTAGAAAGGAGGTGTTCCTGTGACTAAAGAAACCGTGTTGAACAAATCGCAATCTCCTTCAACGGACATTGAAGTTAAGCAAATGGAAGTAGTTCCATATGCTTCAGCGATTGGTTCAATCATGTATGCTATGTACTAGACTTAACGTCTCGTATGCTTTAAGCATGACCAGTCGTTTTCAGTACAGTCCTGGCATTGCCCATTGGACTGCAGTAAAGAACATTCTGAGGTACTTGAGAAGAACCAAAAATATGTTCTTGGTGTTTGGAGGAGTGGAAGAGGAGTTCACTGTAAGGTGTTACACTGTTGCTGGCTTCCAAAGTGACCGAGATGATTCTCGCTCACAATTAGGATTCGTATCCACTCTCAATGGAGGAGCTGTCTATTGGAAAAGCTCCAAACAGAGTATAGTGGCGGATTCAGCCACCGAATCCGAATGTATAGTTGCATCAGATGCTGCGAAAGAATCTGCTTGGATGAAGTAATTCATCAGCGACCTCGATATGGTTTCAAGAATTCATAAACCAATCTAGGTGTTCTGTGATAACATAGGAACCATGGCTCAAACCAAGGAGCCTAGATCACAGCGCCATGCACATTCTAAGAAAGTTCCACTATATACGGGAGATACTGGAACGAGAAGACATCTTAATAAGCAAAGTAGACACAGATCAAAACCTAGCAGACCCGTTCACTAAGCCCATGACTCAGGACAAACATGATCAGCACATGGATGCTATCGGGCTTAGACTAGCTAGCAGTATGTTTTGATTTAGTATTTGGATGTACGAACATTCAAACAGTTTTACCTTTTGAATTCACCTTTGATTTACTGGTTAAATGCAAACTTTGAATCTTACAACTGTGTTCGATTTTAATACGTTTAATCCATGAATCTTGTATTCTAAATTATCCGTAGTCGGTCAGACTCGTGGGAACGACTCTGAATTAAGACTATTCTGACTTTGGACTCAAGGAGTTGACTTCCAAATTCACAGACCTCATTATGAATGACGTTGGATGTAACTCGCATCAAATTATCTTCATGGATCTTAGTCATAAGATGATTTAATATTGGTATACTCATTTAGTATCCTCTGACCTGAGATACATATTAGAACTTCCGTTTACCAAGGATTATTCTTTGATTATTGTCAACCGCTGTCGCGTAACTGCCAGTCATAAAGGCTTTAATTGGGAATAATTCTGAAGTTCAGTGGGAGTTGTATGTAGTCGATAAGGGATTCTGTACTCTTACATGATGTGTAACAGTTAGACATTGTGGCGCCCTCGTTGATTCAAACTGGTGAAGTGTAAGGCCTTACCCAAACTTACTGTGTGTTTGTTCGGACCACTTTGACTCTTGATCGAGAACAATAATAATTGAACACCATATGAGAATGAAATTAATCCATGTCTCATTGATTCAATTTATGTCTTTTACAGAAAGGATGAATGACAACAATTACCATAAGTCTGTTGTCTTGCATTAGTAAGTTGTTACTAATGACAAGGTGTTTTGGTTAATGACTTTAAAGTGTCATACCTTGTTGGGGGCAGCCATGTGCAGCTAGAGCGCCGCTGACTGTCTGCGTTGAGGATTTTATCGAAACCCGTCCAAGTGGGAGATTGTTGGAATTATATGTACGGGTTCGATAAGTCAACGCTGCTGACCGAGCTATGACCCGTAAGAGTTACACCTTGGGCAATGAACATTAAATCCACTTAACTTGGTTAACTGGTAATCACGAACAATTAACGAAATAAACGGACTTATTATTTATACTAATTATAAATAATATGTATGATGTTTATTCTGTTATTCTCGGGCTTTATCGCGTCTTGAACCTGTACTACAAATTTTAGATTTGGTACCCGGGTAATTATTAAATCATTATATTTAATAATTATTTGTGGCTAATAATTTGGTTGGTCGTATTAAATGCTTTTCTCCAATTTTGCATGAAATTGTATGTGTGAACACATTTATATCACACTTGAAAAAGGTTAGATGCATTAAATGCTCCACCGATTATCATCTATATTAAATATGGAATAGGGACTTTTACTTGGATACATAATTGAAGTCTATGTCTTCCACTAAAGGGATACAGACGAAAATTTTCACAAAATAAAGCTTTGGCCTTTTAAAAGCTAAAGAAAATTCTCGGCTTCAAGTTTTGAAGAACGAAAATACATATTCTTTTTCGAGTAGATAGCTTTTGAAAGAAAAAGGATCTCAAGTATTGTTCAATCGCTGCTGTTCAGTTGAACACCACCGGTTACCCGACGCACCCCGTTTTAGTCCGTGTTCTAGCAACTCGTTCATTGTACCTCGGTGTCTCGATCGGTTAATTATTAACCACACGGGTATAATTTTTCTCATCGGTAGATTAATTATTTTATATACCGTATTTGCATGTCTGTAACCATGATCCTGTTCGGTTCACTTTTTGGTGTTGATTATTATAAATATTCCGCTGCGTTTATTAATTACCGTTTTAATTAATAAAATATATCAAACCAGTTTTTGATTAAAGTAAAATTGACACCACTGAAACCCAACAAGGTCAATATCAAAATCGATACCAAAATAATGGTGGTCGAACTTTTTATAACAATGGCTTTAGAAATTACAACAATCAAGGTTCTTGGAATCAAAATCAAAATTTTCAAAGGTGACATAGTCCAAACACAAATAGGTACCCTCAGGACCAGAGACCTTATGGAAATCAAAACCCATTTCCATCAACAGGTCCAAGATCCAAGACTCCAGTTAGGAGTGATGGATATTGGATGGATGTTCCTGTAGTTGGTGAATTTGGACGACCCAAGACCATTAAGGCTTGGGTCCCCCAATCTAACTAATCTTTTGGTTGGTGTGTGCAGGATGTGACAACTCGAAATTTAGAACCTTTCGTGTATCTTAGTGTAACCTACTTGAAACATTATGTGACTAGTGACGTATTGGTGTAATGATATATGTGAACATCCTATGTGATTACGTGCTAAGTTTATGTGTTGTAATTGTATGTATGTGTGTATGTGTGTATGTATATGAACCGAGAACCATGAACACGAATCGAGACCATGCGGTCTCGAGTGAACAATGAAACAATGGGCCGGATGGGCCATACACCCCATTTAACCCAACAGAAAGCCCATTAGGGTGCACATATGTGGAGCAAGTATATAATGTTTAGTGATAGCCACACTTGTCATTTTGGGCAAACAACACACATACTCCTCCACACACACACTCTCACATTCTCTCACTAAAACCCTAGACACCAAGCATCACCTCTCCTCCTTCTTCTCGGATCAAACTGGTGACACTAGGAGCTCTCGGATCGACTCACACACACACACCCGTTTGGAAGCTTCATACTCACCTTTGAAACTCATCAACCGGTTAGTGTCTTTATGATGTTTGTTGTTGAACGATAGCATGAATGATATGATTTAACTAGTGTAGTTGTATGCTTGATAAGGTTTTTGTGAATCGGATGTGGATGTTATTGATAATCGGCTAACATGTTTTGATTTCGGATATGTTATATAATGAGCTCATGATATATTGTGTCTAAATATGATTCAAACCATTGATTGTTGATGTTCATGAAAGCCGGCTTGCATATGTGTAGTACCATGATGAATCGGATTAGTGTAGAGTTGATTTTGAGATGTTATGTGTAACAACTGTGCTTGTAATCACTATGAACAGTTCTATTATCAATAAAACAATGTTATTTGATCCCAATGTTTGTTTGATTGTGTTTTACATTTTTCATGTTTTGACTTTTGTTCAATTCCAAACTCTACATCACTTTCTGGAGAGTTATACGCAAACTAGTGCGTAAACGTACTCAGTTTAATGCGATAAATACTCTGGAACATCAACATATACTCAACATACCTTAAATATCCTTTACATAACTTAGAAATAAGTTTTAAAGGCTTTGGTATGGCAAAAACAAGTTAATTCGCTTACAGGGACTAAATATGACAAACTGCGAAAGTATGTCAATTTGAACTGTAACGAACATTCTGGAACATAACCATAAGTTAAACACACCTTAAATATCCTTTACATAGCTTAGAAATAGGCTTTGAGGGGTTCGGTGTGCTAAAATAAACTTTTGGGTCATTCAGGGACTAAAAGTGTCAAAAAGTGCACAAGTTTGCACTTTCGCGCATAACTTACGTTCTGAATACATCCGGACATCCAAAAATTTATGTAAGCATGACTATATTATATTTTAGTGTTCGCCATAAGAAAAATCCATTCGTCGCGTCATTTGGATCGTTTTTCGCGCTTATGCGCATTCCGTCGTAATTAAGCGAACATCGCGATCGTACGGCCAAACGAACCGACATCCTAGATATTTTTGAGCATGTTTTGAGTTCCCTATACTTTAACTTCATTTTAGAGCCTTGAAATGAGGTTAACGGGGTTCAAACGCATCGAAAATCGCTTAAACGGGCTGCAGGGACCATTTCTGCCAATTTTGAAAGTTTGCTGAAACAAGGGGGCAGTGGCGTAGCGCCACTGCATGTAGCCTTACCAGTCGCGCTACGTGACTGCCTACTCTGGGCAGAAACATCAGTTTAGTGACCAGATTCAGTGTTTTGCAATTCCAATCAATTTTTCAACACCCCAAAGGGCAAGTACACTTGTCAACACCCTATGGTGAGTGCCAAAGAGCCACCACAACTTTCCGACAAGTGTTAGGACGAGATCATTTCCCCTTTTCCAAGAAACGATCTCAACGGTGGACCGAAAACTATATATACCCCATGCCTTTCATTGTTTTAAAGCACAAGAATTCTGATTTGAGAGCTCTAAGTTGAAACCATTGTTTCATACCTGAGTTCTTGGATCGGGATTAGCATTCGGGGACCCTTCGTAAGTATTCTTTCGTTCTTTTCCTTATTTTACTGCTTTTCGAGTCAGAAAGTCAAACTTTGTTTGACTTTCAGCGTTGACCAGTAATGGTCAATGCGAAGTTCGCTAGAACTTCGCAACGTGATTGTAATTACGATGGTCATAGTCCCTTGGGACTATGCCTACTGATTACCACGTTGTCTAGGGTCGTAGGGTAAGCGATCTAATAAATCGCTTATACCTTCGAACCCGACCCAGTTTGGTCGATCATTAGGATCCGACCAAATACATTAGGTGACCATAGTAGGTAGGGAATAACCTTCCGAGGTTATACCCTATGGTCACATCGTTTAAGTAGTTGTATGATAGGTAGTTTATATGCCTTAGGTAAATTACCAGAATACCCTTTTCATGTATAATTGGTAATTAAGCATATGTAACCTAAACTTTTGTCACATAACTGATTATGTAACATGTTTAGGCATATAACACTTGTCGTAGGACTAGTTAGGCGGTCCGAACGCGTTTCACGCGCACGATGCGTTAAAGTAGCATAAGCTACCTAAACGGATCATAATGGGTCAATAAGACTAAGGTTAAGTTTCATTTAGTATATAGGCTTTGTTAAACCATATCACGTGAGTTCCTACACTCATTTGGTTTACAAACCCTAATGCTACCCAATCTTCCGAGATAGGTCCGGTTTATTAACATAGTTACCTATATTAGGTGCCGTTTGATTCCGAGATCTCTAGCGTTGCTTGGTGATTATCTTTAGACATCTGAGCAATCTCAAGTGAGTACATAGACCCCTCTTTTACTGTTTTCCAAACTGTTTTGGGGTGGAACACATGTGCCTACTTGTTACTTTCATGCTTTCCTGTTTTCACATCATATACATGCTATGTTCGTTAGTACATTATAGTACATGATTTCATTACATCTTATGCTAGGTGTGCCCATTGTGTGCATTACTTAGTACATTGTTTTACATTACATTTTATGCTAGGTGTGCCCATTGTGTGCATTACTTAGTACATTGTTTTACATTACATTTTATGCTAGGTGTGCCCATTGTGTGCATTACTTAGTACATTGTTTTACATTACATTTCATGCTAGGTGTGCCCATTGTGTGCATTACTTAGTACATCGTTTTACATGACATTTCACGCTATGTATGTTCATTTGATTACATACTTAGTGCATTATTTTCACATGCTTACATTTTGGTATGACATTTGGTTTGTTTACATGGGACAATACATTCATTAACACCGATCATGCCGTTCGTTAGTAGGTAGTGGTACCATAGGAATTGACAACTCCCGTTCCGGACGTCCCAGGGAAAGGGGATGAAAGGGATGACCGAATTCGATGATATAAGACAGATAGACCTTTAATTTGTTTAAAGGGTTTATCACCACAGTCGCAAGGCTTGGATGTATGCATTTTCACAATACCGCATAAATGTTCATATTAAATAGTTGCATGCATTTACACAAAACATAGCTTTGATTTAAACCAAGTTTTACTTCAATACTTTGTTTTTGTGCATATGGTTTAGTTGAGACATTTCACTTGCCATACATGACATTTTGACATAGACATTTGACATGGATATTTGACATAGACATTTGACATGGATATTTGACATAGACATTTGACATAGATATTTGACATAGACATTTGACATGGATATTCGACATAGACATTTGACATGGATATTTGACATAGACATTTTGACATGATTTACATTTGACACAAACACTTTTGACATTGGTTTTACATACTACATGATTTACATCTTGACATGAACACTTTGACATATTATTCAATACATTTTGACAATTGGTTTAAACATAGACTTCTTACATTGGTTGGTTTGGTTTGATTAAGTGATTAAGTAACGATGCGTGTATAATATGATACAAGCATGGTGGATACGCCGCTGGTACTTCCTATATATAAGTGTTTGTATGGTATTATATGTCGTAACGTTATTTGAATCATTTCAGTTTGAGACATAGAACATTTTATACAAATAACATACTTTTCACAAGACATTGATTTACAAACAACTTATCTTATACAAACACATTTTTACATGGTTATTTATTTAACCTGACATTTACTTATACATATCATCTGATCTTATTGTTTTCAAATGATTTACATGACAAAGTAAATAACAAGGTTCATGACTAAACATTTTCTCAAACATAAGTCATGAATCTTATTTTCACAAAACCTATGTATCTCACAGGCATTTTTATGCTGACGTACCTATTTTCACATGTGTTTTCAGGTGCTTTTCCATAGGACGTTGATTATGATACTAGGGCGGACCTGTGCCTTAGAGACTTTAAAAGAAGATAGACTATGTTTAATTATGTTCTGAACTCTTAATTTACTGTTTTGAGACAATGTAACACCCTTGTTGATAAATAAAATACAACTTTGTATGCCATGGTTATGAAACAATTAATTCTGTTGCAACACGCCCCGATGTTTCCGCCGCGATTTGTTGTTTTACGCGGTCGGGGTGTGACATTATGTGATGATTTGAAACCCCTAGATGAGTATGTTCAAGTGTGTTGATTTGTTGTTCATGATTATGTTGTGATTAATGCTAGAAACCCGGAAATATGATGGATAAGTTTGAATGATCAACATGAACATGATATGAATATGTGTAGAACTTGTTGAATATGATATGAAGATGCCTTGAATATTTGAAAAACTTGTTGTTTGATCCATTTGTGGTAAGTAATAGACAAAGAAACATGTTTAAGGATTGTGGTTGGATAGTACATTGTGTCATGAAATCAAATTTCCATTGGATAGTACAACTGTGCAAAATCAGCAATTGTTGGGGGTCGAGACCCCTGGTCTCGACTCGAGACCACCTCATGACAACTCGAGACCGCGTGTTGCGACACAGGTTGCGAGTCGATAACCCTAGTCTCGACTCGAGACCATGCAACATCAACACAAAGCAGCTTGATACGAGACCATGGTTGCGAGTCCGGTTTCGACTCGAGACCAATACGTGCATGACTCGAGACCTCCTTCGTTGCGACTCGAGATCTTGTAGGCTACAACTCGAGACCGCACAGTCTCGACTAGAGACCGCACAGTCTCGACTCGAGACCACATACATGTGTTCGCTGTTTGGACTTGCACCCCATTTCGGGCTTAAGTGATTGGGCCGGACTTTTGGGCCTAATGCATGGACCTTATACGTTTCTGTTGAATATGAATGATACTTGCATGTAATGTGCTAGCATACGTGTAGAAAAATACGTGCACTACTTGGTTTGAACCTGACTTAAATGGTATCTATGTTAGGACGTAATTGATCACTTACAACTTGATTGACTTTTCTGTGTATCTGCCGAGCAAACCAAGGTGAGTTCACACCCTCTACAAAGCATGGGATTCCCTGGGTTGGGAATGGGGTTAAGGAACATGGGTTCCTCGTCCTCCTTGGGTAGGACAGCAATGGTTCAGGAATGAAATTCCTCGTCCTCACGGACAGATAACTCGTACTAGACCAAAACTCTATCACGAAGTCCCTCCTTTTTATATCGACTTAATCGCCGGGCCAATGGCGAGCGGGTCATTAGTTAGATAGCGCTATTTAGGTCTGACAAACCTCACACCGTGCCGCAGAGGACGGGCGTGAACTAATGGACTACTGGCACGTCAATGATGATAGACATTGACAGTTCAGGGCACATAAACATGACTACAGTCAGCAGTCGATATGGTAACGAGTCTAGTATATACATGGGGTAGCCCCCACGGCCGAAATGCCAGATAACTAACACGGGGTAGCCCCCACGGCTGGATTGCCAGAGTAACCGGGAATAAACAAGTCACGTTTTTAACTATGGGGTAACCCCCACGGCAGGATGCCAGATAAAGGAAACTGTTTTCGAAACAACTTAAAAGAAACACCCAACCGTGAACTCACTCAACTTGTTGTTGACTCGTTACTACATGCTTTGCAGGTCAATAGGTTCTTAGCTGGAGCTTGCATGGAAGAGGGTCATTGTGGGACATGGACGATTGTGTGCCATGTTAACTTTGAAACAATTAAACTCATGTTTTGGTTTTAAGACTTATGCTTCCGCTTGCAACTTAAACTATGTTTTGTTTGAACACCAATTGTATTGGTTGGGTTTGATAACTACTTTTATGCTTGTTCAATATGATTGGTGGCTGGATCCTGGTCAGTCACGCCTCCAAGCGGTGGTACTCCGCAGGTGGATTTTGGGGGTGTGACACAGGAGCTGCTAAGGAGGATTATCAACTTATGGTATGTTGATAGTGGCTTCTCCAGGCACATGACGGGGGATGCGAGGTTGTTTTCTGAATTTGAAGAATATGATGGTGGACATGTAAATTTTGCTGGTGCTAAAGGTGGTAGGATTACTGGACGAGGAAAAGTGACGAATGGGAAGATCACTTTGGACAAAGTGAACTATGTTGAGCAGCTTAAACACAATCTGATGAGCGTGTCATAAGTCTGCGACAAGGGTCACTCAGTCCATTTTACACAGTCTGAGGCATTGGTGTTGAAACCGGGTTTGGTCATTCCGGACGAATGGATAGTAATGCGTGCACCAAGTAAAAATGATACTTATGTCATGGACATGGGTGCCAAGGATCCAACTACTGCGGTGGCGTGTTTACTGTCAAAAGCATCTGAAGCTGAATCTATGTTGTGGCACAGACGCATGGCCCATATTCCTACCGTAAAATGAATTATATCATAAAAATGAGCTAGTGAAAGGGGTTCCATTGCAGAGGTTTCAAGTGGAAGATAAATGTCTTCCATGTCAAAAGGGAAAACAACACAAGAAACCTCATAAGTCTAAAACAGTAAATTCCATTAATGCCCCTTATGAAGTACTTCACATGGATTTATTCAGTCCAGTGAATGTGAGGAGCATAGGTGGAAAGTACTACTGTCTTGTTGTCACTGATGATTACTCACGTTATTCATGGGTTTTCTTTTTAGGTACAAAAGATGAGACAGCAGAGATGCTAATAGATCTTTTTACAAAATTGGAAAACGTCCATGATGCAAGGATCAAGAGGATAAGGAGTGATAATGGCACAGAGTTCAAGAATCGGATTCTGGATCTCTACTGTCTTCGAAAGGGAATAGAACATAAATATTCTTCTCCTTATACTCCTCAACTAAATGGAGTCGATGAGAGGAAAAACAGGACGTTGATTGAAGCCGCTAGGACGATGCTTTCAGATTCAAAGCTACCAGTTCTTTTCTGGGGAGAAGCTGTGAACACAGCTTGCTACGTCCTAAATAAAGTTTTAACCATTAAACATTTTAACAAAACATGTCATGAACATATGTTTAACGAAAAACCAAACTTAACAGGCTTTGAACCATTTGGATTACCCTGCACCATTGTGCGAAATAAAGATAAACAGAAATTCGATGAGGTGGCTGACGAAGGCTACTTTCTAGGTTATGTGCCTGGTACACCGAATAAAAGGGTTTTTAATCTCAAAACTGGTAAAATTGAGGTTGTTTTTAATGTGGAAATTACTTCCTACAAACCTCAACAATCAATGAGTGGTCCTGCTATATTATATGATTATGAAAGTGTGTTTAAATCATTTAATATTCCTGAGGTTTCTGATGCAGATGATTCTCAGTTGATTCAAACAGTGGTATGTGAAGACGATGAAGGCGAATTCATGCCTAGATCGAATGTTGATATGTCAGATGCTCCGGAAACTTCCCAAGGTGTTGCTGATCCTGATTCAAGTGATAGTGACTCTGAACCTATTCAGGGGGAGGAGTTCATTAATCCGTTTTCAAATCAGAATATTCAGAGGAGGTTGGATCAAACCTGGGTGATAATCTTGAAGTTGAGGTAGTTGCTACTACACGAGCAAATAAAGATCATCCGGTTGATATGATACTGCGAGATCCTACTACAGGTGTTCAGACGAGAAGAAGCATAGCTGCTAATTCGGGTTTATTTGTTTCGATTGAGAAGACTGGGATAGTGAACGAGTGCTTGTATAGTTGCTTTATTTCCCAAGAGGAGCCGGAGAACATTCACATGGCTCTTAAAGACAATTCATGGGTTGAAGCTATGCAAGAAGAACTGGCCCAGTTTGCAAACTTGAAGGTTTGGGAGTTAGTGGACCTTCCTAAAGGTGAAAGAGAGATTGGCACTAAATTGGTATTTAGGTGCAAGAAAGATGAAAGAGGAATTGTCACGCGCAACAAGGCTCGGTTGGTTATCAAAGGTTTCAATCAGCAAGAAGGGATAGATTACAATGAGGTGTTTGCACTAGTGGCAAGGTTGGAGGCAATTCGTTTATTTCTGGCTTTCGCTTCATTCAAGGGCTTCAAAGTTTTTCAACTAGACGTGAAGAGTGCATTTCTTTACGGGAAAGTCCAAGAAGTGGTGTATGTCTCACAACCAGATGGGTTCGTTGATCCAGACTATCCAGATCGAGTTTACAAACTTGATAAGGCTTTGTATGGGTTACATCAAGCTCCCAGGGCGTGGTACGAGACACTGTCTACACATCTGCTCAAGAATGGTTTTGAAAGAGGTCAGATTGACAGTACACTGTTCATAAAGAGGAAGAAGGAAGATTTTCTGCTGGTACAGGTATACGTGGATGACATCATCTTTGGGTCATCAGATGAGAACATGTGTAAAGAGTTTGAGAAGGTGATGAAGAGCAAGTTTGAAATGAGAGCTATGGGTGAGCTATCTTACTTTCTGGGATTACAGGTTGATCAGAAGGAGGATGGGATGTTTATTCATCAAACGAAGTATGTCTAAGACATTTTGGATCGGTTCAAAATGAATGATTGCTCTACTTTCAACACACCCATTTGCGAAAATCACAATCTCGGCCCAGATCATGAAAGCACTGAAGATGTTGATCCTACTCAATACAGGGCGATGATTGGTTCTCTAATGTACTTGACTGCTTCAAGACCTGACATCATGTTTGCGGTATACTTGTGTACCAGATATCAGGCGAATCCGAAAGAGTCACACATGAAAGCAGTGAAGCGTATTCTTCGTTACTTGAAGGGGAAACCTAAACTTGGGTTGTGGTATCCAGCTGATAGTGATTTGAGGTTCGTTGCTTACACTGATTCAGACTTTGGAGGATGCAAATCAAACAGAAAGTCAACAACAGGTGGTTGTCAGTTCTTAGGAGGCAGGATCGTGTCTTGGCAATGCAAGAAGCAATCATGTGTGTCTACATCTACGTGTGAAGCTGAATATATTGCTGCGGGTAGCTGCTGTTCTCAGGTTATCTGGATTCAACAGCAGATGCGCGATTACGGTTTGGATTTCACTCGTACTCCTATTATGATAGATAATAATGCCACTATTTCAATCACAAACAATCCCGTAAAGCACAGTAGAACTAAACATATTGATATACGTCATCACTTTATACGGGATTGTGCTGAAAAGCGACTCATTGAATTGCACCGAGTCGACACACTAGATAACCTTGCTGATCTTTACACAAAAGCTTTTGATCGAGCTCGCTTTAAACACTTAGTCGAACTCAACGGGATGAGGAATCCTGAATAACTGGTTTTTCATAAGAATTTTGTAAATAGTTTACTGCTTTCTTAAAAATCAATAATACAAAAACATTGAAAAATCAAAAACATAAAAAAATAGAAAATCAAAAATGAGTTATCACTGTGTGAAAAAAAAAAAGAAATGATAGTACATCAGCAAGTTAGACTGTCACACTCAATCTAAATTAAATTGCTTAAGTGTGATAGCAACTTCATCATATGATGTACCAGTAGACAAAAAGCATGAAATAATCAACTTACCAATGTGATATAAACCTAAATGCACTGAGTATGAGTGGGGAACACATCAGTGGTGTATGGTTTAATGACCTTAATTCTTGCGTTGATAGATTGCCAAAATCTGAAGTTTTGGGTCTTTATATTGTTATTTCATCTGGGGATATCAGGGTTGTCCTTCTGCTGCATCCAGATACATGCTGACCTAGGCACAACCAGGATATCTTAAAAGAGCTAAAAATGCCAAAACCCTGAAAATGAAGAAGCTCTCCTAGAGAGTGATTCACAAAGTGCAAAATGCATAAATCATACCAAAAATGGTATTTGTCTTAGCCCTCGTTAGATATTTTGGTCTCTTTGCTGTACGGAAGTACTGACCTGTTCACCAATTATCTGAACGTTGAAAAACAAAACGGATGAATTCAGTATACTCACCTACTACGATGAATCTTTGTACATACCTTGATCGCGGGGGTACATCCTGAAGTGGAACACACTAGTATATCAGTAATAAAATTACCTTAACGTATCATACGGTAATGGAACTTGAAATGTTCATGCATTTTGTTTAGGTGGACAAACATACTGGTAATCGTCTTAGACTGCTTTTCACGAAAAATTATATAAAGAATTATCTAATAGTGTGAAAACAGTTTAATTTTGTTGATATGATCTTCTTACCGGTGATTCTCACAAAAATAGAGTGTTTATTGCTTTTTGTATTTATTTGCTTTTAGAAAATACAAAAATAGTGTTTTTTTTCTGTTAAAATTCTTAATGTACGAAAAACTGTTATTCTTGGAGGAGTTGTTACTGATAGGGGGAGACGATGTTAGAAAGTGGGTTCAAATTCTAAATCATGCAGGTTATAGGGTGTTTGTTTAAAATTTGTGCGTGTTGGTGCTAAATAGAAAAGTGTTTAATATGTGATACAGTTTAACTATCTCTTGAATAATAATAATTTCTTTAACGTTTGTTGAAAATTCTTATGGTTTCTCGAGATGTTTGTTTTATAGTATACAGATTGAAGCAGTGTGTTGCTAAAGAGTTGCTGTGAAGAGATGAGGAGTTTGTTGCTGCTTGGTAGAATCCTCCTTCTACAATGCAGAATGGATGCTGTGAAGACTTACTTGGATTGCTGAATGAAAACTTGGAAGATTTGTTGATTGGATACATCAGCTTAGGGGGAGTCTGCTGCTGACAGAATTCATGTTGAAGCTGACGCTATCCAAAGACCAAAGACTGTAATATTCTGAAGACTAAAGTTTCCTTTGCATGCTATTGTCAAGGGGGAGTTTGTTGGTGCATTTTATGTGACAACAGCGTTGGATTGGTCTTTGGATATTAAACAAGTTTGGGCCGCGAAGACTTATGAAGACAGAATGGAATTCGAGTTTGTTAAAGCCCAAATCGTTCAAGTTCAAGTTAAAGTCCATCTAGTTTAGCCCGAATTGTAAACAGAACTCGTATGGGCTGAGCCCAATTCGAATTGTATAGGTTGTGCTATATAAACAACCTTTACCTAGAGTTTTAGGGTTAGACTTTTAGGCAATTGAGAGAGAGTTCGAATACACAGAACAATGGCTGTGAGTTCGTGGAGATCTTTAGTGATTGTAAACGTTTTCGTTGGATAATCATAGAAGATCAGTTGGTAAACCATCTTGTGTTCTTGTTTCTGTTTGCTAGGTTTATCAAGGGGATTCTGCACCCTTGGTAGATTGTCAGTTTTGTTAAGATCCATACGAATTAGGGACCTACAGACGTAACTATTTTCACATATGTTTCAGGTGCTGCTATGTGACGATTATTGATGCATGCTACACATAGGATGGACTCGTGCCTTAGCGACTTTAAAACTTGAGAGACAATTATTTGTATTTATCTGATGTGTAATACAACAATGAGTTCAATAATCAAATAAAACAAACCTTTTAATCCATGGTTGTGAAACAATGATTCTGTTACAACACTCCCCGATGTTTTCGCCGCGATTTGTTGTTTTACGCGGTCGGGGTGTGACACTAGACCTCGGATAATACTTTACGCGCTTTAAAAGCTTACCCTCTGCATAAAAATTGAAAAATATCGAAAGACACGAATCAAATGCAGTTGTAAAGAAGATTCCCAAGGGGAACACACCTAAAGTCGAGCCTTCATCTCTTTGACTGAACGGAAGTTCATACCTGAGCTCTCAAGGTCTCGCACTAACCTAGAGAACAGATATCAAATTGGTATACTCACCTGTAAGACTGAATCTAGGGAATCTTGATACGGGAGTACATTCTGAGGTGGGACACGCGAATAAGTTAAGTCCTTAAAACACTAAATCTGTATCTCGAATCGATTGAACTTTGTGTGAAAATTTAAGTGGATAAGTATACTGACAATCTAAGTGAATCGTTTAGAACTTAAAGTGTTTAAAGCTCAATGGTACTAGTGATTTGTCATAAACTGATATGATCCTCTAACACAAACTCAAACAAAAAATATTATCTGTAAATATTGTTTGTAAATATTTCTTTACTGCTTTATATTTCTGAAAATACAAAAAGATTTTGATTTCCATTTTATTTTCGACAACCGATGTCCGAAAGCTGAGTTTCAAAATCTAAGTATGCTGATCGTGTTTCTAAAATAAACAAGTTCATTAATTTGAAACTTGAAGTTTTTAAAAATCAAAAATCAAAAACAGTTTGTGATATCTTCAAGGTCATTAATTTGGACTTGGATGATAAATCGTGAAGGATTTGGACTTTTAAATTGTTGAAATCTTCTGTAAAGAGCTAAGTTTCGATCTTAGTCACTTAATACTGCCAAATCTATGAAGATTGTTGATAGGGGGAGAGAATCAAGTAATCCTGGATATATTCATATTATTATATTTTAGAGCCAGGTTCTTGATTAAAAGTGTTTGAGAGCCAGGTCATCATTCCTGGACAACCGAAAACGCTTTCACTGTCATATATTTGAAATGTTTTAGCATATGTTGAGAGAGCCAATTTTTTCAATCCTGGATGTTCAAAACGTTTTTACTTATAAATGTTTGAGATTTGCAGATGTTGTACCAGACTACGATCCCGATAGCCGAGTCTAAGGGGGAGTCTGAAGACGAGCTCGATGCAAGGGGGAGCTTGTATCCGGAAAGCCAGGTTTCGATCCCAAAAGCACGGAAGCTTGACGAAAGGGGGAGCCTGAAGAAAAGAGATTACTGAAAGGGGGAGCTAAAGCTGAAGACAGTCGAGCAAGAGGGAGTCTGTGTTGCTGAAGATGTGTTAAAGCTTCAAGAAGACTCAAGAAAGAGAGAAAGACAAGACGCTACGAGATTGACTACGGTAATATCCAAGGGGAAGTCTGTTAGTGCATTAATGTCTATCGCCTCCGTCAATACAGATCGTTGCTGAAACAGAATGAAACCAAGTCTTATATTGTAATATTTAGAGAAAAGGCAAGGTGGCATTTATGTAATTAATGAGAACTCTCATTAAAGCCTTGGCCTATAAATAGGACCTTTAGTGTTTCATTTTAGAACTTTTGCCACTTGCTATCTTGGAGAGCTAGGAGCTAGAGAGAGAAAGGCAAAAGGTGATTCACATTTCTTGTACGATTTTCATATCTTCTAATCGAATCACAGAGTATTGTACGGTTCTCGTGTTCGGTTTACGCACGTGTACGGATTCCGCACGTCACACGTGTCATACGCAATCGTTCTGGAGTCGAAAACCGATCATACATATATTTAAAACATGTTACTTTCTTGATATAAAACCCAATTTATATGTAAAACCCAATCCCAGATCCATATACGAACATGCATGATATAAAAAAAAAACAACCATAGGGTGTTACAAGAATACTACCTTCCAAGAGCAAGAAATATGAAGAGGATGATATTCTTGAATGGAAATCTTCAAAATAGAAGACCTCAAGGTTGTATACCCTAAGCTTTCCAACAAACACCTTACGTTTTGCTAGGATTTCTACACTTGTAAACTCACTTAAAAATCCCTTCTTGGAACCAACTCTTGGCCAAAAATGAGAGGACATTTTTAGAGTTCTTTACACTTGAAAATAAAACTTGAAAAACCTTCTTGATCAACCACATGTTGGCTGAAAATTAGAGAGTCTTTTAGCAAGTTCTTGCACTTGAAAATCATCTCCTAAATGGCACTATGTTGGCTGATTTTTCTAGAGGATTTTTCAAGTCTTCCATGTTCATTTTGTTAGACAAAATTCTTATTAAAAGTGGTGAGAGAACAAGCCACCCTCAAGACCCAATCATGGAGCAACTAGCCATGCATAATGCATGCATTCCTATTGGACCAAAAGCCTTGGGAAGAACATAAGGGGGGGGGGGGGGGCACTTTATTTATTATAAAAAAATTCAAAATTTTTCTTTTAATAATTTAAGTCTTATATATAATTTTATAACTTTTATAAAATTATAACATCACATGTTATAATACTTATACAACCTTTATTATGTTATTTAACCCATTAAATAACAAAATAAAATATTCTCTCAAATAAATTATCCATATAATTTATTAGTTTGTCAAGTGCAATTATTTAGAAAACCAATTTCTAAATATTGTAAGTGTTAATATTTATTTGTTTGATCATATCATAAATAAATATTATAGGTGTTTGTCTAGCTTGTTATTGGGTATGACTTGACTTGGATCATAACGTACTAGCCACATCAATTTAATATGTGTCTTAGGCATACAAAAGTCCAACAATCTCCCACTTGCACAAGATACATTAAAGATTGATGCAAGCAGTAAATGACGCCTAACAACGGTTTACTACCCCTAATACGTATGATGAAGTGCCATTCAATAACATCATCCCCTTCAAGTCCCTTACTTGAACATGATTTAGGTGAATCTATCATTTATCCTTTTGTTGCAGATGTCATGTCAAATCCAGAGACATTGAGTGATCACTCTCTGTTGATTTAACTTTAGTAGGCCTTAGACATCTTACTCTCAATGAATACGAGGAACAAATCCCTTCTTGACTACATACGTTTCTCACAATCACCTTGTACCACACCTGAGCTTAGCCTTATGTACTGTCATGTTTCAGACAGCGAAGAACTAAGTCAAAGTATAATATTTGGTGAATATCAAGACCCAATATGTATCTCAGGTCAGAGGATACTATGATATTCTCCTTTACTCAAATTTACTTAAGATCAATCACAAATGATTCCATGAAGTAATATTTGAGAGCGAGTCAGTCCAATATTTGTATCCCACAAATATCTATGAACTTTGGCAGCAACTCTTTGCTCTATATTCATACCTAATGAATATCCAACAATCCAAGTTCATAATAGTCTTACATTCATATTTGTTCCCACAAGTATGATCGACTACGAACATTTAGAATAAGTAACTTATTCATGGATTTAAACATGCTAAAATGGAACATAACTCATCATACCATAAAGAGTTATAATAAAAATTGTTCCAATATCCAAATATAAAATAGATCAAATCCAATCACTAGAATATCAAAGTCCCAAGGCACAAGTATGACCCTTCATGCTTTGCCCGTTCAAGGAGCTTCGTGAGTGGATCCGCAATATTTTGATCAATGTGAACTTTGTGAATACATATCTTTCTCCTTTCTCAACTTCATCCCTTATGTAGTTGAAACTCCGCTCAATGTGCCTAGTCTTTTGATGTTCACGAGGTTCCTTGATTTGAGAAATCGCACCATCGTTATCACAAAGATCTCTAGGGGTCCTGAATGGTTGGGACTACCCCTAGATCAGCAATAATTCAAAAGGCATATCCACATAAATCATCTCGATCAATGAAGCGGCGATGTATTCTAATTCTGTAGTGGACAATGCTACCCTGATTGTGATCGAGAATCATTTCGATCAGTTTGGAAATTCGTGTCCATGTAACCCTTTACAACGAATTCCGAAACTCGCATCCTTGTAACCCTTTACAACGAGTTCTTCTTCACCAGATCCATATATTAGAAATATATCCTTAGTCCTTCTAAGGTATTTCAATATACTTTTAACAGTCATCCAATGACCATTACTTGGATTTCGCTGGTATCTTCTCGTCATGCCTAAAGCGCATGGCATGTCCGGTCTAGTGCATATCATTACATACATAATGGATCCTATAGCTCTCGCATATGGGATTCCTTTCATTCTTTCTTGCTCATCCTTTGAGCTTGGACATTGAAACGTTTTCAATATTGTCCCCTTTTGAACAGGTACCAAACTTTTCTTAGAGTTTTCCATCTTGAACCTTTTCAAGACTTTGTCAATGTATGCACTTTGGTTTAAACCTATCAAGCGCCTTGATCTATCCCTATAGATCTTTATTCCCAAAATATAGGCGACACCAAGATCCTTAATGGAAAAACAACTTTCAAGCCAGGTTTTTACACCTTCCATGGTTGGAATGTCATTTCCAAATAGTAGAATGTCATCGACATACAATACTAAGAAAGTGATGATGCTCCCACTAGCCTTCTTATACACACAAACTTCATCGACGTTCTTGATGAATCCATATTCCCTAATCTCTTCATCAAAAACGGTGATTCCAACTTCTAGATGCTTGTTTTAATCCATAGATTGATTTCTTTAACTTGCTTACTTTGTCAGGATGTTTTGGACCGACAAAATCTTCAGGCTGAACCATATAGACATCTTCCTCAAGATATCCATTAAGGAAAGACATTTTGACATCCATTTGCCAAATCTCATAATCATATTATGCGGGTATGGCAAATAATATCTTAATTGACTTTAGCATCGCCATAGGCAAGAAGGTCTCATCATAATCAACCCTTTGAGTTTGAGTGAAACCTTTTGCTACAAGTCTCCCTTTATAAGTATCCAAGTTTCCATGCATATCTGTTTTCTTTCTGAAAACCCACTTATTTCCAACCACTTTGGAGTTAAGAGGTTGCATAACCAATTCCCATACTTGGTTGTTATACATGGATTGCATCTTTACGTTCATGGCTTCAAGCCATTTGTCATAATCGAATTTTGACATTGCATCATGGTATGTGGTAGGTTCACCCGAATCTACCACGTAGCATCCACCTATGAAAAATCCATATCTTTCAGGTGGACTACTAATTCTACCAGATCTGCGAACGTTTTGTGTGTATTGATCAACCACTTGATCGTTTTCAACAAGTTTTGTTGAGTGCTAGTTTTAACCAAACGTGTATCGGCTTGTGGTTCTCGATCCTTATCAAGTTCCACTGTTCTACTAATTCCTTCCACAAGGAACTTAGCTTCCAAGAACTCAGCCTTTCGAGCAACAAATACCTTTTGCTCTGTTGGATCATAAAAGAAATAATATCCTATACCATCTTTAGGATATCCTACGAAGATACACTTAGTGGATCGTACTTCCAATTTATTGGGGTGTGTTGCTTCACGTAACCTTCACGTCCCCATACCTTCAAATATGATAATGATGGAGCCCTTCCATGCCATATTTCAAAAGGTGTCTTATCCACTTTCTTGGTTGGGGCCATATTTAATATACAAGCCATGGAGAGCAAAGCGTAACCCCAAAATGGTAGAGATAATGCGCTCCTAGCCATCATAGATCGAACCATATCCAAATAGAGTTCGATTCCTCCTCTATCGGAACGAAGAACTTTGATTGAGTTGATTTTGTACTTCACCTTTTGAAGGCTTTGAACATTTCAAAAACTTCAACTTTGTGTCTCAGCAAGTACACATAACCATAACTACTATAGTTGTCGGTAAAAGTAATGAAGTATCTTTCACCATTCCTAGTCATTGGCTTAAAAGGATCACATACATCCGAATGTATGACACCTAATTAATCTTTTTCCCTTTTCCACTAAAGGGTTTATTAGTCATTTTACCTTGTAAACTAGATTCACATGTATCAAATGAATCAACTTCATTTTTCTCCAAAAGACCATTCTTTCGAAGTGTTTACATGAGACATCTGTTTATATGACCAAGGCGATAATGCCAAAGATAGGTCTCACTCAAATCCATTTTTGAGTTTCTTGGTGATTGCTTGGTACAGTTAACCGTCAAATGATGTATTATCTTGAAGCAATTCATAAATACCATTTGAAGGCATAGCTTTAAAGTAAAACATGTCATTCATCGAAATACAAATGTCATTGTTTACAAACTTTAAATCAAAACCATATTGTATTATAAGTGAAACTTGAATAATGTTCCTAGTCAAACTAGGAGCACACAATACAAAATAATTTCCAAACCATTTGGAAGTTTCAAAACATAGTCTCATCGGGCTACAACTTGAACTTTCGCTCCATTGCCCATGAAAAGACTAATGTCTCCCTTCTTTTAATGCCTATTTCTTTTGAACCCTTTTGCAACAAATTGAAAACATGAGTTCCACATCCGGTATCTAATACCTATGTGTTTGAAGAAATAACATTAAGGTCAATATGTCTCATAAAGATTGTACCTGAGGTTCGCCTAGCATCCCTCTTGTTTTTCAACTCTTTGAGATAGGTTGTACAATTCCTTTTCAAGATTTCCTATCTCATCATATTCAAAGTATGGATTGTTCGTGGCAACCTTTGCCTTCTTATATTTTGGTTTCGGTACTTCCACTTTAGCCTTTCTTTTCTTTTCCCTTTGAATTTCCCCTTTCCATTGGCAACATTTGCTTTGGTGTCGGGGTGATGCCCTTTCTTGTTGCCACCCTCATTGATCGTTAGACTGGATAAAAACCCTTTCACCCATATTGAGGATCAATGTGGCTTTTCATCTTAAAGACATAAGATGAGACCGATTGGGTTTCCTCCATTCGACATGCATGAAGCGCTCAAACCGTTTCGAAGCGTTCTACCCTTACTTGTTGTAGGAACATTTCCTTCAATTGGATAATCATGTCATACGCCCATGATATTCAAAATCCTTTTGAATTTCGGGAATCATAATTCCTAACATGAGGAAAGAGGCTTGCATAGTATCCTCGGTATTAATCCAATCGTTATAGGCATCCTTATCTTCCATAAGAGGTTCATTGGGATTAGGATCGTTCAACACATATGATATCTTTTCTTACTTGAGAACAATTCTTAAGTTTCGATATTGATCCATGAAGTGTTATGATTGAGACGATCATTTTCAAGGATTGTTTTTAGTGATAGTGTTGGGATTGAACCCTATCAGAGGAACAGATAATTAAAGCCAAAACTGGATCAGAGCAGTGGATCCAGAATAAGCAGATGATTCAGTTAAGTTCATGCAAATCTCTCCCCTTGAAAGTGGCTTTGTATCTGCTGACCTCCTATCTACTGATCTTACCAAGTGCTGATCCACAAACTGCTGCCTAGCATCTACTACCAAATGTTAAAGACTGATAGAAGACCAAAGCTCTGCTGACTCAATCTACTGCCTTGAGTCAAGTACTGCTGATCCGGACAAGCACTGTTGGGTTCACAGCAGTGGAAGGATGCAGCAGCTGTTTAAGTATCTTTTATGTAATAAATTGTAATAGCAGTAGTTACTACATCAGTGTTTGTATAGATCAGAGGTTAGAGTTTGTTAGGAGGTTAGATGTCACTTTCATGGTGACGTCAGCTAAGATGCTCAGTGGTTTGCAAGTGCCTATAAATAGTTCAGTACTTTGTACTGTTCTATTAGCTCTTTTGATCACATCGTCTTCTTTGCACGAACAAACTACTGAGCTCTAGCTGAGGGGGAGTTTGCATTCATTCATCAATCATTGTAATCGTTGTTGAAACAAATTCAATCTTTGGATACATTGTGTAAAGATGTTTGATTAAAGTATTACTCTCGTTTGATTGTATACAAAGTTTGCTTTCATCTTAATTCCGCTGCACAACTCTTTCATTTCCATCTTAATTTCAAACGAAAATACAATCAAAAAGAAACTCAGATCCAACAATTGGTATCAGAGCTTGGAGAGTCAAATTTGATTTAACAATCATTTTGACGTAAATAGTTCAGCTCATAACAGTTGATACTGATCATTTGTTCGTCCGTTGAAAAACAGAGCAAGGATTAATCACCATTAAAAGTTGATTTCTCAGTGTCTGTAAAACAACAAGAATGACGTCACAATCTCAGGATGATAAAAACAACATCGGCTCGCTTTTTAAACCACCTATGCTAAAAAGAAATGAGTACAACATCTGGCAGAGGAGGATGGGTCACATCCTCGCTCAACAAAGCACAGGTTGTTGGAAATCTGTCATTTATGGTCCCCATGTTCCTTCAGTGCCAAGTGTTGAAGATGCTAAAAAGTTTGTTCCAAAACCAGTTGAAAATTATACCGAAACCGACTTTCAAAAGATCGAACTAGATGCTAAAGCGTTTAGCATCGTAGCATCTGCGCTGCCCAATGAGATATATGCTGGACTGTTACATTGTAACAGTGCCAAAGAGTTGTGGGACGCACTTAAGGAACAGTTTGGGGGAACTGAGGAAGTCATAGAAAACAATAGGGAAATCCTGAACCAACAGTATGAAACATTTTGCTACGTTAAAGGTGAATCACTAACGCAACAATTTGAGCGTTTCAGTTGTCTCATCAGTGAACTGAGGCTTGTTAACACCACTTTTACAAACTCAACTCAAAATAGCAGGTTCCTCAGGTCACTGCCAGAAAAATGGGACACCATAGCTTTTGTCACCCGAAACTCACCTGAATTCAAGGATCTGACCTTGACCCAACTCCACGGTCGACTCCTGACCTACGAAAGGGAGTTGAACCAGAAAAGGAGGTTACAAGAGTCAGGAAAAGTTACCGATGACTACACTTTCGGTAATACTGCTCTTCTGGGTCAAGAAGAATCTGGGAGCAGTGGTAAGGATCAGGGTTATGATCACTTCATTGACATAACTGCTGGTGCAAATTTTAACAACCCTGATCCTCACTCTGCTAGTTATGCATTCACTGCAAATGAAAACCAGATGTCAGACAATTTAAGTTTTGAACTAAATGATTTGCAACATTTTGATCCCACTGATTTAGAGGAAATGGACATCCTGCACCAACTGGCTTTGCTAAGTGTTAGAACTAGCAAGTTTTACAAAAGAACAGGGCGAAAATTCCCAGGTTTGCATGGGAATCTAAGGGTTGGGTTGGATAAATCGAAAATCAAGTGCTACAAGTGTAATAGGTTGGGACATTTCGCTAGGGAATGTAGGAGTCAAACTACTGGTCCCATAATTACTCATCCTAACTCAAATCCTAGACCTCAAAACCAAAACACTGTGCACTATGCCCAATATGCCCCAGCAGCTCAAGTGAACACTGCTCACTATGCTGCTGCCCCTGTGCCAGTACATTATGTCCAAACTACTATTCCACAAATCCAATATGTTCAAACCCCTGCTCCACAGGTACAAGTGCAACCTGTTGCACCTCAAACCACTGCTCCAGCAGCAGCACAACCAGATCAACAAAGTTTTTTCACTCAAGGGTTTGTTGACTGGAGCAGTATGCCTGAAGACCTTAATGATGAAAATTTTGCACTCTATGCTTCTAATGATTCTTCACAAGATGAGTTTTGTTTGATGGCGTTAGAGTCAATACAGGAGGGGGTTGAAACTGAGGAAGAACAGCAGTGCTTTGAAACAGTGGAAGAGGTGACTGAAGCAGTGGTTACTGCTGTGGCTGGTGAATTACTGTTGGGAGAAAGTTCAGGTACCCTGATTGAACCAATGACAGATCCATGGTCCGTAGAGGACAAAGAAGAAGAGAAAGAAGAAAAGGCTGGTGAAAAGAAGGTGAAAGCTGATGATGAAGAAGATCATAAATGTGATTGTGCAATGATGGCAGCTGCCAAGGTATCTCCTCAAGTTCTTGAAAAACTGTGTTCTGACAATTGCATAATTGCTTTTGCTAACATTAAAGAGGTGAATGAAAACCTTCAGGATAAAATCTTGTCTGATGAGGTCAAATTTGAAAGGTCTTTAAAAGAACTTAAAAACAAATTGACTGAAAAAGAAAAAGAGAACAGCTGTCTAAAAGAAGAGCAAAGTATAACCAAAACCCAACTTCAAACTATGGTAGAAAAATACCAAGTTTGCAAAAAGGAGTTGGAGTCCGCCCAGATTACTTGTGAAAGATGGGTGGAATCCTGCAAAGGATATGAGGTTATGCTTGAAAAACAGAGAAAAAGCAATGTGAAATTTGGGGTTGGCTACAGAAAACATGATGATGAAAACACTGCTTTTGAAAACTCTGTTCAAACCCCTGATGTAACCACTGAGTTCATCCCCAAAAACAAGAATGGCCAAGAAGTGAAAATCACTGACAAACTTGGTAACAAAATCACACTTGACAGACCAATGGAATCCTCTACTTTTGAGGAGCTTGAAGAGTACCAGTTTAAACCAAAATGGTCTGATGAGTGTGACATTCTTGAAAATTTCAAGCCAATGGACTTTACATCAATTGATGGTGTCAAGGCTCCAAAAGCTAAAGTCATTCCTCTCAAGGACATCCCAGCAGTGGTTAAAACCTCTGCTGCAAAGGAGTCTGAAAAGAGAAAGAAGAAAGAAAAAATTGATAACTTGTTTTGTGAATTCTGTGAGAAAAGGAATCATCTTACAAAAGATTGTTTCCACTTAAAATCGTATGATTTAAACAGAACAAGTGTCATAGTTTCAGCTGAAGGTTGCATTGTCTGTGGTAAAACAAACCACAAAACTCAAGCATGTGTGTATCTCAAAAACTTTGATGTGAAAAAGAATGAGTACATTGCTAAAACATCCTTGAGTCCATCATCATCATCAATATCTGTCAAATTCACCAAGAAACAACCACTGTTCGTGCCAGTTCAAACAGCTGTTACAAAACAGCTGAACCAAACATCTATCAAAAGAGATGTTCAGGTTACTGATGCACCCCCTGCCAATCAGTTCAGAAAAGGCAGAGAAAAATAGTCTTACCAAAGGATTCCTCACGTTTATGAGGCCTACAAAAGGCCTTCTAAACCCAAAGTGAACAAGCATCTGTTTGGTTACCAGCAGATGATTGGTCAGGACCCACAACAGTGGTTAGAGAAGCACTGTCCTAAAACAGTTCAAACTCCTGACCTAACCACTGTCCATCATTCTGCATCCATCCCAGACACTGTTGAGACCCCATCCAAAGCCCTGTTGGCTTTGGAGACCTTAATGAACTAATCCTTTTACTTCATGTGCAGGGAGCTTCTGCATGCTTTGATAGTCTTTGGTATGTAGATAGTGGAGGCTCCAGGCACATGACAGGATGTAAAGCCCTCCTCAAAGACTTTAAAATCCATGGAGGGGGTGATATATCCTTTGGGAATAATAGTAAAGGAAAAGTTCTGGGGTCGGGTACAGTGGAGTCTGGAAAAGTAAAATTTGAAAATGTCAATCTAATAGACAATCTAAAATTCAACCTTCTGAGTGTGTCCCAAATGAGTGACAAAGGTTTTGGGTCATTCTTCACAAAAGATTGTTGTAGGATTGTTGGACCAGAAATGGTCAAAAAGATTGAAGCAATAATCAAAACTGGTCAAACTAAACTTGTTGCTCAAAGAAGTGGCAATGTTTATGTTGTTGACATGTCAAAAGAGTGTCCCAGAGCTGATGCCTGTCTGTTCTCAGCTGCCTCTAACAAAGAGACAGAACTTTGGCACAGAAGGCTGGGACACACAAATCTTAAGACAATCACAGAAATTTCAAAAAATGGTTTGGTGAGAGGCCTACCACAAAAATTGTTTTCATGTCCTGAACATTGCATTTCCTGTTTAAAAGGAAAACAGCATAAAAGTTCTTACAAGTCCATTGAAGAGTCCAAAACAACCCAGTGTTTGCAAATGCTACACATGGATTTGTTTGGCCCAGTTCAAGTCATGAGCCTCAAAAAGAAAAGATATTGTTTGGTTATTGTTGATGACTTTTCTAGGTTCACATGGACTTTCTTTTTGCACTCAAAAGATGAAACTGCAGGCATTTTGCAAGACTTTGTAATACAGGTTGAAAAGCAATTTGACCTTCCAGTAAAAAGCTTCAGGAGTGACAATGGCACAGAATTCAAAAATAGGGAGTTGGATGCCTTCTGTGTGAAGAAAGGGATTGTAAGGCAGTACAGCATCCCAAGAACACCAGAGCATAATGGGGTAGTGGAAAGGAAGAACAGAACTCTGATTGAGGCTGCCAGAACCATGCTTGCAGATTCAGGTTTGCCATTAACTTTCTGGGCAGAGGCAGTAAACACTGCTTGCTATGTTCAGAACAGAGTTTTAATAAACCCCAGGCACAAAAAGACTGCCAATGAAATTCTGTATAAAATTAAACCACTGATCTCATACTTCAAAGTGTTTGGCTGCCCATGCTTTATTTTGAACTTAAAAGATTCCATTTCAAAATTTGCAGCCAAAGTTGATTGTGGTTATCATCTGGGATACTCAACCACTTCCAAGGCCTACAAAGTGTTCAATACACGGACCAAGGCAGTGGAGGAGACCTTGAATGTAAAGTTCAATGAACTTTCATCAATGAAAATCCCAGCAAACCCTGCAGGTCTGTTTGATCTTGAAAAATTCATTTTTGAAAATACTGTTGTCAAGACTAACAGTGCAGGTCCATCAGAAGATACAACACCAGACTATGGGTATGAAATCATCATCCCTCAAAGGTCTGCCACAAAGGGAAAAGCACCAGCTGTTCAAAACAGTTGTCAAAGCTCAACCACTGCTACCTCAACAGTTGTTGACCAAAGTAGCCCATCAACCACTGCTTCCACATCCTCAAACACTGCTGACAAAAGTCCTCAAACAGTGGATAAAAGTCAGCAGTTGTCCACTTCATTACCTCCTATACCACCACCTTTTGAAGCCACTGCTGGATCATCAAAGTCCCCAGCAGTGGTTAGCTCAGATGATACACATTTGCAGCCTTCACCAACCAATGCCATCATACCATACCAAGGAGATTTAATCTTCTTGAGATCTCATCCACCTGATCAAATCATTGGCAACATAAATGAAGGGGTGCTCACAAGGAGTCAAACCCAAAACATTTGTCTTTTTGCTGGTTTTCTATCACTCCATCAGCCAGTCAAGTACCAAGAGGCACTGAAAGACAACAGCTGGGTAGAAGCCATGCAAGAGGATCTCCAACAGTTTAAAAGACAACAAGTATGGGAGCTTGTACCACTGCTAGAAGAGGTTAGTCCCATTGGCACAAAGTGGGTCTTCAAGAACAAAACTGATGAAAGGGGTATTGTTGTCAAGAATAAAGCCAGGCTTGTGGTTCAAGGTTACAGACAGGAAGAGGGGATTGATTATGATGAAACATTTGCCCCTGTTGCAAGATTGGAAGCCATTAGACTGTTCCTGGCCTTTGCTGTCAACCACAATATGAAGGTGTTTCAAATGGATATCAAAAGTGCTTTCCTCTATGGTACAATTCAAGAAGAGGTGTATGTTTGGCAACCTCCAGGTTTTGAGGATCCATTTTATCCAGATCATGTCTACAGGCTAAACAAAGCCTTGTATGGCCTGAAACAAGCACCAAGGGCCTGGTATGAAACTCTTTCCAACTTCCTACTCTCAAATGGTTTCAAAAGAGGTACCATTGATAAGACATTGTTTTTAAAATGGAGAGGGAAGGATTTAATGATTGTCCAGATTTATGTGGATGACATTATTTTTGGAAGCACATGTAACTCAATGTGTGAAGAGTTTAGAGAACTCATGACAGCTGAGTTTGAAATGAGTGCTATGGGTGAGCTGCAATGCTTTCTTGGTCTCCAAGTACAGCAATTGCAAAATGGAACTTTCATTCATCAAAGCAAATATGCTAAAGAACTTTTAACCAAATTTGATATGAATGATTGTAAACCATGCAGCACACCCATGGCAACAAATAAGCTGGTCATGTCTGATGAAAAGGATGAGCTGATTGACCAAACACTTTATAGAAGCATGATTGGGTCTTTATTGTACCTAACTGCATCTAGACCAGACATCATGTTTGCAACATGTGTCTGTGCAAGAAGTCAATCAGCTCCCAGAAAATCAAATCTCAATGCTGTAAAAAGGATCTTCAGATACATAAAAGGTGCTCCCACACTTGGTATCTGGTATCCAGCTAATGGGAACATCAAGCTTTCAGGTTTCTCAGACAGTGACTTTGCTGGATGTCACACAACAAGGAAGTCCACATCAGGAGGGTGCCAGTTTCTAGGTGATTGTTTAGTCTCATGGCAAAGCAAAAAGCAAGCAGCTGTTTCAACATCCACTGCTGAAGCCGAATACATTGCTGCTGCAAGCTGTACAGCCCAACTCCTGTGGCTTCAAAATCAGTTACTGGATTTTGGTATCACTGCCTTAAAGACACCACTCATGTTGGACAGTCAGGCAGCAGAAAATATCATCAAAAATCCAGTTTCTCATTCAACCACCAAACACATCGACATCAGACATCACTTTGGGAGGGATTGCTATGAAAAAGGTTTGATTTCTCTGCATCATGTCCCAACTAAAGACCAGCTAGCTGATGTGCTCACAAAAGCACTTGATACAGCCACTTTTGAAAGTTTGGTCTCTAGGATTGGGACGCTGAACATGGAATAACAAGCAACATCTTGTTTTTCTATAAATAAAAGCAACAAAATGTTTTCAGAAAATCAAAACTCCATCCTTAAAAATAGCTAAAAATGAAAATTTTTCATTAAAATCCTTAAAAGTCTGTTGTTCAAAAGCAGTGTCTTATCCACTGATATGCTATCCACTGATAGTGAAAATCATCCACTGCTTTCATACCACTGCCTTCATATGTCCATATCACACAAAGTACTGTCCTTCACTTTCATCAGGGGTTGTCACGTGGGCAGTACATATTGGTCAGACTTTTTGTAACGGCTGCCACCTCAGCATTCACTTTCTTCCCTATAAAATCCCCCACTCACCACCAAAACAGGGTTTTACTGTCGAATTGAATTCTTAAAAATTCTCTTCTCAAAGCAGTTTTTCATCTCATCTTCCACACATTTCTTCGATCATTCTTCTTCAAAATGACAAAATCGAAGTCCTCTTCAAAACCCTCATCCAAATCATCATCGAAAACAACCTCTCAAAAGGCAATCTCCACTGAAATTCCACATAAACCATCTCACAATCTCCTGGGTCTTCTCACAAAACCAGGAACCACCAACGTTTTCGATTCCACCATTGATCTCATGGCAAAATCAAAGTACAAAACTTTGTTCACTGCCGATGCACCAATCTATTTGGCGACCCAAAGGGAGTTCTGGAAAAATGCAACCCTTGAAAAACAAGGAGACACTGCAACCACCATAAACTCTTTTATAAAGGGTAAAGCTGTCCAAATCACGCCACAATCCATTTCAGAGGTCTTTCAACTCGATGATCAGGAAGGTAAACTTTCTTTCACTAAAACCGAGTTACAAACTGACTTCATTGAGATAGGGTATGAAGCCACAATGATGAAGAAAATTACCTTAGAAAAAGGTTATTTTCCGTCTGCAACCAGATTTTTATTTCATACCCTCCTACTATGTGTTTCAAACAAAACCACTTCTTTCAATGAAATCCCTTTAAAGATTCAAAATCTGGGATATGCAATTCTTCAAAAAGAAAATTTTAACTATTCTCGGGAAATTTTCAAAGATTTGGTTAATAATGTTGAAACAAAATCATTCTTACTATTTCCAAGGTTTTTAAGTTACTATTTTTCAAAGAAATTCAGTAAGGATGATTTAGCTGTAATAAACCAAGGTGATTCTACTCAAATAAACAGTTTAACAACTGAAACTTTTTCAAGAATGTTAGCACCTTGCAAAACACAAGCAGAGGTGCCTGAGCAGATTTTAGCAGTTACAACTGCTCCTCAGGTATCTGCTGCTGAGCCCACTGCTCAAGGTGATCAAAGCAGCAGCACAACTGTTTTGAAACCCACACCTAAAATCACCAAAAAGCCAACAAAAAGAAAAACACAAAAACCCCCCAAAACCATCAAAAAGGCATCTCTGGAAGATGAGATACCAGAGCTTCTGCCAGTGACAACACAAAAGTCACAAGAAACCACTGCTGTTACTTCCTCACAGCAGTTGGTACAAATATCTCAACCCATAACCAAAACTCCTCCTGTTTCTTCACAAAAAGAACAGGTTGTACAAATAGGGTCTCCACATCATGATGCTCTGGAAACACTCGTTTCTATCATCCACAGTCCAATGCCCGGGACACATCCTCTTTCTACACCAATCATCACATCACAAATTCCCTCACCAATAAAACCACTGTTGGATGCAATTGATTTGAACCAGGCATTAACCAGTCCTTCTCAATCACCTGATAATGAGAATATACCTCAACAACTGACTGGGTCTGATGTATCAATCTTTGCTAACCCACCAACACAACCTGAGGAGGTTACACCCCATGAGTTACAAGTAACTCTTGGTGGTAATCCAAGTGAAGCAGCCACTACAACTGTTGAACCTACAGGTTTACAGTTGGACAGTGGTTACATTAATAAGACTTCCTTGGAGGCAATTCCTTTTATAGAACCTCTGCCAACCACCAGTGGATTTATTTATCCTACTGGCAACATCAAAAGGTTGTCAAGTGTTGAAGGAAGAAGACCCCAGTACCAAGAAAAAGGGGCATCAGTGGTTAATGTTTGGAGTATACTCCCTACATCTACCACTGATAAAACCACTGCTAGTGGGAAATCAGATGATCCCATTAACTTGGGTGATGGTTTAAAGTACCAGAAATTGACGGATCATATTGCAAAGCTTGATAACTCTGTTGCAGAACTCAAAGATATGCTACAACAGGTGTTACAAGTTCAGAAGGTACAATCAACTGCTGTTCCACCTCAAGCACCTGCTCCACAAAGGGCACCTGCTACAAATGAGCTCTGGAATCTATTTCAATCTTTTCTCCAACAACAAGCACAATTAGCAGATCAGCAACATGAAAAACATGTACATCAGCTGAGAAATACAATGGAGTCAAGGTTCAAGAACACTCAGGCTGATTTAAAGGCTCTCAAAACTCAGATCTTGCACACCACTGGCACTGCTCCTCCAAAAGTACGCTACATTTATGAACTCCCAGAAGATAATGCCAAAAAGGGGGAGAAAATTAAGGAGTGGAAAAAGAAGGGTATAGAAGATGGTCTTTATCTTGAACCAGAGAATTCAAACATGACCAAAAAGATCCCTTTGCCAGATGGCAGCAAGAAAATTGATGAGACAACAAATGCACTAGCAGAAGCAGTTGCAAGTGTAAAAAGAGATAGAGAGGCCAAAAGGAAAGCCAGGGTGGACAGAATGGATCATCCAGATCAGGGTACTTCTGGGTCAAAGGATCATGAAAATCCTGTTGAGGAAAAGAAGAAGCCTACTAGAAAAGTAAGGCAACCCAAATCCATTCCTATCAGACGTTCAAAGTCTGCTCAAAAACCACCATACAAAACAGCTGATGCAACAGGAGTTACAAAAACTACTGCTTGCCAAACAGTTGTTCCATCAACACACACCACTTCAACACACAAAACATTCACTGCTCTACCATCATCACCACCAAAAACAACACCTGCTGACATACAGCAGAAGACAGCAGATGTTATAACATCTGTTGTAATGATAACAGTGGTTGAAACACCAGTTGTTTCAACAGCTGTTAGTCAATCACAATCCACTGCCACTACATCTACCACCACTGTTCCATTCAAAACATCATCAGTCTCTCCTAAACCAAAAAGGAGAAGGCTAATCTTAAAAGATGATGACACATCTCCATCACCAACATCTTCAAAATCCCTATCACTTGTCACTATTCCAAAACCCATACCTCTCTCTTCAGCTCAAATTGTAAAACCACTACCTCCTGCTGGTGTCTCATTTCCTCTGGAACTCATTGCAGTCAGAGAAGAAATCAAATCATTTTATTATGAAGATGACCCAGCCAAAAGGAGTTTACCATCAATTGCAAATTATCCCAGGCCTAACAATATTGAAGAATACTTGAAACTCAAGGCTAAACAAGCAGAGGATATTGCAATCAAAAATAAAAAAGGGAAATCTGATAGAGAATTTCAACAAAACTATCAGTTTTTACTCTCACAGGTCAATGCTATGGAGCGTTTTGCTAAAAATGTATGTCAGAAAATTTCAGAAAGGGCAGATGAGTCCTTAAGGAAAGACTACATTGAAAACATCATGACCTACAAGAAATACAAGGGGGAGAAACACATGTACAAGAATTGGACCATTCCTGAGCTTGAAAAAGAAGCAGCCAGGATTCAAAACATGATCAAAAATAAGGTCAAGCAGACTCCTCCTGAAAAATTCAAACAATTTGAAGCTGAGAAGATGTTAGAGTTGAGGAGAATGAAAGAGGAGCTAATTGCAGCTGATTATGGGTCAAAGAACTCTGTGACAAAGTGGGGAGAAGATAGAGTCAGGGCAACATATAAAAAATTAGAGGAACTTAGAAAGAAAGATCCAAGAGTTCCACAGAAGCCTGACTATTCCAAAGCAGAGGTCTCAAAAAGACCACCAAAGCTGCAAGTCAAAAGAACCACTGCTCCAGCTGGTGCTGCCATCTACAAAAGAAGGAGCAAAAACCAGTTTAGCATGGAAACAATTCAAGATCTATTAGCTGGAGATGCCATTGTAAAAGCAGGCACGGAAGTAATGATAAAAGAAGATCTTGAATTGGAACAATCTGCAAGTGCTGCTCAGCCAGCCATGAATAGGCCAGCCTCACCAAATACTTCTGCAAATAAACATCTCCCAAGAAACCCACCAGGCTCAAAAATACAAAAGTGGGAAACTGACAAACAGACCTGCGTATTGACTTTGCTCAGGTCTGGTGGAGTAGTGGAGAAAATATCAAGGGAACAAGCTCTTGGCCTGAGTCTTGAAGATTTGCAGGATCTCCTTGATCTTCCACTTAGCAGGGATGATGAAGATACAGATGCCCTAGACTTTGAATTACAATTTAAAGGTCAGATAAGGGAGCTGTTGATGAGGCAATAAAGCATTCCACAAATAATGAAGAGTTTTGGCATTATCTGTTCCAGGGGGAGATTGTTGGGATTGAACCCTATCAGAGGAACAGATAATTAAAGCCAAAACTGGATCAGAGCAGTGGGTCCAGAATAAGCAGATGATTACAGTTAAGTTCATGCAAATCTCTCCCCTTGAAAGTGGCTTTGTATCTGCTGACCTCCTATCTACTGATCTTACCAAGTGCTGATCCACAAACTGCTGCCTAGCATCTACTGCCAAATGTTAAAGACTGATAGAAGACCAAAGCTCTGCTGACTCAATCTACTGCCTTGAGTCAAGTACTGCTGATCCGGACAAGCACTGTTGGGTTCACAGCAGTGGAAGGATGCAGCAGCTGTTTAAGTATCTTTTATGTAATAAATTGTAATAGCAGTAGTTACTACATCAGTGTTTGTATAGATCAGAGGTTAGAGTTTGTTAGGAGGTTAGATGTCACTTTCATGGTGACGTCAGCTAAGATGCTCAGTGGTTTGCAAGTGCCTATAAATAGTTCAGTACTTTGTACTGTTCTATTAGCTCTTTTGATCACATCGTCTTCTTTGCACGAACAAACTACTGAGCTCTGGCTAAGGGGGAGTTTGCATTCATTCATCAATCATTGTAATCGTTGTTGAAACAAATTCAATCTTTCGATACATTGTGTAAAGATGTTTGATTAAAGTATTACTCTCGTTTGATTGTATACAAAGTTTGCTTTCATCTTAATTCCGCTGCACAACTCTTTCATTTCCATCTTAATTTCAAACGAAAATACAATCAAAAAGAAACTCAGATCCAACAGATAGGTTACGGACGGTTTGGGTAATATTGTTAGCGGCCATCTACAAAATTTAACAAGGTTCAATTTTAGTATTTTCGATATTATTATATTTTAATCATTAATACCCTTTTATGTCTCATAGACAATTAATAATTAAAATCTAGAATCCAACGTTACATTTAAATATTGGTTAGGTGACCTTTATCCCATTATTTAAATTAACAAGGTAGTCAACGTTTGACAATTGCAACCCTTTGCAACTTCTAGCCATATGGGATCGGTTAAACATCTTTATGTTTAGTTGGCATGTTTAATCCCATCAACACCTTTGTTCCCCATGCTTCGGTGACCCTAAGTTTAAGGTTTCCAAATCAAGTCTTCTAACTTACATACACATGTGAGTTTACACATATAAGTGGTTAGGTGGCCTTTATCCCACAAACATGGTAACCCCACCTCAAACATACAAGTTCCCTCAAATGTGGTTAGGTGACCTTTATCCCATAAAAGAGTTCCCAAGTGATTCGAGTGTTGTATAAAAGGATGGTGTTTGACTTGTTTTATAAAAGGGATTTTTGAGTTTTCAAAATTCTAGTTTAGAAAACATTATGTACCATACATTTGCATGCATTCAAATCCTTGGTACTTTTGTGCAAACAAATTTTCAAGGTTCTTTTTAGAGTAAATTGCCATTTTAGTCCCTGAGTTTTGTTCAAATTTGCCATTTTGATCCAAATAGTTTTTTTTTTGCATCTGGGTCCCTGACTTTTCACTTTATTGCCATTTTAGTCCCTGAGTTTTGTCCAAATTGCCATTTTAGTCCCTGAGTTTTGTCCAAATTTGCCATTTTGATCCAAACATTTTTAGTGGTTTGGATCAAAATGGCAATAAAAGTGAAAAGTCAGGGACCCAGATGAAAAAAAAAACTATTTGGATCAAAATGGCAAATTTGGACAAAACTCAGGGACTAAAATGGCAATTTACTCTTCTTTTTAATAAAACCCATTTTATTATAAAATCATTAATTTTTAATAACCTTTTATTAATCTCTTTAATGATTTTTTAAAGAACCAATTTTAAGCTTGTTGTTGATTATTAATTGTTAAGCATGCATATCCAAATATCATCTAAACATTCATAAATAAAACAACCACACAAGCACAACACACATATCAATAGGTGCATAACCATAGCCAACTATTTTGACCATACTTGTTAGCCGAAACAAGTGTGTCAAAAGGTCCTTCCTAAAGGGTGAATATTGACACAAATAATGTGTCGTTGAACTCCCACTTGATCTCGCATCCAAATGCTTCAAGTCTTCTTCTTGTGTTATGGTTTCTTCACATTCTTTGGGCTTCCAAATGTCTTTTATATTCAGCTCCAAACTCCTTTGGACTTGAAAAATGTGTTTTTGGTTATCGAGCTAAAATCTCGTTAAGAACTATGAAATCCTTTAGGCCCGAAATTAGCCAAAACCAAAACCGCATTTTTGTGTGCATCTTCTCTTACAAAAGGTATCCTAATACATTTTTCTAGTAAAAATAAAATGCACCTAATCTATTTATTTACATACGAAATAAAAATAAATAAATTACATATTTCACAAATGGAAGAACAAAGATATTAATTATTACAACCCCTTGAAATAATTAAATAAATCACAAAAACAAACATTCAACATATTCACACAAGGTCATGGCTAGGTTATGAACACCAAAATATGTATCCACATTTATATAAAATTCAAGAAGCAAAAAATGGTTTCCTTTTTACAACCTACTTTTCGGCCAAGAATGAGAAAACCGAAAAGGTGGGTTTTTGTCCAAACAACCAAATCATCCAAATGACATAATTTTTCAAGATACTTTTATGCATGTAAGAATAATATCTTGAAAAACAAAAGGAGAACCAAGTTCAAAACTTTCGGCCATAGGGTTTCTCCAAACCCGAAAACCCAAAAATTTTAAATCCTAAGCGGCTCTGATACCATTGTTGGGTTTTTCACATGTTTATCAAAGTTATTTTATCCTTATAAAATGAAAACGCAGTGGAATATATATATAAACACGTTACTTTCTTGATATAAACCCCATTTTATATGTAAAACCCAATCCCGGATCCATTTACGAACATGCATGCTATCAAAAAAACAACCATAGGGTGTTACAAGAATACTACCTTCCAAGAGCAAGAAATATGGGGTTTACTTTCTTGATATAAACCCCATTTTATATGTAAAACCCAATCCCGGATCCATTTACGAACATGCATGCTATCAAAAAAACAACCATAGGGTGTTACAAGAATACTACCTTCCAAGAGCAAGAAATATGAAGATGATGATATTCTTGAATGGAAATCTTCAAAATAGAAGACCTCAAGCTTGTATATCCCAAGCCTTCCAACAAACACCTTACGTTTTGCTAGGATTTTTACACTTGTAAACTCACTTAAAAATCCCCTCTTGGAACCAACTCTTGGCCGAAAATGAGAGGACATTTTTAGAGTTCTTTGCACTTGAAAATCAAACTTGAAAAACCTTCTTGATCAACCACATGTTTGTGACAACCGGTGATTTGCGGCTCTTAATTATGTGATTAACAGGTGATTAATGCGATAATAATAGTGTTTACAGCACAAATTAACTTAATCAGGTCTTTGGAGTGCCCAGGAACGTCTAACCAGCTTTACAGTGCGCGAACGATGATCTGTGGGAAAGTCTGCGAAACGTTGAACGGTAACGGAGTGATACCATACAAAATACTGACTACGCCGACAGATATGGATTTTCTACGAATATTCTATATTTATGAAATTAATTTTGTGAATTTATTGGGCTTCCATGCGACACAAATGCAAACATGAACTAAAAACGCGATGGTAGGAAACGCATCGGCAACAAAACGGAAGCGACGGGGTCGCCTGTCACCTTCAGAACTTACATTTTACGCTATATTTAGCTTCGTAATAAAATTTTAGTGACTACAGTCGAAACCGGATCGGAAAACGGAGTAAAGCGGCCAACGACGCAAATTATGTGATTTTTACCGTAAGCGGCAAATGAATGCGTCAATCGCGACTACCAACGCTATTTTACGTCCCATAATTTTTAAAATAATAATTTGTGACAATTTTTAGAAAACGGGTTTGATAACGGGTCTCGTAAGAAATTACGGGCCACTTAAAAACAGGATTGGGCTTGTGGGCCTTGGGCCCAAGCCCAAAGCCCACTAACTAAAACCTAGTATAAATAACTAGTGACAACCTAAGTCTCATTTCGTGATCAGCCGTTTCATCATTTTCCCTAGCACTCCCATGTATTCTCTACATCTACCTTATCCACAACCATTATCCTTCAAAATTCAAAACACAGACAACACACCTCCATCTCCTTCCAAACATATAACCCCATCTTTCACCTCTCGGCTCCCCATTTTCCTGATTCTGCTCGCCAGGTAAACCGGAGCCGGCACTCCGGCGAGTTTCTGGTCAGGTGCTCCGACACCCCCCCCCCCCCACACACACACACACCCTTCGATCGACAAAACAGACCACCACCACCGGACGGTGGTGGTGCGGCGGTGCGACACAGAGAAAGACGGAGAGAGAGACTGAGAGGCGAGAGAGAGAGAGAGCCGGCTGTCGAAGACTCGGACCGCCGGTCGGTTCATTTGTCCGGTGGTCGGCGTGATTATCCGACGGGTTTCATCGGTAACCCCCCTGCTTATCTCTTTCATTTTTGTCTTGATTGAAGACCGATGATGATGATGGTGATGCTAGGTCGAAGATGATGATGATAAAGATAATGGACTCTGACCGGTGGTCGGCTTCAAGGTCCGGCGGACCTTGCCATTATCCGGCGGGTTTTTGTTCGGGAGTCCCGGTCCGTGTCTCGGTACGACGGGTCACGGTAACACCCCCAATTATCTTCTTTTTCTTTGAATATTGATCTCCACAGTAGTCGATGGTGATGATGTTCAGTTTTGGATTGTTCAACAGTTAGACTCGGTTCAAGTTCGGTTCAAAGAAGTGATTCAGTTGGTTTAGAGTTTGGCTCAGTTTCGAAACAGTCACGGCTCGGTTCAGCGTGGATGTGCGGGCCAACTCAGTTCATGTTCGGGTCAAACCCGGTTGACCCGGTCAACACCCGAGTCAACTCGGGTCAACAGCAGGTCAACCATGGTCAACGGTCAACGATTCGGTTCGGGTCAGACAGTTCGGGTCAGAATATGAAACGGTTTGGTTGACTCGGTCAAACCGAGTCAACTCGGTCAAACCTGGTCAACTCAGCGAGTCAACTCGGTCAACCCGGTTGACTCGGTCAACTCAGTCAACGAAAGCGGCGCGAAAGACTTGGTAAAGATTTTTAGTGACGCGAATGATATTTACGTTAATTATAAGGATTTTTATTAATTCCGTCACACGAGCTCGAACCGATTCGGATTAGTGTCTAGTTATATTTCGCCATATTTACGAAAATTATTTATGTTAATGATTGAGTATTGACTGGTTTTTGAAAAAAAAAATAACGACAACTTGTGTTGTCGGGGACGTCCAAAAACAGAGAAACTCTGCCCGTTTTTCGAGAAAATCCGTAAAATGAAACGCGTTTTATTATAAAACAAACATCGGATTCAAATAACCTTTTTAGTAAAACAAATACAAATATGCAATTACTTTCGACGACACTTTACAAAACATACGAAAACTACGAATTCGGATATTATTTACAATAATAAATATAGTTATTGTATTTATTTGTAACCTCAAAAATTCGACAATTCTTCTATAAATTCAATATAACTACTTACATTTATTCAAACGCCGATAACCGAAGATCATTTCTAAAAACACAAATAGTTATCATATTCATTTCGAATATCAACCAACACGACTTCTTTTTATGAAAATAAATATAGTTGATGTATTTATTTCAAACGACAAACAACACGACTTCTTTTCATAGAAATAAATATAGTGTATATTTATTTCAACAATCAAACAACACGACGATTCTTTTACTAAAATAAATATAGTCTATATATTTATTTTAAATACCGAACAACACAAACTCCTTTTATAAAATAAATATAACTTTTTATATTAATTTTTAAACGCCTAAACGGCATATACCTATATTTTGTTAAGACGCGAAACATAATACGAGTTGGTTATATATTGTTTTATTTTCATATAACTATTCTTTACATACGCCTACGATTTCTCGAGACGACTAACGTGATTATATCGATATAGTTATATATATTATATATGAATATTCATATATTATAAACCTCTCGAGAAGCTAAGTCTTTTCAAGACTTATTAAGTATTACCGACGAATACACGAACTAAGCAGGTATAATTTCTTCGCTTCTTTTAAGTTAACAACGTACCAACGAATCGATCGGTTAACGATTCGGTAGAGCTCGGTGACACGTAGTTTAATTATCGCGTTTATTTAGAAACTTATAAGATATTCCGTGTTAGGAATATTGTAGAATGCACGCTAGCGGGTCTCGTCTTGGAAACGACATCACAAAGTCGTAATTAGCTAGCTTTGCACAAGGCAATTCAGGTGAGATCATGTCCCCCCTTTTCTCTTAACTGTTTTCAGTTTTTTTACTTCGGGGGTGGAATACATGTTACAATAATTACAGACGCTTTTATACATGGTATGGTTAGCTTAAGGAGTGTTTAGACGCTTAGATCATGTGAAAGGTGGGTACAACACTTAAGGCCATTAATCCTCGTTGTTAGGACCGAGGGACATGAGTGATAGATCTATTTGGGTGTAGCGAGCCCACACCCATGAGGCCGGGGTGGCCCATAGTGGCGACTGTGTCTTATATCCGGAGGCCCGGTACAAATTTGCTAGGTTTGAGTACTTCCTGCACCGTTTCACACATACCAGTGACTTTGCAACCCATTGGTGATTCCTTAACTGCTACATACCAGGGAATTTCATACATACAGACACATTACAAAGGTTTATACATACTCACTTATTCATGAACTCGCTCAACTTTTGTTGATTTTTCAAACTACATGTATTTCAGGAAACTAGCGGATCTGGTGGAGTATGCATATGTCTAGCTGCGTTGAATAAAAGATGTCATCCAGGGTAGTAGGTTTAGGAGGTGTAACCCTTACCTGGACGGGTTACATGTTTTTAAACTGCGTTTTATTTAAAGTCTTTTGCTGTGTCTCGTGAACACGTCGTAGACAAGTATGGTTTGTAACTTACTTTAAGTGTCGACATTTTTAAACAATGATGTTGTGGTATTTTTAAAATTAATGAATGGATGCACATCTTGTGTTTTTATCATATAGCATTGTTATGATTGTTGCTATGGTATTAAGAAGTAACACCAAATAAACCCACGCTTCCGCAAAAGCCAGGGTGTGACAGCTTGGTATCAGAGCTTCGATCGTAGCGAACTAGGATTCTTTCTCGAGTCAAGACTACGATCATTAGGGCTCTCACGAAAACGTTTTACGACATGCTTTCATTGCATACACAAAACGTCTAGATCCAGGGAACAAACATTATTACAAACAAAAGGCACAAAAACACATTTCAAAATTTATGTTTATAATTCAGTCTTAGTGACTGAGGGAGGATCAGTCTTAGAGACTGAGGGAGGATCAGTCTTAGAGACTGAGGGAGGTTCAGTCTTAGAGACTGAGGGAGGTCAGTCTTAGAGACTGAGGGAGGTCAGTCTTAGAGACTGGGGAAATTTATTCTTAGAGACTGGGAAAGTTTGGTCTTAGAGACCAGGGAGTTAGTCTTAGAGACTGGGAAAGTTTGGTCTTAGAGACAAGGGAGTTAGTCTTAGAGACTGGGAGGTTTGGTCTTAGAGACCAGGGAGTTAGTCTTAGAGACTGGGAGGTTTGGTCTTAGAGACCAGGGAGTTAGTCTTAGAGACTGGGGAAGTTTAGTCTTAGAGACTAGGGAGGTTCAGCCTTAGAGGCTAGGGAGGTTCAGCCTTAGAGGCTGGGGAGGTTCAGTCTTAGAGGCTGGGGAGGTTCAGTATTAGAGACTGGGGAAGTTTAGTCATAGAAGATGGGAAGTTCAGTCTTAGAGGCTGGGGAGGTTCAGTCTTAGAGGCTGGGGAGATTCAGTCTTAGAGACTGGGGAAGTTTAGTCATAGAAGCTGGGAAGTTCAGTCTTAGAGGCTGGAGAGGTTCAGTCTTAGAGACTGGGTAGTCAGTTTGAGAAACTGGGAAGGTGTTAGTCTGAGAGACTAGGGAATCAGTCTAAGAGGCTGGGCGGGATAGTCTGGAGAAGACTAGGAGGATTACTTGCTTACATGCTTATCTGATGATCATTGATATATGTGCATATGTGTGATTGTTTTGTCACAGACACCATGTCATCATCCTCCGAGAGTGGAGTGTCAAACTCGTCAATTACATACACGGTGCATAAAACAATTACATACAGTACACAACACTCTGAGAGTTTAGGAAACATGCATTTAAGACCTTCGGAAACTTATGTTGAAGTTCATTAAAGGTCACCACGTAGGAACCGCGAATATTAACTCGGGCACACACTATTATCCATATTGTCTATGATATTTTAACTTCCCGAGCAGGCAGCCTATGCATAACAAAACGCTAGTGCACAAGAATACATGGAACTCGATCTTTACGCCAACGGATGTCGGGGTACATCACATTCTACGCATAACAAAACGCTAGTGCACAAGTATACGTGAAACTTAAGCTATACATCAACGGAGCTTGAAGTACGTTGTCACACCCCGACCACGTAGAACATACAAAACGTGGCGGAAACGTCGGGGAGTGTTGTAACAGAATTAATTGTTTCAAATCCATGGCAATTAAAGTTTCGTTTTATTAATCAAACAAGAGAGTTACATTGTTTTAAACAAGAAACAAAGAGTATATAACAAAATTTAACTAGTTCTTGTCTCGTTTTAAGTCACTAAGGCACAGGTCCACCTAAGTATGTCTTGATAAGTCCTATGCATCATCTCCTGAAAACACATGTAAAAATAGGTACGTCAGCATAAAAATGCCTGTGAGATACATAGGTTTTGTGAAAACAGAATTCATGACTTATGTTTGAGAAAATGTTTAGTCATGAACCTGGTAATTTGCTTTGTCTTGTAAATCATTTGAAAAACGATAAGATCAGATGATATGTATAAATAAGAGAATAATGTATGGTTAAATGAATAACCATGTAAAATGAGTTTGTATAAGATAAGTTGTTTGTAAATCAATGTCTTGTGAAAAGTATGTTATTTGTATAAAATGTTATATGTCTCAAACTGAAATGATTCAAATAACGCTACGATATGTAATACCATACAAACACTTATATATAGGAAGTACCAGCGGCGTATCCACCGTGCTTGTATCATATTACATACGCCTCGTTACTTAAATCACTTACTCAAACTAAACCATCAAGATGAGATGTTTAACAATTGTAGAAATGTTTATGTATAGTCAAATGTCTATTGTCAAATGTAAATCATGTCAACAGATACAACTGGTTCACACGGTTCAATAGTTACAAACGGTTCATATAATCAAAGGGTTACGACGGTTCACATAGTCAAATGGTTACAACGGTTCAAAATGTAGTATAATGTGTTCATATGCTGGATGAGCATATGCAACAGAAATGTAATGTAGAACAATGTACTAAGTATGCACACAATGGACATACATAGCATGAAAAGTAATGTAAAACAATGTACTAAGTATGCACACCATGGACATACATAGCATGAAATGTAATGTAATGTAAATCAATGTACTAAGTATGCACACAATGGACATACATAGCATGAAATGTAATGTAAAGTGATGTACTAAGTATGCTAAGTTAACATACAAAGTAGAAAAGTCATGTAAATCAATGTGCTAGCATGCTATCAGTCAACATACATAGCAGAAATGTAATGTAAATCATGTACTAATAGTGTACTAATGAACATAACAAGTATATGATGTGAAAACAGGAAAGCACGAAAGTAACAAGTAGGCACATGTGTTTCACCCCAAAACAGTTTGGAAAACAGTGAAAGAGGGGTCTATGTACTCACTTGAGATTGCTCAGTAGTCCTTGAGTACTAACCAAACAATGCTAGAGATCACGGATATCAAACGGCACCTAATATAGGTAACTAAGTTAATAAACCGGACCTATATCGGAGGATTGGATAGAATGAGGGTTCGTAAACCAAACGAGTATGGAGACTCGTGTAGTATGGTTTAACAAAGCCTACATACTAAATGAAACCTAACCTAAGTGCTTATGACCCATTACGACCCGTTTAGGTAGCTTATGCTACTTTAACGCGTCGTTCGCGTGAAACGCGTTCGGAACGCCTAACTAGTCCTATGACAAGTAAAATATGCCTTAACATGTCTAATATTGTTACCAAATCAGTTTAGATACCAAAGGTTATGTTACATATGCTTAAAATGAATTTTGGCGTAAAAAGGGCATTTTGGTAATTTACCTAAGGCATATTAACTACCTATCATACAACTACTTAAACGAAGCGACCATAAGGTATAACCTCGGAAGGTTATTCCCTATATACTATGGTCACCTAATGTGCTTGGTCGGATCCTACTGATCGACCAAACGGGTCGGGTTCGAAGGTATAAGCGATTTATTAGATCGCTTACCCTTACGACCCTAGACAACGTGGTAATTAGTAGGCATAGTCACAAGGGACTATAACCATCGTGATTACAATCACGTTGCGAAGTTCAAACGAACTTCGCATTGACCATTAACTGGTCAACGCAGAAAGTCAAACAAAGTTTGACTTTCGGACTCGAAAAACAATAAAAGAACGAAGGAATACTTACGAAGGGTCCCCGAATGCTAATCGTGATTCAAGTAGCTCAGGTATTAAACAAAGGTCTCAACTTAGAGCTCCTCAAATCAGGATTCTAGTGGGTTTTGCAATGAAGTGGGTTGGGTATTTATAGGATTTCCCGAACCGTTAGGATCGTTTCTTGGAAACCGTGATCGAATCTTGTGCGTACACTTATTGGAAAGTTGTGGTAACTAAAAATGGCTCCTCATGGACTGAAAGGGCAAGTGTGGGTGTGTGGTTGTGAGTTTAACAGCTGTAATCTGCTGACTAATCGATCTTATCTGATCTGGGACACTGACGCGGGCCGCGTAAAGGAAAGGCCTGGTTTTACGCGGGCCGCCTGAAGGTCCTGATCAGACAACAACTTTGCAAAATGACAGTTTCAGTCCCAGTTGGTGTTTAAGGCCATTTCCGACACTTCTAAGGCCCGTAAAGCCAACTTTAAGGCCCTAAAATGATGCCTAAACATTGTGGACATGAAACAAGTTCAAAAAACATGTCGGATGTTGGTTCGTTTGGTCGTATGATCGCGATGTTCGCTTAATTACGACGGAATGCGCTTAAGCGCGAAAAACGATCCAAATGACGCGACGAATGGATTTTTCTTATGCCAAACACTAAAATAAAATATTTTAGTGCTTACATAAATTTTTGGATGTCCGGATGTATTCAGAACGTAAGTTATGCGCGAAAGTGCAAACTTATGCACTTTTTGACACTTTTAGTCCCTGAAGGACCCAAAAGTATATTTTAGCATACCGAACCCCTCAAAGCCTATTTCTAAGCTATGTAGAGGATATTTAGGGTATGTTTAACTTATGGTCATGTTCCGGAATGGTTGTTATAGTTCAAATTGGCATACTTTCGCAGTTTGTCAAGTTTAGTCCCTGTAAGCGAATTTACTTGTTTTTGCCATACCAAAGCCTTCAAAACTTATTTCTAATTTTGTAAAGGTTATTTAAGGTATGTTAAGCCTATTTCACTATTCCGAAGTGTTCGTTGCATTAACTGGTTATATTTACGCATCAGTGCGTGTATAACCTTCCAGAAAGCGATTTAGAGCTTGAAATCGAACAAGAATTGATATGTGCAAAAGATACACATATTTATACAGATCCCAAGTATGAAATACAATATTTCATTGGCTTGGTATTTGTTTGATGGTCGCAGTGACCCAGGTGTCACAGTCTCCCCTACTTAAGGAAATTTCGTCCCGAAATTTATTTGTAGAAGTCTGTCTGTGACTTTGTGTTAAATAGCCATCAAAGATATGTAAAGCATAATTTTGTTACTTTCCTCAACGGATATTTTTCAGAAGCGAAAATGAACGAACGGAGTCATTTTCTTCAACGGGTTCTTCGGAAATGGAAAATAAAGGATTTTTAACTAAACGGATATACATTTCCCTCAACGGATATTCTTCAGAAGTGAAAACGAATGGATGATTCATTCTTCCTCAACGGGTCCTTCGTCAGAAACGGGAATGAAGGAATAATCCATGGATATTCATTTCTCTCAAGGGATATTCTTCAGAACGAAAATGAACAACTGGGGTCATTTTCCTCAACGGTTATTCTTCAGAATTTGAAATGAAGGAATAATCAACGGATATTCATTTCCTCAACGGATAATCTTCAGAAACGAAAATGAACTAACGGAGTTATTTTCAACGGTTGCTTCCTCAGGTACGGAAATGAAAGATTTAACAACGGATATTCATTTCCTCAACGGATAATCTTCGAAAACGAAAATGAACTAACGGAGTCATTTTCAACGGTTGCTTCCTCAGGTACGGAAATGAAAGATTTAACAACGGGTATTCATTTCCTCAACGGATAATCTTCAGAAACGAAAATGAACTAACGTAGTCATTTTCAACGGTTGCTTCCTCAGAGTTGGAAATGAAGGATAAACGGATATTCATTTCCTCAACGGATATTCCTCAGAAGTGAAAAATGAATAGCTAGTTCATTTTTCCTCAATGGATGCTTCATCAGAATTGGAAATGAATTGGGTTAACTTAGATACATGATAGAACTTGCTGTGATTTCTGTGCACTAAATTCCATAATTATGTATGCATCCATAATTACGTAATTCCTTGCACAGTCCGCACAGTTCGTTTTGTAATGTTGTGGGGAAGGATATCAAACTTGTGATGAGGTGACTAGACTACCATAGGGTCCTTTTAATTAGATCGACAGAGGATCTTCTTAATTAGGCCACCAAGGAGTCCTTTCATCTATATCATCACATAATATTCCTAACCAGATTTTTGGATCGATCAGTTTAACTAGACCACTGAAGGGGTCTAATTATGAAGTAGTACTTTATAATCCAAGGGACTTAACTACAGCGTAGAAGTCCATTAAGGATTTTAGGTAGTACCTTTGGGTATCCTACTATGAATCTCTTGTACAAGGATATGTAAGATTCTACGAGGATTTGGATGACATAATTTGGATCACATGACACATAAAAGGGAACACATAAGCACATAATCACATAATTGTTTAATTGTTATTATCTTGTTATTGATTGCTATTAACTTGGCACCTCGTACTTCGTTTCTCTTGGAAGAAACAGGTACTTAGGATTTTCGTGGAAAACGCAAGAGATCATACAATGGAAGAAATTTGGGGGTAGTCTGTTCTTCAAGGAATATGGTTCCTTGATTGTTGGTATTGTAGAGGATATGTTTATACATGCAACCACATAAACATATTAAAATGTAAATGAAAGATTTATTTATAACAACAATAACAACAACTGTTTCATAGATCGTGATAATAAAAGAAAATAATACATAAGGCTCGATTATTTTCTAAACAGCGTTATCTTCTGTCGGTCAGATACTCATCCCTGCGCTGGATTTGCATTAGCAAGCTTTGGGCAATTCCTACGAAAATGGCCCATCTCGCCACAGTTGTAGCAAGACCCCGGTGGAAAACGAGCTTGAGCAGGATTGTTGTTAACTTGATTTGGTGCAACTGCTGTTGGGCAAACCCTCGCTGTATGACCTATAAGTCCGCAAACTTGGCATGTGCGGCACTTCACACCAGCATGATGATGTAGGCCACATTGGTTGCACAAGGGTGCAGTTCCGTTGTAGGGTTTCCTGGCAAGGGGTTGAGCTGGTTGGTTGGGGACGGCTTGATCATTGTGAGCGACCACGGCGAAGTTCTATGAAGCCTTCCGCTTCTTTGACTTCTTAGAGGATCCAGTCTGTTCATCCATGGTCTTTGATTCCTCGAGTGGGTTCGATTCTTCGACCGGTTTCTTGTCACCTTTTCGGAAAAGTTTACCTTTCCTGATCTTTGATTCAGTCAAGGTTGCAGATAGCTCAATGGCCTGTCTAACTGTAGTAGGGTTGCTACCAGTCACAATGTCTTGTATTGAGTCGGGGAGGCCATCAATGTACTTTTCGATTGCCTTATCCAAAGGCGTGACCATGTTTGGGCATAACAGACTTAACTCCTCATAACGGTCCGTGTAGGCTCGATGCTCACTGCTATCTTGCTTCAAATTGTCGAATTCCCTTTCCAAGGCCCTGATCTCGTGACGAGGACAAAACTCCTTCATCATGAGAGCCCTAAGTTCGGCCAAAGTCTGGGCTAAGGCAACCTCCGCACCACGGTCTCTCATAACCCCGTTCCACCACGTAAGAGCCCTCTTCTGAAACACACTTGAAGAAAACTCGACCTTACGATTATCAGGACACTGAACATGACGGAAAGTATTCTCAATGCTCTCGAACCATTGAAGAAGCCCAGTTGCTCCCTCAGAACCACTAAACTTGAGCGGTTTAGCTGAATTGAAACTCTTGAAATTGCATGGAGTATGATTGTTGTTGTTCGCTTGGTTCCATTGAGCAAAGAGGTTTGGGAATTGAGCAGCCATTTGCTGTGCAATGATTTCTGCCAGTTCGGCAGTCGCTATCTGGTTTTCACGTCGAGGAGGCATTCTAAAAGAGAAAAACATGAAAGAAAACAAATGAAATGGCATTGGGTAGAATAGGATGTTACAATTACCGGCCAAAATCATGGTTGATGGTCATTTGTTTGAACTACGAAGCAAACAAAAAATCACAAAGGCTGAATCAAAGCAAATAGATCCTCATAGTGTATTGCGAAGACATGCTCGCCTATAAGTGGACACTCACCCCAAGAGTTCCCAGGTAAGAGTGACTGGTCCGATTATGTGGATTTGTACGAACACTCTAGCCTTAGACAGAAAACTCAGGGTAAAGGCATTCACTCTTCCAGTTTGCACGCGTTCACACTATTTAGGACCCAAAACTTTGACGAGAGTTTTGAAAATTCAAAGGGGTTCAAAACCTTATAACAGAGGGTTCAAAACCTTACAATAGAGGGTTCAAAACCTAGTAATCAATCATCCTAGAACAGATGATTAGTTTTCAAAGCGGTTTTGAAATTTATGTTCTTGTTGTGGTCGTCGCCTAAGGATAGGTGACGGTATTGTTTTATGACTAAACGCAAGTAAACTCGCGTTAGGGTCCTAAGAAGGTTATAGACTAGGTCAAAGCATTACTAATATCCTAATTCCCTATAACCATTGGCTCTGATACCATCTTTTCTGTCACACCCCGACCACGTAGAACATACAAAACGTGGCGGAAACGTCGGGGAGTGTTGTAACAGAATTAATTGTTTCAAATCCATGGCAATTAAAGTTTTGTTTTATTAATCAAACAAGAGAGTTACATTGTTTTAAATAAGAAATAAAGAGTATATAACAAAATTTAACTAGTTCTTGTCTCGTTTTAAGTCACTAAGGCACAGGTCCGCCTAAGTATGTCTTGATAAGTCCTATGCATCATCTCCTGAAAACACATGTAAAAATAGGTACGTCAGCATAAAAATGCCTGTGAGATACATAGGTTTTGTGAAAACAGAATTCATGACTTATGTTTGAGAAAATGTTTAGTCATGAACCTGGTAATTTGCTTTGTCTTGTAAATCATTTGAAAAACGATAAGATCAGATGATATGTATAAATAAGAGAATAATGTATGGTTAAATGAATAACCATGTAAAATGAGTTTGTATAAGATAAGTTGTTTGTAAATCAATGTCTTGTGAAAAGTATGTTATTTGTATAAAATGTTATATGTCTCAAACTGAAATGATTCAAATAACGCTACGATATGTAATACCATACAAACACTTATATATAGGAAGTACCAGCGGCGTATCCATCGTGCTTGTATCATATTACATACGCCTCGTTACTTAAATCACTTACTCAAACCAAACCATCAAGATGAGATGTTTAACAATTGTAGAAATGTTTATGTATAGTCAAATGTCTATTGTCAAATGTAAATCATGTCAACAGATACAACTGGTTCACACGGTTCAATAGTTACAAACGGTTCATATAATCAAAGGGTTACGACGGTTCACATAGTCAAATGGTTACAACGGTTCAAAATGTAGTATAATGTGTTCATATGCTGGATGAGCATATGCAACAGAAATGTAATGTAGAACAATGTACTAAGTATGCACACAATGGACATACATAGCATGAAAAGTAATGTAAAACAATGTACTAAGTATGCACACCATGGACATACATAGCATGAAATGTAATGTAATGTAATGTAAATCAATGTACTAAGTATGCACAGAATGGACATACATAGCATGAAATGTAATGTAAAGTGATGTACTAAGTATGCTAAGTTAACATACAAAGCAGAAAAGTCATGTAAATCAATGTGCTAGCATGCTATCAGTCAACATACATAGCAGAAATGTAATGTAAATCATGTACTAATAGTGTACTAATGAATATAACAAGTATATGATGTGAAAACAGGAAAGCACGAAAGTAACAAGTAGGCACATGTGTTTCACCCCAAAACAGTTTGGAAAACAGTGAAAGAGGGGTCTATGTACTCACTTGAGATTGCTCAGTAGTCCTTGAGTAACAACCAAACAATGCTAGAGATCACGGATATCAAACGGCACCTAATATAGGTAACTAAGTTATTAAACCGGACCTATATCGGAGGATTGGATAGAATGAGGGTTCGTAAACCAAACGAGTATGGAGACTCGTGTAGTATGGTTTAACAAAGCCTACATACTAAATGAAACCTAACCTAAGTGCTTATGACCCATTACGACCCGTTTAGGTAGCTTATGCTACTTTAACGCGTCGTTCGCGTGAAACGCGTTCGGAACGCCTAACTAGTCCTATGACAAGTAAAATATGCCTTAACATGTCTAATATTGTTACCAAATCAGTTTAGATACCAAAGGTTATGTTACATATGCTTAAAATGAATTTTGGCGTAAAAAGGGCATTTTGGTAATTTACCTAAGGCATATTAACTACCTATCATACAACTACTTAAACGAAGCGACCATAAGGTATAACCTCGGAAGGTTATTCCCTATATACTATGGTCACCTAATGTGCTTGGTCGGATCCTACTGATCGACCAAACGGGTCGGGTTCGAAGGTATAAGCGATTTATTAGATCGCTTACCCTTACGACCCTAGACAACGTGGTAATCAGTAGGCATAGTCACAAGGGACTATAACCATCGTGATTACAATCACGTTGCGAAGTTCAAACAAACTTCGCATTGACCATTAACTGGTCAACGCATAAAGTCAAACAAAGTTTGACATTCGGACTCGAAAAACAATAAAAGAACGAAGGAATACTTACGAAGGGTCCCCGAATGCTAATCGTGATTCAAGTAGCTCAGGTATGAAACAAAGGTCTCAACTTAGAGCTCCTCAAATCAGGATTCTAGTGGGTTTTGCAATGAAGTGGGTTGGGTATTTATAGGATTTCCCGAACCGTTAGGATCGTTTCTTGGAAACCGTGATCGAATCTTGTGCGTACACTAGTTGGAAAGTTGTGGTAACTAAAAATGGCTCCTCATGGACTGAAAGGGCAAGTGTGGGTGTGTGGTTGTGAGTTTAACAGCTGTAATCTGCTGACTAATCGATCTTTTCTGATCTGGGACACTGACGCGGGCCGCGTAAAGGATAGGCCTGGTTTTACGAGGGCCGCCAGAAGGTCCTGATCAAACAACAACTTTGCAAAATGACAGTTTCAGTCCCTGTTGGTGTTTAAGGCCATTTCCGACACTTCTAAGGCCCGTAAAGCCAACTTTATGGCCCTAAAATGATGCCTAAACATTGTGGACATGAAACATGTTCAAAAAACATGTCGGATGTTGGTTCGTTTGGTCGTATGATCGCGATGTTCGCTTAATTACGACGGAATGCGCATAAGCGCGAAAAACGATCCAAATGACGCGACGAATGGATTTTTCTTATGCCAAACACTAAAATAAAATATTTTAGTGCTTACATAAATTTTGGATGTCCGGATGTATTCAGAACGTAAGTTATGCGCGAAAGTGCAAACTTATGCACTTTTTGACACTTTTAGTCCCTGAATGACCCAAAAGTTTATTTTAGCATACCGAACCCCTCAAAGCCTATTTCTAAGCTATGTAGAGGATGTTTAGGGTATGTTTAACTTATGGTCATGTTCCGGAATGTTTGTTATAGTTCAAATTGGCACACTTTCTCTGTTTGTCAAGTTTAGTCCCTGTAAGCGAATTTACTTGTTTTTGCCATACCAAAGCCTTCAAAACTTATTTCTAAGTTATGTAAAGGTTATTTAAGGTATGTTAAGCCTATTTCACTATTCCGGAGTGTTCGTTGCATTAACTGGTTATATTTACGCATCAGTGCGCGTATAACCTTCCAGAAAGCGATTTAGAGCTTGAAATCGAACAAGAATTGATATGTGCAAAAGATACACATATTTATACAGATCCCAAGTATGAAATACAATATTTCATTGGCTTGGTATTTGTTTGATGGTCGCAGTGACCCAGGTGTCACATTCGTCACATACGACTTTCGAGATAAACTCACCAAGAAGACACTATGGAGCATTTCAACGACGATGTTAATCTTGTCAACACGAAAACTATCGACCAGGAAACGACAACTTGTCACGCGATCCAACAAAGACATGAATCACTCCAACGAAAAGACGTTTGTCTCCACATCCCCCTATTTCAGTTAACGACGAATACGCTATGTTCGACATTCCATGGTAATGTCACCTAACAACTGTTCATCACACGAAACCCCAGGTAAAGTCCCCAAATTTCTTTTATTGAAATTTCGACTTTCACATTTACTGAGTAGATTTTCGTATCTCTACTCCTCTTAATGGTCATTGTGTCACGATCATTTCTTTCAGAATAGCGAATATTCATTTGCTTCATCTCTTGAAAATTCATATGTTACGCATGCATCGTTTGTTGCCCATGTGGTTTCGTTTCAAATAAGCGTTCCATCAAAGTTCAAATATTGTTTCGCTAAACCTAATTATTGATTTGTGATTCGAATGACCAGCATTATTGCAATTGTTGGCTCCTTTGTTATCAAGTCAACACATTTTCTTGAGAATTCTTTTCTTTTCAAGTTAAATACATATTTTTCGTTGTGACCCAGTTCAACTGTTTGAACTTGCCCATTACACATATTCAATTCGGAGCATCATATTCAAAATTCGTTTTAACAAGTGTTTCATTTGTTCCGAGTCGAAGTAGACTTGTTTGGCATCCGACTCCATTAAATTGATTGTTGATTTAGACACCTTGTGGTGGTGTTTTCACTTATTTGAAGCTTGCGCTAGTCTTGTTTACACATATTATGCACGGATTTAAATTATTTATTTATTGATTTATTTTAAATCTGCATTGAATTATCATATTAAAGCAGTCTTAGCACAATCGTGTGTTAAGACAATGGTACACAAACTCATTTTTTTTATATTTCGGTGTACCTCTTGACGGTTCTTTCAACAACGATCGAAATTTTTGCGATATTCATTGCTTCTTCATCTTCGATCGAAAACATTATTTCTTTGATGTTCCGTTTTCAATTGAAAACCTTTTGATGTTTGTTGGAACAAACATTCATGTTTACTTCATTGCGCTTTCATTTGACTTCAAACACGGTAAAATTGTTAGATCACCGCTATCATTGAATTATTTAAATCGATACGACACCTTGTGGTGTCGGTGTAAACTTGTAGCTTGGGCTAATCAAGATCGAGCGTTTCATGCAAAACACAGGTGGTACTTGTTTGATTACCGCTATATTTGAATTGTTTCATTCATTACGACACCTTGTGGCGTCGGTATAACTTGCAGCTTGTGCTGATCACGATCGAGCGTTTCATGCAAACTAGTGCATTTGAGATTGTTGATTCTAAGTTCATCCAGTGGATGTTATTGCATCTAGAACTCATTTACTTATTGTGAACGTTCATATGGAATTCGATTGGTCGAAGTTCCTGTTCATTGTTGGATCCCTGTTAACTTAGTCACATTAGTGACTGTACCTATACGTCTTGTTTCCTTTGAAATCAATTTTTGAAACACGTTTCTTTTAAACCGTTGGATTCTTATTGTTGAGGAATGTCATTAAATTCACATGATTCGAATAAGTCTTGTTTCGATTACGCGGTCATTCACTTTGTTATTATTCGGACTTACATGCGAACAACACAATTCTGAGGAGATAACATAGTCTAAATTTCGAGGATGAAATTTCTGTAACAGGGGGAGAATGTGACAACCAGTGATTTACGGCTCTTAATTACATGATTAACAGGTGGTTAACGCGATAATAATAGTTTTTACAGCACAAATTAACTTAATCAGGTCTTTGGAGTGCCCAGGAACGTCTAACCAGCTTTACAGTGCGCGAACGATGATCTGTGGGAAAGTCTGCGAAACGTTGAACGGTAACAGACTGATACCGTACAAAATACTGACAACGCCGACAGATATGGATTTTCTACTAATATTCTATATTTATGAAATTAATTTTGTGAATTTATTGGGCTTCCGTGCGACACAAATGCAAACGTGAACTAAAAACGCGATGGTAGGAAACGCATCGGCAACAAAACGGAAGCGGCGGGGTCGCCTGTCACCTTCATAACTTACATTTTACGTTATATTTAGCTTCGTAATAAAATTTTAGTGACTACAGTCGAAATCGGATCGGAAAACGGAGTAAAGCGGCCAACGCCGCAAATTATGTGATTTTTACCGTAAGCGGCAAATGAATGCGTCAATCGCGACTACCAACGCTATTTTACGTCCCATAATTTTTAAAATAATAATTTGCGACAATTTTTAGAAAACGGGTTTGATAACGGGTCTCGTAAGAAATTACGGGCCACTTAAAAACGGGATTGGGCTTGTGAGCCTTGGGCCCAAGCCCAAAGCCCACTAACTAAAACCTAGTATAAATAACTAGAGACAACCTAAGTCTCATTTCGTGATCAGCCGTTTCATCATTTTCCCTAGCACTCCCATGTATTCTCTACATCTACCTTATCCACAACCATTATCCTTCAAAATTCAAAACACAGACAACACACCTCCATCTCCTTCCAAACATATAACCCCATCTTTCACCTCTCGGCTCCCCATTTTCCTGATTCTGCTCGCCAGGTAAACCGGAGCCGGCACTCCGGCGAGTTTCTGGTCAGGTGCTCCGACACCCCCCCCCCCCCCCACACACACACACACCCTTCGATCGACAAAACAGACCACCACCACCGAACGGTGGTGGTGCGGCGGTGCGACACAGAGAAAGACGGAGAGAGAGACTGAGAGGCGAGAGAGAGAGAGAGCCGGCGGTCGAAGACTCGAACCGCCGGTCGGTTCATTTGTCCGGTGGTCGGCGTGATTATCCGACGGGTTTCATCGGTAACCCCCCTGCTTATCTCTTTCATTTTTGTCTTGATTGAAGACCGATGATGATGATGGTGATGCTAGGTCGAAGATGATGATGATAAAGATAATGGACTCGGACCGGTGGTCGGCTTCAAGGTCCGGCGGACCTTGCCATTATCCGGCGGGTTTTTGTTCGGGAGTCCCGGTCCGTGTCTCGGTACGACGGGTCACGGTAACACCCCCAATTATCTTCTTTTTCTTTGAATATTGATCTCCACAGTAGTCGATGGTGATGATGTTCAGTTTTGGATTGTTCAACAGTTAGACTCGGTTCAAGTCCGGTTTAAAGTGGTGATTCAGTTGGTTTAGAGTTTGGCTTAGTTTCGTAACAGTCACGGCTCGGTTCAGCTTGGATGTGCGGGTCAACTCAGATCACGTTCGGGTCAAACCCGGTTGACCCGGTCAACACCCGAGTCAACTCGGGTCAACATCAGGTCAACCATGGTCAACGGTCAACGATTCGGTTCGGGTCAGACAGTTCGGGTCAGAATATGAAACAGTTTGGTTGACTCGGTCAAACCGAGTCAACTCTGTCAAACCTGGTCAACTCAGCGAGTCAACTCGGTCAACCCGGTTGACTCGGTCAACTCAGTCAACGAAAGCGGCGCGAAAGACTTGGTAAAGATTTTTAGTGACGCGAATGATATTTACGTTAATTATAAGGATTTTTATTAATTCCGTCATACGAGCTCGAACCGATTCGGATTAGTGTCTAGTTATATTTCGCCATATTTACGAAAATTATTTATGTTAATGATTGAGTATTGACTGGTTTTTGAAAAAAAAAATAACGACAAATTGTGTTGTCGGGGGCGTCCAAAAACAGAGGAAACTCTGCCCGTTTTTCGAGAAAATCCGTAAAATGAAACGCGTTTTATTATAAAACAAACATCGGATTCAAATAACCTTTTTAGTAAAACAAATACAAATATGCAATTACTTTCGACGACACTTTACAAAACATACGAAAACTACAATTCGGATATTATTTACAATAATAAATATAGTTATTGTATTTATTTGTAACCTCAAAAATTCGACAATTCTTCTATAAATTCAATATAACTACTTACATTTATTCAAACGCCGATAACCGAAGATCATTTCCAAAAACACAAATAGTTATCATATTCATTTCGAATATCAACCAACACGACTTATTTTTATGAAAATAAATATAGTTGATGTACTTATTTCAAACGACAAACAAAACGACTTCTTTTCATAGAAATAAATATAGTGTATATTTATTTCAACAATCAAACAACACGACGATTCTTTTACTAAAATAAATATAGTCTATATATTTATTTTAAATACCGAACAACACTAACTCCTTTTGTAAAATAAATATAACTTTTTATATTTATTTTTAAACGCCTAAACGGCATATACCTATATTTTGTTAAGACGAGAAACATAATACGAGTTGGTTATATATTGTTTTATTTTCATATAACTATTCTTTACATACGCCTACGATTTCTCGAGACGACTAACGTGATTATATCGACATAGTTATATATTTTATATATGAATATTCATATATTATAAACCTCTCGAGAAGCTAAGTCTTTTCAAGACTTATTAAGTATTACCGACGAATACACGAACTAAGCAAGTATAATTTCTTCGCTTCTTTTAAGTTAACAACGTACCAACAAATCGATCGGATAATAATTTGGTAGAGCTCGGTGACACGTAGTTTAATTATCGCGTTTATTTAGAAACTTATAAGATATTCCGTGTTAGCAATATTGTAGAATGCACGCTAGCGGGACTCGTCTTGGAAACGACATCGCAAAGTCATAATTTGCTAGCTTTGCACAAGGCAATTCAGGTGAGTTCATGTCCCCCCCCCCCCTTTTCTCTTAACTGTTTTCAGTTTTATACTTCGGGGGTGGAATACATGTTACAATAATTACAGACGCTTTTATACATGGTATGGTTAGCTTAAGGAGGGTTTAGACGTTTAGATCATGTGATAGGTGGGTACAACACTTAAGGCCATTAATCCTTGTTGTTTGGACCGAAGGACATGAGTGATAGATCTATTTGGGTGTAGCGAGCCCACACCCATGAGGTCGGGGCGGCCAATAGTGGTGACTGTGTCTTACAGACGGAGGCCCGGTACAAATTTGCTAGGTTTGAGTACTTCCTGCACCGTTTCACACATACCAGTGGCTTTGCAACCCATTGGTGATCTCTTTTTCCTTAACTGGTACATACCAGGGAATTTCATGCATGCAGACACATTACAAAGGTTTATACACACTCACTTATTCATGAACTCGCTCAACTTTTGTTGATTTTTCAAACTACATGTATTTCAGGAAACTAGCAGATCTGTCGGAGTATGCATATGTCTAGCTGCGTTGAATAAAAGATGTCATCCAGGGTAGTAGGTTTAGGAGGTGTAACCCTTACCTGGACGGGTTACATGTCTTTAAACCGCGTTTTATTTAAAGTCTTTTGTTGTGTCTCATGAACACGTCGTAGACAAGTATGGTTTGTAACTTACTTTAAGTGTCGACATTTTTAAACAATGATGTTGTGGTATTTTTAAACTTAATGAATGGATGAACATCTTGTGTTTTTATCATATAACATTGTTATGATTGTTGCTATGGTATTAAGAAGTCACACCAAATAAACCCACGCTTCCGCAAAAGCCAGGGTGTGACAGCTTGGTATCAAAGCTTCGATCGTAGCAAACTAGGATTCTTTCTCGAGTCTGGACTACGATCATTAGGGCTCTCACGAAAACGTTTTATGACATGTTTTCATTGTATACACAAAACGTCCAGATCCAGGGAACAAACATTTTTACAAACAAAAGGCACAAAAACACATTTCAAAATTTATGTTTATAATTCAGTCTTAGTGACTGAGGGAGGATCAGTCTTAGAGACTGAGAGAGGATCAGTCTTAGAGACTGGGGGAGGTTCAGTCTTAGAGACAGAGGGAGGTCAGTCTTAGAGACTGGGGAAATTTAGTCTTAGAGACTGGGAAAGTTTCGTCTTAGAGACCAGGGAATTAGTCTTAGAGACTGGGAAAGTTTGGTCTTAGAGACCAGGGAGTTAGTCTTAGAGACTGGGAGGTTTGGTCTTAGAGACTGGGGAGTTAGTCTTAGAGACTGGGGAAGTTTAGTCTTAGAGGCTAGGGAGGTTCATCCTTAGAGGCTAGGGAGGTTCAGCCTTAGAGGCTGGGGAGGTTCAGTCTTAGAGGCTGGGGAGGTTCAGTCTTAGAGGCTGGGGATGTTTAGTCATAGAAGCTGGGAAGTTCAGTCTTAGAGGCTGGGGAGGTTCAGTCTTAGAGGCTGAGGAGGTTCAGCCTTAGAGACTGGGGAAGTTTAGTCATTGAAGCTGGGAAGTTCAGTCTTAGAGGCTGGGGAGGTTCAGTCTTAAAGACTAGGTAGTCAGTTTGAGAAACTTGGAAGGTGTTAGTCTGAGAGACTAGGGAGTCAGTCTAAGAGGCTGGGCGGGATAGTCTGGGGAAGACTAGGAGGATTACTTGCTTACATTGCTATTTGCTTACATGCTTATCTGATGATCATTGATATATGTGCATATATGTGATTGTTTTGTCACAGACACCATGTCATCATCCTCCTAGAGTGGAGTGTCAAACTCTCAATTACATACACGGTGCATAAAACAATTACATACAGTACACAACACTCTGAGAGTTTAGGAAACATGCATTTAAGACCTTCGGAAACTTATGTTGAAGTTCATTAAAGGTCACCACGTAGGAACCGCGAATATTAACTCGGGCACACACTATTATCCATATTGTCTATGATATTTTAACTTCCCGAGCAGGCAGCCTACGCATAACAAAACGCTAGTGCACAAGAATACATGGAACTCGATCTTTACGTCAACGGATGTCGGGGTACATCACATTCTACGAGAAATGAAACGCTAGCGCACAAGTATACGTGAAACTTAAGCTATACATCAACGGAGGTTGAAGTACGTCACGTACGACTTTCGATATAAACTCACCAAGAACACACTATGGAGCTTTTCAACGACGATGTTAATCTTGTCAACACGAAAACTATCGACCAGGAAACGACAACTTGTCACGCGATCCTACAACGACATGAATCACTCCAAGGAAAAGACGTGTGTCTCCACATCCCCCTATTTCAGTTAACGACGATTACGCTATGTTCGACATTCCATGGTAATGTCACCTAACAACTGTTCATCACACGAAACCCCAGGTAAAGTCCCCAAATTTCTTTTATTGAAATTTCGACTTTCACATTTACTGAGTAGATTTTCGTATCTCTACTCCTCTTAATGGTCATTGTGTCACGATCATTCTTTCAGAATAGCGAATATTCATCTGCTTCATCTCTTGAAAATTCATATGTTACGCATGCATCGTTTGTTGCGCATGTGGTTTCGTTTCAAATAAGCGTTTCATCAAAGTTCAAATATTGTTTCGCTAAACCTAATTATTGATTTGTGATTCGAATGACCAGCATTATTACAATTGTTGGCTCCTTTGTTATCAAGTCAACACATTTTCTTGAGAATTCTTTTCTTTTCAAGTTAAATACATATTTTTCGTTGTGACCATGCTGAAAGTTTTCCTGTCGATACATGTATTTATTGTCGGCTTGCGCCGAAACCCAGTTCAACTGTTTGAACTTGTCCATTACACATATTCAATTCGGAGCATCATATTATGTATTGGGAGCATCATATTCAAAATTCGTTTTAACAAGTGTTTCATTTGTTCCGAGTCGAAGTAGACTTGTTTGGCATCCGACTCCATTAAATTGATTGTTGATTTCGACACCTTGTGGTGGTGTTTTCACTTATTTGAAGCTTGCACTAGTCTTGTTTACACATATCATGCACGGATTTAAATTATTTATTTATTGATTTATTTTAAATCCGCATTGAATTATCATATTAAAGCAGTCTTAGCACAATCGTGTGTTAAGACAATGGTACACAAACTCATTTTTTATATATTTCGGTGTACCTCTTAACGGTTCTTTCAACAACGATCTAAAGTTTTGCGATATTCATTGCTTCTTCATCTTCGATCGAAAATATTATTTCTTTGATGTTCCGTTTTCAATTGAAAACCTTTTGATGTTTGTTGGAACAAACATTCATGTTTACTTCATTGCGCTTTCATTTGACTTCAAACACGGTGAAATTGTTAGATCACCGCTATCATTGAATTATTTAAATCGATACGACACCTTGTGGTGTCGGTGTAAACTTGTAGCTTGGGCTAATCAAGATCGAGCGTTTCATGTAAAACACAGGTGGTACTTGTTCGATTACCGCTATATTTGAATTGTTTCATTCATTACGACATCTTGTGGCGTCGGTATAACTTGCAGCTTGTGCTGATCACGATCGAGCGTTTCATGCAAACTAGTGCATTTGAGATTGTTGATTCTAAGTTCATCCAGTGGATGTTATTGCATCTAGAACTCATTTACTTATTGTGAACGTTCATATGGAATTCGATTGGTCGAAGTTCCTATTCATTGTTGGATCCCTGTTAACTTAGTCACATTAGTGACCGTACCTATACGTCTTGTTTCCTTTGACATCAATTTTTGAAACACATTTCTTTTAAACCGTTGGGTTCTTATTGTTGAGGAATGTCATTAAATTCAGATGATTCGAATAAGTCTTGTTTCGATTACGCGGTCATTCACTTTGTTATTATTCGGACTTACCTGCGAACAACATAATTCTGAGGAGATAACATAGTCAAAATTTTGAGGACGAAATTTCTGTAACAGGGGGAGAATGTGACAACCGATGATTTACGGCTCTTAATTACGTGATTAACAGGTAATTAACGTGATAATAATAGTGTTTACAAGACAAATTAACTTAATCAGGTCTTTGGAGTGCCCAGGAACGTCTAACCAGCTTTACAGTGCACGAACGATGATCTGTGGGAAAGTCTACGAAACGTTGAACGGTAACGGACTGATACCATGCAAAATACTGACAACGCCGACAGATATGGATTTTCTACGAATATTCTATATTTATGAAATTAATTTTGTGAATTTATTGGGCTTCCGTGCGACACAAATGCAAACGTGAACTAAAAACGCGATGGTAGGAAACGCATCGGCAACAAAACGGAAGCGGCGGGGTCGCCTGTCACCTTCAGAACTTACATTTTACGCTATATTTAGCTTCGTAATAAAATTTTAGTGACTACAGTCAAAATCGGATCGGAAAACGGAGTAAAGCGGCCAACGACGCAAATTATGTGATTTTTACCGTAAGCGGCAAATGAATGCGTCAATCGCGACTACCAACGCTATTTTACGTCCCATAATTTTTAAAATAATAATTTGTGACAATTTTTAGAAAACGGGTTTGATAACGGGTCTCGTAAGAAATTACGGGCCACTTAAAAACGGGATTGGGCTTGTGGGCCTTGGGGCCCAAAGCCCACTAACTAAAACCTAGTATAAGTAACTTGAGACAACCTAAGTCTCATTTCGTGATCAGCCGTTTCATCATTTTCCCTAGCACTCCCATGTATTCTCTACATCTACCTTATCCACAACCATTATCCTTCAAAATTCAAAACACAGACAACACACCTCCATCTCCTTCCAAACATATAACCCCATCTTTCACCTCTCGGCTCCCCAGTTTCCTGATTCTGCTCGCCAGGTAAACCGGAGCCGGCACTCCGGCGAGTTTCTGGTCAGGTTCTCCGATACCCCCCACACCTTTCGATCGACAAAACAGACCACCACCACCGGACGGTGGTGGTGCGGCGGTGCGACACAGAGAAAAACGGAGAGAGAGACTGAGAGGCGAGAGAGAGAGAGAGAGAGAGCCGGCGGTCGAAGACTCGGACCGCCGGTCGGTTCATTTGTCCGGTGGTCGGCGTGATTATCCGACGGGTTTCATCGGTAACCCCCTGCTTATCTCTTTCATTTTTGTCTTGATTGAAGACCGATGATGATGATGGTGATGCTAGGTCAAAGATGATGATGATAAAGATAATGGACTCGGACCGGTGGTCGTCTTCAAGGTCCGACGGACCTTGCCATTATCCGGCGGGTTTTTGTTCGGGAGTCCCGGTCCGTCTCTTGATCCGACGGGTCACGGTAACACCCCCCTATTATCTTCTTTTTCTTTGAATATTTATCTCCACAGTAGTCGATGGTGATGATGTTCAGTTTTGGATTGTTCAACAGTTAGACTCGGTTCAAGTCCCGTTCAAAGTGGTGATTCAGTTGGTTTAGAGTTTGGCTCAGTTTCAAAACAGTCACGGCTCGGTTCAGCGTGGATGTGCGGGTCAACTCAGTTCATGTTCGGGTCAAACCTTTTTATATTTATTTTTAAACGCCTAAACGGTATATACCTATATTTTGTTAAGACGCGAAACATAATACGAGTTGGTTATATATTGGTTTATTTTCATATAACTATTCTTTACATACGCCTACGATTTCTCGAGACGACTAACGTGATTATATCGATATAGTTATATATTTTATATATGAATATTCATATATTATAAACCTCTCGAGAAGCTAAGTCTTTTCAAGACTTATTAAGTATTACCGACGAATACACGAACTAAGCAAGTATAATTTCTTCGCTTCTTTTAAGTTAACAACGTACCAACGAATCGATCGGTTAACGATTCGGTAGAGCTCGGTGACACGTAGTTTAATTATCGCGTTTATTTAGAAACTTATAAGATATTCCGTGTTAGGAATATTGTAGAATGCACGCTAGCGGCTCTCGTCTTGGAAACGACATCACAAAGTCGTAATTAGCTAGCTTTGCACAAGGCAATTCAGGTGAGTTCATGTCCCCCCCCCCCCCCCTTTCTCTTAACTGTTTTCAGTTTTATACTTTGGGGGTGGAATACATGTTACAATAATTACAGACGCTTTTATACATGGTATGGTTAGCTTAAGGAGGGTTTAGACGCTTAGATCATGTGAAAGGTGGGTACAACACTTAAGGCCATTAATCCTCGTTGTTAGGACTGAGGGACATGAGTGATAGATCTATTTGGGTGTAGCGAGCCCACACCCATGAGGCCGGGGCGGCCCATAGTGGTGACTGTGTGTTACAGCCGGAGGCCCGGTACAAATTTTTTAGGTTTGAGTACTTCCTGCACCGTTTCACACATACCAGTGGCTTTGCAACCCATTGGTGATCTCTTTTTCCTTAACTGCTACATACCAGGGAATTTCATACATACAGACACATTATAAAGGTTTATACATACTCACTTATTCATGAACTCGCTCAACTTTTGTTGATTTTTCAAACTACATGTATTTCAGGAAACTAGCGGATCTGGCGGAGTATGCATATGTCTAGCTGCGTTGAATAAAAGATGTCATCCAGGGTAGTAGTTTTAGGAGGTGTAACCCTTACCTGGACGGGTTACATGTCTTTAAACCGCGTTTTATTTAAAGTCTTTTGTTGTGTCTCAAGAACACGTCGTAGACAAGTATGGTTTGTTACTTACTTTAAGTGTCGACATTTTTAAACAATGATGTTGTGGTATTTTTAAACTTAATGAATGGATGAACATCTTGTGTTTTTATCATATAGCATTGTTATGATTGTTACTATGGTATTAAGAAGTCACACCAAATAAACCCACGCTTCCGCAAAAGCCGGGGTGTGACAATGTTGGCCGAAAATTGGAGAGTCTTTTAGCAAGTTCTTGCACTTGAAAATCATCTCCTAAATGTCACTATGTTGGCCGATTTTTCTAGAGGATTTTTCAAGTCTTCCATGTTCATTTTGTTAGGCAAAATTCTTATTAAAAGTGGTGAGAGAACAAGCTCAAGACCCAATCATGGAGCAACTAGTCATGCATAATGCATGCATTTCTATTGGACCAAAAGCCTTGGGAAGAACTTGAGGGGGGCGGCCCACTTTATTTATTGTAAAAAAATTCAAAAAAAAATTTAATAATTTAAGTCTTATATATAATTTTATAACTTTTATAAAATTATAACATCACATTTTATAAGACTTATACAACTTTTATTATGTTATTTAACCCATTAAATAACAAAATAAAATATTCTCTCAAATAAATTATCCATATAATTTATTAGTTTGTCAAGTGCAATTATTTAGAAAACCAATTTCTAAATATTGTAAGTATTAATATTTATTTGTTTGATCATATCATAAATAAATATTATAGGTGTTTGTCTAGCTTGTTATTGGGTATGACTCGACTTGGATCATAACGTACTAGCTACATCAATTTAATATGTGTCTTGGGTATACAGAGTCCAACAAATTGACTATATTGCCCTTTCTTATTACCCCCTATGCTTTGTTGTAAGAAAACGTATTACCCCCGGTGTTAAATGACTATAATATCCTTTCTTATTAGGCCCTATGCTTTGTTGTAAGAAAACGTATAACCCCCCGGTGTTAAATATTTCTTGGCAACCTTACCCCCTGCAGAAAATGAAACCATTCCCACCAAAAAAATGTTTGACCAGGCAAAGTCAAAGCCTGCAGAAACGAATCCATTCCCGCCTAAATTTAACAATTTAACATTGTGATCATCTAAATTTAACATAGTTGCATGCCTATGATCCACTGTGATCATCTAAATTGATCCACTGTGATCCACTATGATCCACAGTTATAATACACATAATATCAACCAAAGTTAAATACTGCATTGACCAAAATGGTCATTTTGACCTTATAAATAAGCCTAAGCTGCCGCCAATGACCAAAATGGTCATTTTGACCTTATAAATAATCCTAACCTGCTGCACATGATATAAATGGTCATTTTGACCTTATAAAGAAGTCTAACATGCCGCACATGATATAGATGGTTATTTTGACCTTATAAAGAAGTTAAACATGCTGCCAATGACCAAAAGGACCATTTTGACCTTATAAAGAAGTCTAACATGCTGCAATTGATATAAATGGTCATTTTGACCTTATAAAGAAGTTAAACATCCTGCCAATGACCAAAAGGACCATTTTTACCTTATAAACCTTATAAAGAAGTCTAACATGCTGCAAAAGGACCATTTTGACCTTATAAAGATGTCTAACATTCTGCATGTGATCATCTAAATTTAACAATTTAACTATGTGATCATCTAAATTTAACAATTTAACTCTGTGATCATCAAAATTTAACACAGTTGCATGCCAGTTATAATGCACATCAAACAGTATATACACATCAAACATAATATCAAAACACAATCAAACAGGAACACCATAAAGTTATAATGCACATCAAACAGCAAACAACATGATTAGCAGGAACACCATACAATTATAATGCACATCAAACAGCATGATTAGCAGGAACAACATAACTAGTTTGATAACATAATATAACGTATATAACATAATATCATTATCGATTAGAGTATATACAGTTATCATACACATGATATCAAAACATCCTACAGTTAGCCTACATAAATACATTATATATTAGAGTCCATACAGTTATCATACACATGATATCAAAACACAAGGAACAACATAACTAGGCAACCATTTCCTGCTGAGGGGGAAACTGGAAGTGCAGGAAAGGGCAGCCACGCATTTTGACCACCATGGAGAACACAATTGTTCTTACTGTTACATGAATCCTCATGTCAACTGCAAACACAAATTACAAAAAAAAAAATCAACTGTAATAAAACCCCTGTGATACATTAAACCCTCTGATACATTAACCCCCTGTGATACATTAAACCCCTGTGATACATTCAGCCCTTGTTTGATTATACCTGTCAAACCCCTGTTTCAATCATGAAATTTCAAAACCCATGTTTCAATTCATACACTTTGATTCCCCTGTGTCAATAACCCTTGTTCGATTATACCTGACATATGGGTCAACATTTCCCTGATCGTCGAAGAGATCGGCATTTCTATGATCACCTGAGCTGTCGCCGCTGGTGGGAAGATATGGGATTGGGGAATACTTGGGGGGTAAGGTGGAAATGAAAGTTAGTATATAGGGTGTTTTGTTGAGGAAGCTATCAAAAATAAGTGGAAAAGACAATAATACCCTTTGACCGTTAATAAGTGAGCTTGACTTTAAACAATTTTTAACACCGGGGGGTAAGATTGCAGAGTTTTTCAATAGTTGAGGGGTAAGACAGCAAAATTTTCCTGGGAGGGGGTAAGAGTGCCAATCACATATAACCCCAGGGGGTAAAATGGTAGTTTACTCTATATAAAATTACATTTATTCAACTCATGTAATACACGAGGTTCTTAAAGATATAACTTTTTTTTATCATTTATTATATAAAATTACATTTATTAAACCCGTGTAATAAACGAGTTTTTTAAAGATATATTATTTCATTATTTCGTATATAAAATTACATTTATTCAACGAGGTGTGATAAATACACCCAACATATGGATTAATATACCAAATTAGTCAAACTTGGTAATGATTATGTACTTTAATACATTATTTTATTCTAAAGTCAAAAGTAATAATTATGTTTTTTATGTTATTTTATAATACTTTGTTACTTTTTTATATTTGTTATACTATTATTAGTATTAATATCAATATTAACAAATAAATAATCAAGACACTTTATTAGAAACACGAAAGTGAAAAGGTTAATCATAAATAAATAAATAATGAGTCTCTAATAAAAAAGTAAACGTGTGAAACACCCTAACAGGTAATAACTTAAAAACGACGCAGCGGAAAAACGAGCCTTAAAATTTTTCTTACTTTACTAAATACATTGCTTACGTATAGACTCAGTCACAAAACGTTTAACATTTACTAACTGATTTAACAACATTCGTGGTAAAATAATTCTACAAGTGTTACATAATCCAAGCTAGGTGATCGTTCTTTCCCGTACAATCCTCGCTATCAACTCGATCCATGTCCACTTCTCTTCATTCGTGGTAGAAGAAATCCATATAGAACCTGTGGACATCATTCACAACTTAACCATTAATCATTGTCAACATCATATAACATTATTATCATACAATTAAAAATCCGTATAGCATTCAACAATATAAACTTAAACCATTTGATATCTCTTGTTCTGTGTTTGACTTCAATACTTCTTGAACCTGATGTTCTCATACCTGTATTACATTCCAATCTCAAGACAAATCATTAGTATTCATCAATAACCAAACATAATGAACCATTCCTTCATACATAAATGACATCTCGCATTCACACATGTTCACATTCCTAAATTCCCACATGCATACAATCATATACCTCTACACATATATGCATACATTCATACATGCACACATACATACAAGCTCTCGCGCTTACCATTTTTATTCATGTAAATCTATACATCTTGTTATAATCACAACTTTCCATAACATAGAATTTTATACTCACATCTTGCATACCCATTCGTTCCTAAGTTCGATTACATATAGATTCCCTTCACTAACACGAAGGTAAAAATTCATACTTTCACTATCCGGAGGCTCATAACATTACTTATATACTAATCCGGCTCAAACATAAGTTTAAAGACATGAAAATCATTCACAACATCGAGTACGTTTTAAAAACCATCATAAACATAAGTTTTGATAGTTTCATAATATACAACTTCAAGTTCTTTAGGCCAAAAATTGAACAAACAACAAAGTTGCAGCATTTAACCCCGTTGCGCGGCGGGTATACCCCTTGGCTGTCGCGCGACGCCAAACCCTGTTTTTGACAGACAGATTGTTTTTTTGAGCTGCAGATTCCGAGCTCCAACCTTCTCACTAATTAAAACTTATAACTTGCATGACTTTTGATCTAGACATCCGTTTTGTGTAATTCTTGTTCCTACGCGTCCGTAATTTAATTACGGATCCGTTTACCATCCTACCTCACATCAAAAGCTGAATTATAAGATACGGGCTTATACATCCTTCAAGCCATTATTCGACCCGCTTGATTTCACCATTTTATTTCTAACATAACTAGCCACTTTCAGTCTAAATATTCATTCCTATCTTAGTAAATCCATTTATCACCCCGGGTCACATCAAGAGCTAATTTATAAGCAAACGGCTTATAAATCCCTTTTATACCATTATTCGACCCGTTTAGTCCTACTAGTTTACCTTCGTTACAAACAACTCTTTCGATATACTAAAACAACGCTTACCTTAATACTCTCATTCATTACATAGTCCTTGCATAATTTTCCACATTCCTAAATATTAAATTCTACATACGTACTAAGAAGTGAATTGGAATCACTTACCTCGTGCGTCCGAGTTCATGCATAGCTTCTGTTTTTACCTTTGACCCATTGCCCTCCCATGCTCTTGTCCATGTTGACATTTCTCCTACGCTTTCAGGTTATCATCAACACATTCTTGTTAGCATACATCATTGTACTTGATAAGGAGCATACATTTGCATAATTTCATATTCAACTTGCATTAATCATTCCTAACAAGCATACGACATGTACCCAATTTCACATCCTTTCAAACCAATATAATTTATCATGTCATTCCATTTATAACATATTTATATACCATGTACCATACGATTATCTATAATCTTATAATCACAACAACAAGTCTAGCCATGTTCCTTATGCGTAGTTGACTTTCAAAGTCAACGATTTATCATTTTAACTTTCGGCTTAATCTCATATACTCATGACATCATAATAGGCTGTTTTGGGGCGTCCGTTTACTGTACTTACGAGCTTGCAAAAATTACAATCTTTTTATATGACGTGCCCATCGGAGGGGTTATCCTTGTGTTAAATTTTTAGAGTCTAACTCTCTACCAAAAATTTATAAAAATTCATTTACTAAGCCGCAATCAGATTCGTCACTTCTGACTGCAGCTTACGGAAAAAATCATTTAAAATTTCTCGTTTATCCGATTGACGAAATTCCAGTTGGAGATTTTTGGAATCACCTGAAGCTACCTACAGTAAAAATTTGAGATCATAACTCAATTCCTAAATTGAGTTATTACATTCTTAATGGGCTGTAAATTCTGCCAGAAAACGCAGACTGAACCTTCGATACGGAAAAATTCATAAAACGTTCATTTTTCGTCGAAAAAATGCAATTCCAGTTGAGTTTGAAAGTTATTTCCTGGAAGTTCATCATAAACTTAATAAACATCAGTTTTTGACAAGATTTGACCCAGTTACAGCCGATTACATTCGGCTGTAACTTTCTGGACAGATTTAGTTTTCATCAAAAAATCTTTTCTAAATATCTCTCATTCTAACTTCACCTAGACATTTCATCGAACACTTGGCGGGTTTCTCATGTGTAAAACATTATGTACAAGCTTTTAAAACATGATTCCTACTAATTCTTCACATACTTTCACTTTAATTTAGATTCAAAATCAATAACCTATAACATTCATTGTCATAAACATCAAGCATCATCAAATTAACATAAAATACATTATCATCATCCTATATAAGAGCCACTACAAGTGGGTTTTTTTTCATAAATATACATAACAATCAGAAATCTAAGCATAATTCAAGTTTCATAAGGTATTTCTATCACATATCCATCCTAACTTCACTTAGATTTACGAATTCATCAAAACCCACTTCACCCAACATCACCAAATCATAAAATTTAACTTACTTGTTTTTATTATTCTTTTTTATTAATTTAAGTTTCCTTTTTGGCAATCTAAGTCCCTCAAGTTTAACACACCATCATAGTTGCCACAAATTTCATTCCTTCACTTATTTCTTAGTCATTTAACTAAGTTTAATAACTTAGTTATTGTATTTCATTTAACTACACACGGTAACCTACTAACGAATTTAATAATTCGAGTTTTGGGATGTTACAACGTGCAAACATTAAAACAATTAATCACCTAGATCGACAAAACCACTTTCACGATGATAAAGTTGGGTATATAATTCTAGACGACACCTATACATGGTCTCCCATTTACAAGCAACTCGATAATATAAGAAGTTGGGTATATAATTCAACTAAACACATATTAATTAATTTGGTAATTACTATTTATAGTGAAGAAAAAATTCCCTACATAATAAACAAGTTTGATAAATATTGAATTAAGTCAAATTCTAGAAAGAAAAACATCACAAAATACAGACAATGATTCATCTATATATCTCACTTAGCTCAGAAACTTTTTAACATTAACAAATAAATTTCATAAAATTAAAAATTTTAATAAAACTTGACGTACAAGTTTGAGTGATATTAATAACAGGAACCCTAGAAAATTTTTGGTTTCTAACTTGTAAAGTTACCCATATAAACATAACTAATAATTATTAGTTTATATGTGGTTTTTGTCTCATTATCTACAAGCCATATGCATCATCAGTAGTTTTTTTTAAATGTATTCTTGATATTACACATTTGTGTGTGTTAATGTTAAATATATATTCTTTCTTATATTTATTTTATAAAAATTTATAGAAAAAATGAGGTGTCAAAATAAATATCTTAATTATAAATAAACAAGAACGTTAATAAAAAAACAAAAAACAAAACCACAAATATTTAAAAAAATAGATTCTAGTGTTCTTTTAGAAAAATTAATTAAGTATTATTTAATAATTAACTAATAATTTTAGGGTGCTACTTTCTACACCCCCTTATTTACTTTTTAAACCCCCTCCTCCCAATAGAAATAAAGATTATTTAAAAAGGTTAATTAACTTTTAATTAATGCCACCAAAAAATAATATAAAAAATTGACTTTGAGTGTATTTAACACAACCTTTTTCAACCCGTGTAATACACGTGATTCTAACATAGTAATATTATAAAAAAATTATATTATGTAAATTTCTTTATGTTGAAAAAAGTATAGTACAATTAATGCTATCTTATACGTAAGATCAAACGTTATATGATTACATAACGAAAAAGTAACAATTTTAATTTATTATATACATTTAATGCAAAGATCCTTGTAACTAATAAATATATATAGGTACACATACATATTTTTTGCATGTCAAAGAAGCCTCCAAAGTTTTCATCAATGGCTTTCACCCTCTTTATCTTCGTTCTACTTCTCAAACTCTCCAATGTCGACTCCACTCATAACCTCACCAATCTATTCAAGGCTGTCCTCGTTTTTGGGGACTCCACCGCTGATTCAGGCAACAACAACTACATATCCACCACATTCAAAGCCAACCATCGTCCATATGGCCTGGATTTTCCAGGGCGTATCCCTACTGGCCGGTTTTCCAATGGAAAACTTGTGCCAGATTTTTGGGTATCTTTATTGGGAATAAAACGAACAATTCCACCATATCTGAAGCCGAATCTCTCAAATTACCAAATCCGTACCGGAGTCAACTTTGCTTCGGCCGGATCGGGGTACGATGGTGTAACAGCCCGGGTTTCTGGGGTGATTCCTATGACCAAACAGTTGAATTACTTTAAGGAGTATATTAAAAGGTTGAAGAAAGTTGTGGGGGTAAAAGAGGCAAAAAGTATAGTTAAAGGGGCATTAGTGTCTATTAGTGCGGGAACTAATGATTTCACCATTAGTTACTATGATCTACGTACAAGAAGAGATGATTTCGCTATTGGAGGGTACCAAGATTTTGTATTGAAGAAGCTTCAAAACTTCACCAAGGTATATAAATTATGAGAACATAAATAAAATTAATCGTTTATTTTTCTAACATCATAAAGATTTAAATTAAAAGAAAATGATAGAGATGTAAATGTTTATTTGTATATGTATGTAGGGGATGGTTCAAATGAAAACCACCTTTATCGAGAAAACTCGAAAACTAACTAAAAAAGCCTAAATTTAAAGCGCTAGTTTTTTTATATAAAAAAAAATTTCAAAAAAAAAAATTTGTAGTGCACATGTATAATAATTCACATGTGTAAATTGGTATACAAAAAAAATGGTATGTTTTTTAGGCTTTTTTAGTTAGTTTTCGAGTTTTCGCAATAATTAGTGGTTTTCATTTGAACCTTCTAGGGCTGCAAACGAACCGATTCGTGTTCGTTTGTTAAGAAATATATGTGTTCACGAACTGTTCACGAATGCTTACCGAACAAGATTTTATATTCGTGTTTGTTTGTTAAGGAAATGAACTTATTCGTGTTCGTTTGTGTTTGTTTATTAATTTTCAGCAACGAATGAAAACGAACGATGATGAAAACAACTGAGCACAAACTAATGTTCATGAACAAAATATATAATACATCGACACTTATTAAATATTTTATTTGTCAGAATTTTGAAGTATTTAAATAAAATATAAAAGCTAAAAACAGGAATGAACTATCGAACACAAACGAACACGTTATCGAACGTTCACGAACATAAATGAACGAACGCGCCATCTATTCATGTTTGTTCATTTAACTATACGAACATAATTTCTTGTTTGTGTTCGTTTGTTTAATAAACAAACGAACTTCCCGCCGAACAGTTCACGAACTGTTCGCCGAACGTTTGGTTCGTTTGCAGCCCTAGAACCTTCCCCTATTTTTATTGCTACTATTTTTTTTTTTTTTTGAAACGTAAAAAAAATAAAAATAAAATAAAAAAATATTGCTACTATTTTTAGTACATCTTGTTTTGATTTCATTAGTCAATTATGTTGGATACTATATTTCATGCACTGAGTAATTGTTTTTTTGGAGACGACACTCTCGGTAAGTACAATCTCACTATCTTTCATTTATTTATTTTAACCTAAATAAATGTGTATATTATGTGTAAGCTATATTACATACGCGTACACTGTGTAGTTAAATGGTTAAAACCAGAAAAAAGGTATGTTGATGGCTTTTTATTTACATAAACATATGCTTTTTATTGGTTAAAAAGCAAAATTTAATAAATATGAATTGTTTATAAATATAGAATTAAAGGATTTAGATTTATTTTTTCTCGCAATAATTTATTGTCCAATAATGATTTTTTGGAAGATAATGATGGTGGTTTTTAACAGGAACTCTACAAGCTGGGATGTCGAACAATGGTGGTTTCAGGGTTACCACCAATGGGGTGTTTACCGATTCAAATGGCGTCAAGATTCACAAGAACCTGCTTGAAGGAACAAAACTTTGATGCAAGAATTTATAATCAGAAGCTCAAGAAGATGTTACCGCAAATTCAATCTTCTCTAGCTGGAAGCCGGATTATGTATGCCGATATCTACACTCCGTTGATGGAGATGATTCACAATCCACAAAATTATGGTAAAATCTTGACGTTATTTCCTCACACGTGAAGCAATTTCAATAATTTTTTTTAAAACAAGATAATTAATGAATTATACGTAATTTTTTATTTGATTAAGATATTTGGTAAACATCAAATACAAATGGGTCTTAAATATCAAATGAATTGTACTAAAAAATCATGTATTTACTCTAGTATAGTAATTATGTGCAATTACTCTAGAGTATAACTTTACTAGTATAAATACATGAAATTTTTATTTTTTTAGATTCTGAGACTAAATTACATGCTTAAAAAATAGGAAAAAAAAATCATTCCTTCATTTCTCACGTTTTATACGTAATGCTTCACTTCTCACGTTTTATATATAAACTAAGATAATTAATGAGTTATACTTAGTCAACCTTTTCGAGGCAAGTTTTACATCAATGGATTCGTATCGTCGTTCGAATCAAAAGCCCTAAAAATATGTTTGTAATTTGGAAAAAAAAAAAAAAAAAAAAAACCTTAACTCAGTTAAGTTTTTTTAACGGGGGACCATTGTAGGAAAAATATGTGAAAGGTGGGACTGGTGGAGGGAATATTCTGAGGTGGGATTATTAATGGTCAATAAGGTCTAGGTGAGATTATTACAGGCCAATTTCCCTTTTTGGTATTAGTTAAGAATTTAGAATCTTTTTTTTTAACGGGAAATTTGGATTACTAACGGACCGCCAGAGTATCAACGTGCCATCAGCGGAATCACCCAATCATATACATCTTCACTAGGCATAATACCTATACACCAATTCAGAAGGAAACCTAATAAATATAAGAAAAACCCTCTTGTGAGAATCAAATACAGAACCTATTAATCCAAAGTCTTATCTCACCTCCAAAATGTCACTAGACTATAAAGCCATGGACATGAAGTTAGAATCATGGCATGATAATTAAAGGTTATGCTTTTAAATACTATGGGTAACAAAACCATTATTTTATTTATGTTTTAAAATATGAAAGTAAGAATGAGATGAGTTGCCCATGGTATTATAACCTAGTGGCATTTTGAGGTGGAATAAGACTTATGACTATTAGGTTATGGTTCAATTCTTACAAGGGGGTTTTCCTATATTTATTGTGTTTTCTCTTGAATTGATATATATACATTATTGTCTATTGGAGATTGATATAATAGGTGGTTTTGCTGGCGACACAATGATACTCTATTGATCCTTCAGTGATCCAAATTTACCATTAAGAAAAACAACGGGTTGAGTTAATTAACGGGTTAAACTAAAAAAAAACGCTACTTTCTTTGTCTTCTTTATTAATACACATAACCAAAACATTAAAAAATACAAAAACAACTAGAATAACCAAAACACTAAAAAATAAAAAATAAAAAAACTAGAATTAAGCACCCCGCGTTGCGGCAGGGGTGTAAAACCATGTCAAAAGCACAAATGCCACCTAACCGTCAACGAAAACCAATGCTAAAGTTGTTGCGTTTTAAAGTGAAGAAATAGACCGAAACGTAGAATATATAAAAAGATAACTAAGTCGATCTAAGACTCACGCGTTGTGGCGAACCTGTCAAATGAGAAAAAATAGAAGTAAAAACTTTGAACCACACATAGACGTTGCGCTGTGTTAACTCACAAAATTATGAACGAAACGTAAAAACGTTGAACCACACACGCACTGTGCGTCGTGTTAACTTGCAAATTTAGTACGAAACGTAAAACGAAAATTGGCGAAAGATGAAAGATGAAAAATATAGGGGATCAAAGTTGAAAGTAAAAAAGTCGTGTGGTTAAATTGCAAAAGATGAAAAGTTGTGGGTTAAAATTAAAAATTCAATTTTGTGAGGTTAAAATTGCAATAAACCAAAACATAGAACATATAAAAAAATAACTAAGTCGATCAATGACCCATGCGTTGTGACGAACCTGTAAGATGAAAAACAATAGACATAAAAACCTTGAACTAAACATGGACGCGGTGTCAATGTTGTAGAAGGCGCTAGGCGCTAGTCGGTCGGCGAGGTACCGCCTAGGGATTAATCGGGATTAATCAGGATTAATCGGAATGAGATTTTTATATGTATTTTTTCAAAATTATATATATATACATACCCAATAATATAAAAATAATACTTCAAAATTCACATAAATATTTCAAGTTTCAGATAGTATGGTTCGATTTTGACCGATTTTGACCAATTTTGACCGATTAATCTGATTTTTGACCGCCTAGGTACCGCCTTTGACCGACTTTGACCATGGCCGATTAATTGACCGACTAGCTCAAAATTAGGCAGTAAGTGGCCGCCTAGCGCGTAGGCGCCGATTAATCGGCCGCCTAGGCCGATTTCTGCAACCATGCGCGGTGTCATGTTAACTCGCAAAATTGTGAACGTAACGTAAAAACGTTAAACCACACAAGTACATTGCTCCGTGATAACTCGTAGAATTTAGTACGAAATGTAAATTAAGAATTTGCGAAAGATGAAAAGTAGAAAAGTTATAAGGTTAAATTGCAAAAGAAGAAAAGTTTTGGTTTTAAAGTGAACAAAATTAATTTTGTAAGTTAAATTTGCAACAAATAGACAGATTTGGGTTAACAGGTAAAATTCGATTTTTTTTTTTTTTTTTTTTTGAAAATTACCTAAAGCATATGGTATAAGTATAACACCATATGCATAAAAAGTTACTAAATAATAGTATATAAATAAATGTATTTAGAAAAAGTTACAGGATTTAATTATATAAAACAGTTGAAGTTACAAAATTCATTAATATTATTGCATTAATTCTATATATTTGGCATATTTTTTAATTAGTTCTGACTACTATAGATGGCAAAAGAAACTTTGTTTGACTTATATTTGCAACGATAGATAAATTTGAGTTACACAGACTTTAATACAACTTTTTTTTTCCTCTTGACAACTCATATATGAAACGATAGAAATATTTCTTTTCTGTTTTTATTTGGGATATAATTTGGTGTTTTTTAATAATTACAATATTTAATAGAAATATAAAAGTATTAATTTATTTGGCTTTTCTTCTATTTTGATATATATATATATATATATATAGGCTTCGGTTTAAATGAGAACCACCACAAATTGTGAGAACCGAGAGAACTCCTGCTTCCCGCGCGAGTTGGGCCACAGTTTTTTGGACAAACGTAGATGAAAATATTATAAACATATCTATAAAAAAACAAAAACAAAAATTGTCGAGTCGGTAGTTTTGTCTGATGTAAGTTTTATTTACGCGCTGATGTAAATTGTGTTACGACGATAAATATATTTTTTTTACAACTCATGTAAATTTGTGTATGCGGCATTTAATTTATTTATTTATTTTTTGCTGAAACAAGTGATTTTTTTTAAGGTTTTTTAGAAAAAAAAAATTTGGAAAAACCTTTTGGATGACCTAGTTCTCATGGTTCTCACAACTCAAGGTGATTCTCATTTTAACCTAACCCTATATATATAGAGAGAGAGGCCGGTTATTGTACAAATAGCCTTGACGTACGAAGCGTACTAGATTCAGTATCAACATGCGAAAAAAAGTTTATAACATGCGAGTTTGGTTTTTTGAACCAACATGCGATTTTTTATTAACATGCGAAATTGTTATTTTTTATAAACATCCGATTTGTTTTTTTTTTCTTTTTGAACATGCGACATTCATTTTTTACAACATGTGACTTTTATTATAACATGTGAATTTGTTATTGCGGACGCTTCGTACGTTAAGGCAAAATGTACGATACACCTTTTGTCTCTATATATATATTATACAGGAAACTACTGAGCTATATCCAATATCCATTTATCTTGGTTTCTTACTATTAAAAAAAACAATTAATGTTAGGTACAACTTAGTTTCTATAACATTTATAATGAAATCTATAAAAAAATGCTATACAAAACAATGTAGTTTGCTCTAAATTATATTTTACACCGAATACAAAAACTGTTATTATTTCAAATTTGTGAGGTAAAAGACAGTAAAATCATGCTTAAACTATGGTTTTAATGTAAACTGAAAATTAATGAAACGTTATCGTCATATAGGTAAGATTGTTTTTACATATCAACAAAATCAAATAAAAATAGTTTTTTAAGAGCCACGGCCCAATAGATTGTTGTTACACTCACTAGGAAGATGTAACGCCCACCCTGAGGGCGTGGATGTGATGAGCGGGTTATAGGTCTGAGCCCATTACCCTCATCCTTATACAGTTACACTTTTTTAATTATACTAGTTCTAAAATCTAAAATAAATCGACAAAATAGTTTTTTATCGGAATGTTAACGGTCTAAAATAAAATATTGATAACTAACAAGATAGTTATTGTTTTAATTTTTTTAATATTAATATGTTACTTTTGAATTATACAAATTTTGGAGATTATTATTTAGAGTAAAGTCCTATTTGAGTCCTTGTGGTTTGTGCAGTTTAACAATTTGAATCCAAAAAACTAAAGCTGTCTTGATTTGAGTCTCTGTGGTTTCTAATTTTAACCATTTGAATCCAAAAGTAAACAACATCCAAATCAGAAACATTTGATTTTTGGATTCAAATGGTTAAAATTAGAGACCACAGGGACTCAAATGGTTAAAATTAGAGACAACAGGGACTCAAATCAATACAGTTTTGATTTTTGGATTCAAATCGTTAAACTGCACAAACCACAAGGACTCAAATAGGACTTTACTCTATTATCTATAACTTTAAATCTATTTCTATTATAATTAATATAACTAAATTAAAATAATCAAAATGTTTTGCAGGATTTACCCAAACGAAAATTGGATGCTGTGGATTAGGGTTTTTGGAAGCAGGGCCAATATGTACACCTTTTACTCCATTATGTACAAACCCTTCAAACCACTTGTTTTTCGATAGCATTCATCCAAGCGAAGCTGCGTACCGTCACGTTACCAAAACCCTTCTGAAACAGATCGTCCGTTACATGAATAACTCCGGTCATAGTTTCTGAGTTTTAACTAAAGTTTGATAAGAAATGGTTAGATCCAGAGCATTGTGCTTTACCTAAACCATGTACATGTTGCTGCAAAAGTGTTCATTAAAAATAGTCATTTCTTATCTGGAAAGTTGTTTTTTTTTAATAAAAAACAAATGCAATTTTATATTTTCACAGGGTTCTTGATTTAATACACCACCTATTTTCAGGCTTCGATTTTAACTCGATACATTACTTTTTTTTTTCGAAACATATACTTCATTAAAAAAAACGCACCTCCGACCTAAACGGGCAAAAGACCAAACAAACAACAGACCCCTCGACCCAAACTGGTAACGGGCAAAGAAATTACAACATGTACAAAGGATATTACACCAGTCCGCCCATCTAATAAAATTACATGACGTTCTATTTTTAACCCAACTATATCCTCTCGACTTTATCTCCCCTATGATATCCTGCGGACAACCAATTTTCTTACTGAACACCACCTCGTTCCTTTATTTCCAAATGCAACAACAAGCTATCATAGCCAGCCCATAAATGAACTTTTCTGCCTTCTTACCACTCTTAGAGAACTTGTGGATGTCTAGGATGTCTCTAAACTCGAAAAAGTAGAGCGGCGGAAGTTTGCACCACTCGCTGAAAGCCGACCAAACCTTAATAGGCATCGTACAAGCGGTGAACAAATGCTCCACCGTTTCCTCGAATTCGTCACAAAAAGGGCACATAACCGAGGGAATATCCACGTTCCTCCTTTTTAAATTAATTCTTGTTGGAAGCCTGTCCAGATTGCGTCTCCAATTCATGATATTACATTTGATGGGAACCCATTTACACCAGACAAAATTTGGGGGATGACAATTGCCTCTATCCGCAATCAATGCCTTTTTCACCATCTTCACCGAGAAACCATTATGGCTATCATTCATCCAATGCCAAGCATCCTTATCGTTGTAGAGTCTCAAGTTGCTGAGAACCTCGTGACATTCCTTCCATTCATTTATTTCCTCGTCTGTCTCAGGTTGCCTAGACCAGTTCCAATTAAATGCTCCACCTCCTTGACCTGCTACAATTCTCTCAACGACCCTACACATTTTAAATAACTCCGAACCGTTTAAATGGGGCCATCTTTCCAAGAAATGAAGATCGCCCTCCCCGTGTCAATCCAAAAACGAATATTAGCTCCATTCCTACCTTACCCAAGATTAACCGATTTAACCCCTTCCCATTTATTTTCATTTTGGATATCAATTTCACAATGTTTTTCCAACAAGCCGCTATGTTTCCATTAAGCGGGTGGAAGCTCCACTGATTGTTCTTACAATGGCACGCTTCCACCACTTTACACCAAAAATTTTGATTATCAACCCTATATCTCCATCCCCATTTAACAATAAGGGCTTCATTGACCTCTTTGAGCCTGTTAATTCCCAACCCACCTTTTTTCTTTGGCCAAGTAACCCAATCCCAAGCCACCCGGTTCATTTTAGAATTGCTACTGGAACCCGCCCATATAAATTTTCTCATTTTGGCTTCAAGGGTTTAGATGACCACAGACGGGGCCTTATAAAGAGAGAAATAGTAAAATTGGCAGACTTTCTAACACCGAATTGATCAAAGTAAGTCTCCCCCCTATCGATAAAGTTTTAGCTTTCCAAACTAACAATATTTTATCAAAAACCTCAATAATAGGTGTCCAGTTGTTAATTCTGTTCATGTTTGCCCCCACCATAATCCCCAAGTAAGTAAACGGGATACCATCCGTTTTACACCCTATCTCTTTAGCCATTTCAGATACTTCCCCACTGTCAACTACCAATCCATATATGTTTGATTTTTGAAGGTTAATTTTTTAACCCGCACATAAATAAAAAATTCTCGACCATCTCGCCACATTCTTTAAATTACCCCTATCCCAATCCCCCAAAACCATAGCATCAGCAGCATAAAAAAGGTGGGAAACAACCGAACCGTTATTGGGAGTTTGAATTCCTTTAATAAGCCCTTCATTCCTAGCTCTGTTTAGAATGCATGACAGAGCTTCCATGACCAGAAGAAACAAGAAAGGGGATAAGGGGTCACCCTGTCTGACCCCTTTGGTACATTTAAACTCAAAAGTTGGAGACCCGTTCACAAGAACCGAGGATCTAGCCGACACTAGGATCCCTTTGATCCATATACACTATAAGACAGGAAAACCCATTTGCCCCATTATGTCCAGAAGAAAACTCCAGGAAATGTTATCGTAAGCTTTTTCAAAATCGATTTTTAAAAGAAAAGCCTTTTTATTGTATTTTTTTAATCCATGCCAATAGTACATTTAACATTAGAGGACTATCCAGAATATACCTCCCTTTAAGAAACGTCGTTTGGGTCTTCGATATGATGGTCCCTATGACCCCTTTGAGACGATTTGCTAGGATCTTAGAAATGGTTTTACTTATTACCTCGATCAGATTGATAGGTCTATATTCTCTCAGGCCCACCGGATCCTTGTTTTTTGGAATAAGAGTTATGAAGGATGAGCTACACCCCACCGCGATCAAACTTTTGCTGTAAAAAGAAACCAATAAGTTATAAAAATCATTTTCAAATAAATTCTAACACCTTTTGAAGAATTTGAAGTTAAACCCGTCTGGACCCGGGGCTTTATCACACCCACATCCGAACACCGCACTTTTTATCTCTTCTTTTCTAAATGGAATTGTCAAAGATGCCGCATCCACCTTCGATAGATGTCTAACATTCTGCATATGAGTTTAGGCCTATCTTGTATTTTTTTTTCCTCAAAAGCCCTTTTGAAGAAACCCATAATCTCTTTTTTAATTATAGAAGGTTTCGTAGTCCAAACACCATCAATCAGAAGACCCAAAATATTGTGGCAGGCCCTTCTACTATTTATGTACTAATGAAAGAACGCTGAGTTCTCATCCCCTTCCATATCCCACCTAACTCTAGCTCTTTGTTTTATATCTTTCATTTTGTGCCCTTCGAGCCTTTTAGATCTTTTAGGCATTCTATTTTGGTCCACTCCTCCTCTTCGGTTAACTCTCTGCCTTCCGCCAGCTCTTCCAAGCATTCTAGATCTTCCTTAAGCGTCATCTCCATTTCTCTTTCCTTCGATAACACCTCTTTTTTCCAAACTTTTATAACTTCCCTTATCTCCTTAAATTTATGCATTAACACCTCATCCGGTTCTCCAACCCCGCTAAAATTAGCACTCGCCTTATGAATCACCTCATCGAAATCCTTTCTTTCCAACCATGAGTTGAAAAACCTAAACGGCTTGGGACCAAAATTTTTATCCGAACATGTCAAAACAAGAGGGCAATGATCCGAGAACAGTCTCGGCATCGCCCGAAGGCATGCCACCAGCCACTCCGAAAAGAACTCATGACAAACTAGGACTCTATTGATTTTGCTAAGTTTGTTATCATTGTCCTTAAGATACGTGATTTGTTTACCTTTCATATCATATTCTCTTAATCTATTTTCAAAAATAAAATTATTAAAAATTGAAGCGCATTTTTATTGAAATAGAATTTCCCCTTTCTTCCCGATTGCGCACCGCATTAAAATCCCCCAATAAAACCCAACATCCCGGGTGACTCCCCAACACCCCCCAATGTCGTCCCAGAGAACCTTTTTTGAGGGACTTTGTGCGGAGCGTACACGTTAACAATATTCATAGCAATATTGCTTCTTTTAAAGTCCCCATAGTTAATAAGAAATTTGGATGCTTGAGAGAGTTGTGTACCTTGAAAATGTTAGGGTTCCACATGCTAACCACCCCTCCAAATCTACCAGTCGCCGGTACGTCTGTCACACCCTGACTTTTGCGGAAGTGTGATTATGTGTGACTTGCTTAATATCATTGCATTCAACCATAACAAATAACTATATGATAAAACCAAGATGTTCATCCATAGATAGTTGTAAAAACATTACATGCAACATTGTTTTAAATCCCAAAACACAGACTTCGCATTCAGAATACAACACCAACAAGTTTTAAGTTCCATAAGGACTTCACAAAAGACACTATTAAACTAGTTTTTGCGCCATGTATCTTATCTAAGATAAAATACATAACCCAAACCCCTTTTGACTTCAGATGACATTTTTTATTATAGACATGACTTGAAAACTTCAACGCCCGCCAGATCTGTACCTAGTTTCTTGAAATACATGTAGTTTGAAAACATCAACAAAAGTTGAGCGAGTTCATGTGTTTTGTGTGTGAGCTCGAATAAACTTTGTAATCATTATAAGTATGTATATTTTGTAAACCCCGGTATGAAAGCAAACAAGGAAACAGATCAATTAATGGTTTGCAAGGCCATTAACATGTGTGCAACGGCGTAGGAAGGCTCAAACCTAGCAGATTTTGCACCGGGCCTCCGGTTGTAAGACATAGTCACCTCATGGGCCAAACCCCGGTCCACATGGATGTGGATAGATCTATCACTCATGTCCCTCGGTCCAATTACGAGGATTAATGGTCTTAAGTGTGCGCCTACCCATTCACATGATCTAACATTACCTTCCTTAGCTAACCATACCATTTGTAATCATTTGTAAACATTTTGTAACATGTACTTCACCCCGAAGTTATAAAACAAAACAGTTAAAAGAAAATGGGGACATGAACTCACAATCTTGCGTTCTTCGTATCCAAATGTAACCCAAAGCCGCTACTCGTGTGCACGACTACCTACAACGTACTATGGTTTATTAGATGAGCGGGTCGTTCCTTGACTTGGTATTAATTAGTGTCTTTGAGTTACGTTTCATTCTGTCGTCAAAATTATTCCAAGTTATATAATTATTTGTTAAAATAATAAATATTTTAACTTAAATTATATTTAATGAATTATGGAATAATAGTTAAAATGATATATTTTAGCTTGTCTTACTTGTGTACTTGTACATGTATAATTTCCCAAGGATGGGGGTATGTATATTTGTATTCTCAACCTTGTGTATTTTTGCCAAGTATCGGAGGTGTATTCCGGTGTATTTATACGTACGAGAATACGTATTTTCTTGTAGTTATTAAGTATTCTTATACTTAATTTTTGTATTAATTTTTCCAGAATAATATTTCAAAATAAAAATCCATCAATATATATTTTAAGAGATATTACTTAGAAAAATTATTTATAATTTTTCCGTTGGCAAAAATATTTATATTTTCATATAAGTCTCAAAAATAATATATTTTCATGTTTAACTTAGAAAATATATACAAATCCATTTTTCATCCAAAAATAATATGTTCCAAGTTTATTTAAGAAAATATATTTTCTCCCAAAAATAATATATCTTCTAATAATTTCAAGAAAACATATATTTTTATTCACCCAGAAATATTATATTTTCTTCTTGTCAAAAATATGATATAATTTTATAATAAATGTAAAAATCATATTTTTGGTTCTCTTGGTGTCCAAAATACTAATTACCAAAATACTTATGAATTTATTCCCGGAATATTTATGTAAGTTATATCCCTTGTTTGGTTTCTCCAATATTTTGGGGTATAAATTATGTATTCATTTTATTGGAATTTTAGTAATATTTTGTATTGTATTTTCTTGGTATTTTGGTGAGTTATATTATTTCAAGTCCTAAAATAATTTAACTAATACACATAATATACAAATAATCACACACATGGTGACATCTAAATATATATTTTCCTAAATACATATTTAGTCACTTTTATTTACAAAAGCCAACCTCCAATATTTATAATTTTTGTAACAAAATTTATGGCAAACTTTATATTAAAATTCATAGTTTAAAATATACTTGTAAATATTGTTTAAAAATATTTTTCTAAGTGTTAAATTTCTAGAAAAAATTTGCCATAGTTTCCCCTTAAAATGGAGGTTTCCATGCTTTCAAAGCATATCATTTTCTTTTATAAATCACCACAATCAATAATAAACCAATCAACACTTACCAATTTGCCAAAACCATGCATAAATTACTACTTCATGAACTTGAAAGTTTACACAAATTTGTAGTAACTTACTAGTGTTTAGTAGGCTTAGTTACCCTTTAAAGTGTGGTTGTTTATTTAAAAACATCACTATTGAAGAAATTAGTTCTTTACAACTTGTAAATAAGTTTTCTAAAAATGTTTCTTCTTGAGTTTTTCTTGTTGGATATATATTTCTACACTTGTTTAACCATTAAAAATGTGGTTAATCTCTTTAAGAACCAAGCTTAAGTAAATCTTGTATTTTTAACTTGGTTTCTTGAAATGTCATTCTTGAAATCATAGATTTACAAGACTTTATATTCACTTTGATCATCATTTAATAAGAAAAACAATTTACACTTTCAAGTTCATGATTTACATATGGATGATTACTTTGATCTTAACATAATCACACTCTCATCTTGCTAGATTATGTCTTTAATCACCATCTAGCAAGATCATATGATGTTTAACATCATTAACAAAAGCAATCAACAATCAACAAGCATAACAACACTTAAACAACTTGATTTCTTATGATTTTAGTCTTATGTTTAAGTTACATGTTCAAGATTCATAGTGTTCTTCAAGGTTATCAACTTGTATTATTCTTTAACCACCAAAACAAGATGTAAAATAAGGTGTAGATGATCTTACTACTAGCTCAAGGCTAGGGATGATCACAAATGAAGAAGAGGTGGATAAAAGCTTGTGTGAGTGGTCTTTCAACTTCCAAGCGTTCCTAGCTTCCTTATACACCTTCTTACACCTTTGAGTATGTATGGAATGGATGGGAATTGATTGATGATGATGATGGTGTGGGTGGTTGTGTTCGGTCGTGAGCAAGAGGGAGAGAGGGAGAAGAGTTGTGTTGTGAAGTTTGTGATGAGAATGAAGATGATGACTAGTGAAGTTTGTGATAAAATTTATGGCAAACTTTATATTAAAATTCATAGTGTAAAATATACTTGTAAATATTTGTTTAAAAATATTTTTATAAGTGTTAAATTTCTAGAAAAAATTTGCTATAGTTTCCCCTTAAAATGAAGGTTTCCATGCTTTCAAAGCATATCATTTTCTTTTATAAATCACCACAATCAACAATAAATCAATCAACACTTACCAATTTGCCAAAACCATGCATAAATTACTACTTCATGAACTTGAAAGTTTACACAAATTTGTAGTAACTTACTAGTGTGTTTAGTATGCTTAGTTACCCTTTAAAGTGTGGTTGTTTATTTAAAAACATCATTATTGAAGAAATTAGTTCTTTACAACTTGTAAATAAATTTTCTAAAAATGTTTCTTCTTGAGTTTTTCTTGTTAGATATATATTTCTACACTTGTTTAACTATTAAAAATGTGGTTAATCTCTTTAAGAACCAAGCTTAAGTAAATCTTGTATTTTTAACTTGGTTTCTTGAAAAGTCATTCTTGAAATCATAGATTTACAAGACTTTATATTCACTTTGATCATCATTTTACAAGAAAAACAATTTACACTTTCAAGTTCCTGATTTACATATGGATGATTATTTTGATTTTAACATTATCATCCTCTCATCTTGCTAGATTATGTCTTTAATCACCATCTAGCAAGATCATATGATGTTTAACATCATTAACATAAGCAATCAACAAGCATAACAACCCTTAAACAACTTGATTTCTTATGATTTTAGTCTTATGTTTAAGTTTCATGTTCAAGATTCATAGTGTTCTTCAAGATTATCAACTTGTATCATTCTTTAACCACCAAAACAAGATGTAAAATAAGGTGTATATGATCTTACTACTAGCTCAAGGCTAGGGATGATCACAAGATGAAGAAGAGGTGGATAAAAGCTTGTGTGAGTGGTCCTTCAACTTCCAAGAGTTCCTAGCTTCCTTATACACCTTTGAGTATGTATGGAATGGATGGGAATTGATTGATGATGATGATGGTGTGGGTGGTTATGTTCGGCCGTGAGCAAGAGGGAGAGAGGGAGAAGAGTTGTGTTGGGAAGTTTGTGATGAGAATGAAGATGATGTCTAGTGGTTTAAGTTATAAATCTCTAATACATGAAAGTCTAATGGTTAAAATGTTTAGTAAAGGTAAACATGATCTAGTTTAATATTCAAATAAAATCCATAGTGGGGCCACCATGTTGGCCGAGAATAGGTGGTGGGGGGAGGGGTCTAGACTAGGTTGCAATGGTAAGTTAGTTATATTAGTTAGATTTCAAGTGAATTAGTTAGGTGTTAGTTAGTATGTTGTTATATAGTGTGTTATGATGTTCGGGGACCATAACTAGCTTGGAAATGTTAAAACTATGCTTCTACTGAAAATTTGGTGTTTCGGGTTATGTCCGGTTGTTTGGTTGGTTACCGGTTCGTTAATGTGCTAAACTATGCAGTTTAGTGTGCTTTATGTTACCTTTTTTGACAGTTTTGATTCCCGACGCTTAGGAAAGCATTCTGGACCATTTAACCATATTTTTGCATGATATTCAAGTGTTTAAATGCTGAATTTTGCAGAATTCTATAGTTTGTGTGAGTTTTAGGCACTTTCTGGCACTTAAACTATCACTAGGAAGGCAGTTTTGTGATACTTACTTTCTACACACTATACTAGTGTAACTCTTGGTTTCTGGCTCATTCTGTGTCTCAATACCATGTTTGTCTATGTACGGAACTCCATCAGCATTTTTCTGATTTGACTGATAACTGTGCTAGCTTTGTTTCGTGCATCATTTGAATCAATAAAGTGTTGCATGCAATAATGGTATGACATTTGCAATATATGATGCACATGTATATATGATAACAATAGTCAGAAAGAATTCATGTCATAAATGTTAAAACAACACAGTCATTAAGCACTAATCATTGTTTAATAATTGTACGGATACATGCAAATTTGACAATTGTCACATTCTCCCCCTGTTAAGAAAATTTCATCCTCGAAATTTAGGCTACATTAATTCCTTAGGGTTGCGTTATGCGTAGATGGATATGTATAATACCAAGGTGAATAACCATTAAACCAAATAAGGACTTATTCGAATCAGGTGAATCCAAGGACATATTACATCAATAGGAACCTGGTGGTTAAAAGGTATGTGTTTCAGAATTTGATGTCAAAAGATACGAGACGTATAGATGTATAACCTAGTGTAACTTAGTTAACAGGGGTTTAACAAAAGAGGAGTTTCGACCGATAGAATTCCAAATGATCGTTCACGATATGCAAATGAGTTCTAGAAACAATAACATTCGCTAGGTGAACTTAGAATAAGCAAGCTCGAATGTAATGGTAACATGAAAACGTTCCATCAACTTTCGAACATATAAATGGATAGAATTAGTGTGTTGACATTGTTGAATTGTGAGAATACACCGAAATGATATACAACCGAATCTGGTGTATTATTGTCTTAATACATAGTTGCATTAGGAACGTTTAAATGACAAGTCAAGCAAAAGTATATATAGTTCCGTGTGGATCGGTTGACCATGACTAGCACAAGCTACAAGTTTGTACTGACACCACAAGGTGCCATAGTGAACGACATAACTCAATAATAGCGGCGACCGAACAAGTTCACCGTGTTTGAGATCAAACGAAAGCGTACTGAAACAAATTTGAAGATTTGATTTAAACAATGTCATAGGGTTTTCAATTGAATATGGAACAACAAAGAACTAATGTTTTCGACCGAAGATGAACAAGCAATAACTATCGCAAGGCATGTGAACGATAATGAAAGAAACGTCGATAGGTACACCAGAATATAAAGATGAATTTGTGTACCATTATCTTAGCACACGATTGTGTTAAGACTGCTTTAACATGATAAATCAGAGCGAATTTAGAGCAAGTAAAATAAATAAACAATTAAATTCGTATATGAGACGCGTAAATGAGATTAGCGCAAGCTTCAATTTAGTGAAAGCATCACCACAAGGTGTCGAAACCAACAAACGATTTAATGGAGTCGCAGACCGAACAAGTCTACTATGACTCGGAACAAAAGGAACACTTGCTAGAATGAATTTGAATATGATGCTTTCAATACATCATATGGTGTCTTGAATTGAATATGCGAAATGGACAAGTTCAAGCAATTGAAATTGGTTTCAGCGTAGTTTGACAATAAACATATGTATCGACATGGTTACAAAGATAAACCATATATGTAACTGGAAAGGAAAAGAAGTTTCAAGAAGGTTTCGTTGACTCGATATCAAGGACTCAATACTTACAATAATGCAGATTATCCGAGTCACAAGGCAATAACTGGATATAGCGAAATGATATTTGTAACTTTGATGAAAAACGATCATTCGAAAGGAAGCCGTAGGTGAAATGATCAAGTACCGAATCAAACGAGTGTTTGCTCTTGATGTATTGCAAAATACATCTTTTATTCGTGTACAGTTTGTATAATTTTCGTTATATTTAGTTTTGTTTTTCGTTAGAATATGCATACTATTGATCAAATCGTGTTTTGCAGGTCTTGATGTTTAAAGTTGTTGGGAACCGAGTAAAAGGAGTTAAAATATCGAAAAGTCAAGTCTTGAAGCATGTTGGAAAGGTCGAGGAGTTGAAATAGAGTTAAAAAGCTGAAAAATCACTCTCTGGCACCCCGTGAGAAGTTTTCTGGCACCCGGCGAGAGACTGAAGGTAGTACATGAGAAAAAAACAAGGTGGCACCCCGCCAGAAGGCTGTAGCTGGCAGAATTATTACGAATTTACAAATGGGTTGTGTTGAAAAGTGATATAAATACATCTTTAACTTGGAAAAAAACCTATTCACGATTTTGGGATTTCTTTGGGCAATCTTTGAGCATTCTTGGAGCACTTTTGGAGATCTTGAAGCATAGGAATCATCGGTACGAGTTCGGGGAAGAAGACTTGAAGATCTAATCGGGTTTTCTAGTTCTTTATTCTTGACTTTTCTTACGAAACTTGTTATGATGAATTCATGTTTAGACATCTTTGATTTGTTTTCACGTTTTAATATGCTTGGCTAAACTTTTAAGCCACCTAGACTTGATGAATGGATTAATATGAAGTTTTTACCGTTTTTGTTAATTGCATGATTTTTATGGATTAATTGTGTTTAGTAAAAAGTTTGGTTTAATGATTTGATGTATATGCACGCTTTGAGTTGGTTTATTGTTATTATTTGCTTCATATGATTCTTAGTGACGGTCTTTATCACAATATAGAGTCGTATTAGGGTCTAGGTTTTCGGTGAGCGTCTATATCACGTAAGAAAACCTTAACTCTTTAGGGAGAATCGACCGATAACCCCTAGAAGTAATTTATAATAATTTGCTAAGTCTTAGTGTTCTACTAGTCCTAATACCTGGAAAGTGAGGGGCTATTGGTAGGTCTTACCCGGCGAATTGCTTTAGACAGTCCTTGGAAAAGGTCGTGTCTTAGTTGACCTGTCGGTTTTATTAGTCTATCAAGTCAAGTTAATTAATTCAAACTACCCTAGATCTATGATTGGAAAAGAGTAGGTCAATATTAGGGTACTTACACAATAATTTGACAACTGGAAAGGCGTCTAATAACCGGTAGGATTAACAGCCTAGGTAGTTCCACAGGTTTCTCCTTGAGAAGGGTCGAGGGGCTTAGTTGGTTCTTAATAGGTTAAGTACTTCAAGATCCCGGTTCCGTAATTCATGCATTTAACTTAATCGGTAATTCTTTAAAAGTAATCCAGGATTCTTGTCTAGGCGGTCTCGCTCTCATATAAGAAAAGCCTTTAGTCTTCTTTTGTATTAGTCTAGCTTTAGTTTAATATTTAGTTTAATTTAGTAGTTTAATATAGATTTCCTTAGTTTTTCCGTAACCCCCCCCAAAACAAATAAACATTTTAGTCGTGTCTGTCAATGTCTATTAGAGTCTAGTTTACGTGATACATAGAGTCTCGTGGTTCGATATCCGGACTTCCTAGGGTTATACTACATTGATCGGTACACTTGCCTATTGTGTGGTTTTAGGTCGAGTCTAGAATTAAAGCTTTGTAGTGTCTAGTTTAGAGAGTCTAATATAGTTAATTTTTATAGTATGTTCAGCACACATCAGCTCTAATGAAGAAAATTGTCATGATGCAATTACCATTAAGAGGAGTAGAGATGTAAAAATCTACTTGCTAGATGCAAAAGTGGAAATTTCAATATAAGAATTTCGAGTACTTCACCTGTTCGGTTAACTAAAATAGCATAAACGCAGAATAATGGTGTTTGCCCGAGTTAATAGACGTGGTTCCTAAGTGATAACCTTTAGTGAGCTTCGACCTAAATTCTCGAAGGTCATAAGTACATGTTTCCTGGGTTCTCAAAGTTTTGTATTCAGTGTATAACTGTTTTTGTGTACCGCGTATAAAACACAACATTAGCGTATGTTTAAAAAAATTGTTGACTCACTGTTCTTCGGTATACTTTCTTCCTGAATCTGCAGCTGGCGATAACCTGATCGAAGATCGATCTGGGAATAGCAGTTGGATCCTTGTATTTGGTCGAATAAATCATTAATCCTCGGCAAGGGATACCGATTTCTTGATGGTTAGCTTGTTCAGCTCCTGGTAGTCGATACACACTCGAAAACTACCGTCCTTCTTCTTGACGAACAGAACTGGAGCTCCCCAAGGCGAGAAGCTTAGCCTTATAAATCCCTTGTCCAGTAGCTCCTGAGGCTGCACTGACAACTCTTGCATTTCTGAAGGCGCAAGTCGATAAGGTGCCTTGGCTACAGGCGCGGCGCCTGGAACCAAGTCAATGCGGAACTCGACTTGTCGTTGATGAGGTAATCCTGGCAAGTCTTCGGGGAAGACTTCGGGATATTCCCTCACTACGGGGATATCTTCGAGCTTCGGTTCTTCGGCCTTTTTATGAATGAGATGAGCTAAGAAGGTAATACATCCTTTATGCAAAAACTTCCAGGCCTTCAAACATCTTATAATCCGTAGAGGCATGTCTTGCTTCTCCCCGTGTACCACAATCGTTTCTTCATTCGCCACCGGGATGCGAATAACCTACTCATGGCATACAATCTCTGCTCGATTACTAGACAACCAATCCATCCCAACTACTACGTGAAAGCTTCCTAACTCAACTGGCAGAAGGTCTATCGGAAACTAACGCTCTCCAAGCTCTATAACACAGGCTTTAATCACTTCATTGGCTTCTACTAGCTTTCCATTAGCTAGTTCTATTGAGTACGGGATATCTAGCTTACTTGCTACTAAACCAAGTATATTCCTAAACTCTAAAGATACGTAGCTATAGTCGGCACCAGTATCAAGTAGCACGGATGCAAAATGTTGATAATAAGGAACGTAGCAGTAACCGCGTTTGGATCCTGGCATGCTTCCCTAGCTCCATTGTTGTACGCTCTTCCACGTGTCTAATTGTCTTCAGGGTAATCCTTCCTGAAATGCCCCATGCCACCACAGTTAAGAAAACTTTGACCTTGCTCTCGATCATTACTGTTTCCGCCCTGATAGCCGTTGTTGTTGTTTTCTCCGTGATTTCCGCTACCATCTTGACCTTCATTTCCATGTCCAGCACCGTACCAACACGTCTCCTTGGCATGCCCCACTTTGCCACTGTTATCACACTTTCCATATCTACAGCGTCCGGTATGATGACGCCGACAATTGTCGCACTTAGGTAGGTTACCCTTGTACCATTTTCCCTTTTTGGCATTGTTGTTGTTATTAGCCCGAGCACCCTTTTGGAAATCAGTGAGCTTCCTTTTGTTCTCCCGAGATGACTCCACATGAGTCTCATTCTTCTCGTTAGGGGTTGAAAATTTTTCCAATCTAATCGCTTCTTTAGTGAGCGCCACACTTAAGTCAATCGCATCGATGGTTGTTGGAGGCGTTGAAGCTGTCATCAAGCTCAGAATCTGAGGCGCCAATCCCCAAATCAATCGTTCTATCCTCTTAAACTCTGGTTCCACCAGATATGAGACAACTCGTGACAAATCATGAAGTCTCTGCACGTATTCCACCACCTTTGGACCTTCCATCTTCAGGTTCCAGAATTCAGTTTCCAGCTTCTGGATTTCCGCTTGTGAACAATACTTCCTACGCATCAATTCTTTTAGCTCATTCCATGTTAAAGCATACGCAGCAGCCTCGCCCAACGTCTGAACCTGAAGGTTCCACCATGACAGAGCCCCATTTAGAAACAGTCCAGAAATATACATGACTTGTTGCTCTGGAGTACAATTGCTCATTCGCAAAACAGAATCCGTATTCTCGACCCATCTCACAAAAGCTACGGCACCTCCAGTGCCATTGAAGTTCTGAGGCTGCAGTCCAAAAACTGCTTGTAGGTACAGCCTGCAACCCAAGCATCATCATTCACAGAAAGCATACTTAGAAATGTCCAAACGTATTGTAATGTGTCTTAGGTGACTTAAACATTACCGTTAGGTGGGTTATTCCCTGAGGTACCTCCACTGTGTCCAAAGCGAAGGACCTCGTGCTGTGCGATGGCATGTGTGATGCGCGCTTGTAATTCTGCCTCGGTCGTGGGCAACTGAGTGTTTCTTCGTGGAGGCATCTTCTAAGAAGAAGATCGGATAGGTCAGGTCTTATTTGTTACGTAAATAAGTAATTGTCTAGAGGTCGTATATATATATATATATATATATAAAGAATCATCATATCAAACAATCATGCAACAACACAATTATAGCATAAACAAGTAATCCAACAATGTGTTTAGTTAGAACATGACGATTGAGCTTTCATTAATTATCAACCATAGTTACATTATTTACAAGGTGTATCCCATCAAAAGGGACATAGGGTCACACTACCCTTGTCCATTGAGTCTATCAATACAAAAGTCACAAGATCAAAAAATGGTCTCCAAAAGGCTTCACAATCTCGGCTCAATATTGGTGCTCTCACCAAAAGTAATGCAATCTGCATAAGACCAAAAACCTACTGTACTGATGGCGGAGGTGGAGGAGGGAGGAAAAGCAAACTGAGAACATGTGCGAGCTCCTCCTCGAGCTTGCAGACATGACGAAGCAAGTAACTGATCTGCTGCTCGACAGTAAGGAATCGAGCATCAAGCTCTGGAAAAGGAGTAAGAGGAGCAGGTGGATGTGCAAAAGGAGATGGTGATGAATGTGGGGGAACAAAAGTAGGCTGACAAGGACACGGTAGGGGACGCGGAGTCAGCTCAAGCTCCAAAACTCTGCGACTCATAACCTCAAATCGAAGCTGAAGCGAATAAAGTAACTCATCCCGTGTGTAGCCAACAAAATGGGAGGGATGATAGGGGTCTAAGATCGGCATGGAATACGGTGGGGACCATCGGAATGGCTCATCAAGTGGAGAAGAAGTGAAAGGAGCAGATGGTGCAGCTTGCGAGGTCGGAGGAAATGCTGCTGAAGCAAAAGGATCGTCACGCGGGTGCTGACCAGAAGTACCTTCCCCTGGACAGGGTGCAGGGATGTCTTGTAAAAAAAGCGATAGGTAAGTCGGTGCGATGGACATCGGACTCTACAAGAGGGAGAGGAGCAACATCAACGGGTGCGGGTGTAGGAATAAATGGCTCAACTAAAGGAGGATCAACAGGTGCATGAATTGGGTCAGGAATAAGGGGTGCAATGTCTGGCAAACCAAAAGGAATAGGGTCATGATCAGGTATCGACTCAGGATCAGCAGGTGCAACATCAGGCTGATCAAGAGGTGCAAGATCTGGCTCAGGACCGGGCTCGGGGTCGTGTGAAGGAGATGGTGCAGCTGACATCACAGTATCATCGTCAGAATCAGTAGCGTAACGCTGTAATCCAACCGCCTACAAGGCTGAAGATGCCACAGACTCAAAGGAGTCTGAAACGGAGTGTAAACTAGAATCAGAGGATAAATCAATAACAGGAATCTCAGGAGGTGGAATACCAACAACGTCCTCATCTATCTCTCCATCACCATGGGCGTCATCAGGAGGACCATCAACAAACAGATCAATGTCATCATCAAACAAATCATCAAAAGGACAATCCTCAGGAGGGATGACCACGAGAGGAACAGGAGCGAGGATCGGAGCCACGATATGCTCACCATCGGGGTGACCAATGATGAGATGATTATGGACTGGAATGGGAACAACAAAAGGATCCTTGTCAGGAATACCATCAGCAAGGGGTAAGTCATCTCCAAAGTCAGGCAACGCGAACAGCTGAAAGTCGTCCTCGTCATCTGATAGCATGTCTGGGTCGCTCTCAGTATCTGATGTAAAGATCTCGGGCTCCGGTGAGATCTCGTCATCGGAGACAATAGCCATAGGGTTATCGGCGTCGGAAAATCCGCTCTCGGATGAAGACATAATGCCTGTAACATAATAATCATAACATATGCACATATATTAACCACTATCACTTAGTATGCAATCAAAGACAGTTATCACACAATCATGTATTCACATTATCCTTCATGAATCCTTCTCTAACTTTCCTAGTCTACCCCATGCAGACTGGACTACCAATGTGACCTTGCATTGTGTTTCGTGTCTTTCCTTTTGTAAAAATGTTTGTTCTATGGATTTGGGCGTTTTTATATGCAATGAAAAACACTTTGTGAAAACATTTTCGTAAGAGCACTAATGATTGTAGTCTAGACTCGAGAAAGAATCCTAGTTCGCTACACTCGAAGCTCTGATACCAAACTGTCACACCCTGACTTTTGCGGAAGCGTGATTATGTGTGACTTGCTTAATATCATTGCATTCAACCATAACAAACAAATATATGATAAAACCAAGATGTTCATCCATAGATAGTTGTAAAAACATTACATGCAACATTGTTTTAAATCCCAAACACAGACTTCGCGTTCAGAATACAACACCAACAAGTTTTAAGTTCCAGAAGGACTTCACAAAAGACACTATTAAACTTGGTTTTGCGCCATGTATCTTATCTAAGATAAAATACATAACCCAAACCCCTTTAGACTTCGGATGATATCTTTTATTATAGACATGACTTGAAAACTTCAACGCCCACCAGATCCGTACTTAGTTTCCTGAAATACATGTAGTTTGAAAACATCAACAAAAGTTGAGCGAGTTCATGTGTTTTGTGTGTGAGCTCGAATAAAATTTGTAATCATTATAAGTATGTATGTTTTGTAAACCGCGGTATGAAAGCAAACAAGGAAACATATAAATTAATGGTTTGCAAGGCCATTAACATGTGTGCGACGGCGTAGGAAAGCTCACACCTAGCAGATTTTGCATCGGGCCTCCGGTTGTAAGACATAGTCACCTCATGGGCTAAACCCCGGTCCACATGGGTGTGGGCTCGCTACACCCAAATAGATCTATCACTCATGTCCCTCAGTCCAAATACGAGGATTAATGGTCTTAAGTGTGCGCCTACCCATTCACATGATCTAACAGTACCTTCCTTAGCTAACCATACCATTTGTAATCGTTTGTAAACGTTTTGTAACATGTACTTCACCCCCGAAGTTATAAAACAAAACAGTTAAAAGAAAAGGGGGATATGAACTCACAATCTTGCGTTCTTCATATCCAAATGTAACCCAAAGCCGCTACTCTTGTGCACGACTACCTACAACGTACTATGGTTTATTAGACGAGCGGGTCGTGCCTTGACTTAGTATTAATTAGTGTCTTTGAGTTACGTTTCATTGCGTCATCAAAATTATTCCAAGTTATGTAATTATTTGTTAAAATAATAAATATTTTAACTTAAATTATATTTAATGAATTATGGAATAATAATTAAAATGATATATTTTAGCTTGTCTTACTTATATACTTGTACATGTATAATTTCCCAAGCATGGGGGTATGTATATTTGTATTCTCAACCTTGTGTATTTTTGCCAAGTATCGAAGGTGTATTCCGGTGTATTTATACGTACGAAAATACGTATTTTCTTGTAGTTATTAAGCATTCTTATACTTAATTTTTGTATTAATTTTTCCGGAATAATATTTCTAATAAAAATCCATCAATATATATTCTCAAAATATATATTTTAAGAGGTATTACTTTGAAAAAATATTTATAATTTTTCCCTTGGCAAAAATATTTATATTTTCATATAAGTCTCAAAAATAATATATTTTCAAGTTTAACTTAGAAAATATATACAAATACATTTTTCATCCAAAAATAATATGTTCCAAGTTTATTTAAGAAAATATATTTTCTCCCAAGAATAATATATCTTCTTATAATTTCAAGAAAACATATATTTTTATTCACCCAGAAATATTATATTTTCTTCTTGTAAAAAATATGATATAATTTTGTAATAAATGTAAAAATCATATTTTTGGTTCTCTTGGTATCCAAAATACTAATTACCAAAATACTTATGAATTTATTCCCGGAATATATATGTAAGTTATATCCCTTGTTTGGTTTCTCCAATATTTTGGGGTATAAATTATGTATTCATTTTGTTGGAATTTTGGTAATATTTTGTATTGTATTTTCGTGGTATTTTGGTGAGTTATATTATTTCAAGTCCAAAAATAATATAACTAATACACATAATATACAAATAATCACACACATGGTGACATCTAAATATATATTTTCCTAAATACATATTTAGTCACTTTTATTCATAAAAACCAACCTCCAATATTTATAATTTTTGTAACAAAATTTATGGAAAACTTTATATTAAAATTCATAGTTTAAAATACACTTGTAAATATTTGTTTAAAAATATTTTTCTAAGTGTTAAATTTCTAGAAAATTTTTACCATAGTTTCCCCTTAAAATGGAGGTTTCCATGCTTTCAAAGCATATCATTTTCTTTTATAAATCACCACAATCAACAATAAACCAATCAACACTTACAAATTTGCCAAAACCATGCATAAATTACTACTTCAGGAACTTGAAAGTTTACACAAATTTGTAGTAACTTACTAGTGTGTTTAGTAGGCTTAGTTACCCTTTAAAGTGTGGTTGTTTATTTAAAAACATCATTAGTGAGGAAATTAGTTCTCTACAAGTTGTAAATAAATTTTATAAAAATGTTTCTTCTTGAGTTTTTCTTGTTAGATATATATTTCTACACTTGTTTAACCATTAAAAATGTGGTTAATCTGTTTAAGAACCAAGCTTAAGTAAATCTTGTATTTTTAACTTGGTTTCTTGAAAAGTCATTCTTGAAATCATAGATTTACTAGACTTTATATTACTTTTATCATCATTTTACAAGAAAAACAATTTACACTTTCAAGTTCATGATTTACATATGGATGATTACTTTGATCTTAACATAATCATCCTCTCATCTTGCTAGATTATGCCTTTAATCACCATCTAGCAAGATCATATGATGTTTAACATCATTAACATAAGCAATCAACAATCAACAAGCATAACAACACTTAAACAACTTGATTTCTTATGATTTTAGTCTTATGTTTAAGTTTCATGTTCAAGATTCATAGTGTTCTTTAAGATTATCAACTTGTATCATTCTTTAACCACCAAAACAAGATGTAAAATAAGGTGTAGATGATCTTACTACTAGCTCAAGGCTAGGGATGATGACAAGATGAAGAAGAGGTGGATAAAAGCTTGTGTGAGTGGTCCTTCAACTTCCAAGAGTTCCTAGCTTCCATATACACCTTCTTACACCTTTGAGTATGTATGGAATGGATGGGAATTGATTGATGATGATGATGGTGTGGGTGGTTGTGTTCAGTCATGAGTAAGAGGGAGAGAAGGAGAAGAGTTGTGTTGTGAAGTTTGTGATGAGAATGAAGATGATGTCTAGTGGCTTAAGTTATAAATCTCTAATACATGAAAGTCTAATGGTTAAAATGTTTAGTAAAGGTAAAACATGATCTAGTTTAATATTCAAATAAAATCCATAGTGGGGCCACCATGTTGGAAGAGAATAGGTGGGGGGGGGGGGGGGTTCTAGACTAGGTTGCAATGGTAAGGGTAAGTTAGTTATATTAGTTAGATTTCAAATGAATTAGTTAGGTGTTAGTTAGTATGTTGTTATATAGTGTGTTATGATGTTCGGGGACCATAACTAGCTTGGAAATGTTAAAACAATGCTTCTAGTGAAAATTTGGTGTTTCGGGTAGTGTCCGGTTGTTCGGTTGGTTACCGGTTCGTTAAGGTACTAAACTATGCAGTTTAGTGTGCTTTATGTTACCTTTTGTGACAGTTTTGATTCCCGATGCTTAGGAAAGCATTTTGGACCATTTAACCATATTTCTGCATGATATTCAAGTGTTTAAATGCTGAATTTTGCTGATTTCTGTAGAATTCTACAGTTTGTGTGAGTTTTAGGCACTTTCCGCACTAAAACTATCACTAGGAAGGCAGTTTTGTGATCCTTATTTCCTACACACTATACTAATGTAACTCTTGGTTTCTGGCTCATTTTGTGTCTCAATACCTTGTTTATCTATGTACTGAACTCCGTCAGCATTTTTCTGATTTGTCTGATAATTGTGCTAGCTTTGTTTCGTGCATCATTTGAATCAATAAAGTGTTGCATGCAATAATGGTATGACATTTGCAATATATGATGCACATGTATATATGATAACAATAATCAGAAAGCATTCATGTCATAAATGTTAAAACATCACAGTCATTAAGCACTAATCATTGTCTAATAATTGTACGGATACATGCAAATTTGACAATTGTCACATTCTCCCCCTGTTAAGAAAATTCCGTCCTCGAAATTTAGACTACATTAACTCCTTAGGGTTGCGTTATGCGTAGATGGATATGTGTAATACCAAGGTGAATAACCATTAAACCGAATCAGGACTTATTCGAATCAGGTGAATCCAAGGACATATTACAACAATAGGGACCCAACGGTTAAAAGGTATGTGTTTCTGAATTTGATGTCAAAAGATATGAGACGTATAGATTTATAACCTAGTGTAACTTAGTTAACAGGGGTTCAATAAAAGAGGAGTTTTGACCGATAGAATTCCAAATGTTAGTTCATGATATGCAAATGAGTTCTAGAAACAATAACATTCGCTAGATGAACTCAGAATTAGCAAGTTCAAATGTAATGGTAACATGAAAATGTTCCGTCAACTTTCGAACAAATAAATGGATAAAATTAGTGTGTTGACATTGTTGAATTGTGAGAATACACCGAAATGATATACAACCGAATCTGGTGTTTTATTGTCTTAATACATAATTGCATTAAGAACGTTTAAATGACAAGTCAAGCAAAAGTATGTGTAGTTTCGTGTGAATCGGTTGACCATGACTAGCACAAGCTACAAGTTTGTACTGACACCACAAGGTGACGTAGTGAACGACATAACTCAATAATAGCGGTGACCGAACAAGTTCACCGTGTTTGAGATCAAACGAAAGCGTACTGAAACAAATCTGAAGATTTGATTTAAACAATGTCATAGGGTTTTCAATTGAATATGGAACATCAAAGAACTACTGTTTTCGACCGAAGATGAACAAGCAATAATTATCGCAAAACGTCGATAGGTACACCGGAATATAAAGATGAATTTGTATACCATTATCTTAGCACACGATTGTGTTAAGACTGCTTTAACATGATAAATCAGAGCGAATTTAGAGCAAGTAAATTAAATAAACAATTAAATCCGTATATGAGACGTGTAAACGAGATTAGCGCAAGCTTCAATTTAGTGAAAGCATCACCACAAGGTGTCGAAACCAACAAACGATTTAATGGAGTCGCAGACCGAACAAGTCTACTATGACTCGGAACAAAAGGAACACTTGCTTGAATGAATTTGAATATGATGCTTTCAATACATCATATGGTGTCTTGAATTGAATATGCGAAATGGACAAGTTCAAGCAATTGAACTTCGTTTCAGCGTAGCTCGACAATAAACATATGTATCGACAAGGGAATCTCGGCATGGTTACAAAGATAAACCATGTATGTAACTGGAAAGGAAAAGAAGTTTCAAGAAGGTTTCGTTGACTCGATATCAAGGACTCAATAATTACAATAATGCAGATTATCCGAGTCACAAGGCAATAACTGGATATAGCGAAATGATATTTGTAACTTTGATGAAAAAAGATCATTCGAAAGAAAGCCACATGCGTAACAAACGATGCATGTATAACAGGTGAAATGATCAAGTACTGAAGCAAACGAGTGTTTGCTCTAATGAAGAAAATTGTCGTGATGCAACTACCATTAAGAGGAGTAGAGATGTAAAAATCTACTTGCTAGATGCAAAAGTGAAAATTTCAATATAAGAATTTCGAGTACTTCACCTGTTCGGTTATCTAAAATAGCATATACGACAGAATAATGGTGTTTGCCCGAGTTAATAGACGTGGTTCCTAAGTGATAACCTTTAATGAGCTTCGACCTAAATTCCCGAAGGTCCTAAGTACATGTTTCCTGGGTTCTCAAAGTTTTGTATTCAGTGTATAACTATTTTTGTGTACCGCGTATAAAACACAATATTAGTGTATGTTTAAAACAAATTGTTGACTCACTGTTCTTCGGTATACTTTCTTCCTGAATCTGCAGCTGGCGATAACCTGATCGAAGATCGATCTGGGAATAGTAGTTGGATCCTTGTAGTTAGTCGAATAAATCATTAATCCTTGGCAAGGGATACCAATTTCTTGATGGTTAGCTTGTTCAGCTCCTGGTAGTCGATAGACACTCGAAAACTACCGTCCTTCTTCTTGATGAACAGAACTGGAGCTCCCCAAGGCGAGAAGCTTGGCCATATAAATCCCCTGTCCAGTAGCTCCTGAGGCTGCGCTGACAACTCTTGCATTTCTGAAGGCGCAAGTCGATAAGGTGCCTTGGCTACATGCGCGGCACCTGGAACCAAGTTAATGCGGAACTCGACTTGTTGTTGAGGAGGTAATCCTGGCAAGTCTTCGGGGAAGACTTCGGGATATTCCCTAACTACGGGGATATCTTCGAGCTTCGGTTCTTCGGCCTTTTTATCAATGACATGAGCTAAGAAGGTAATACATCCTTTATGCAAAAACTTCCGGGCCTTCAAACATCTTATAATCCGTAGAGGCGTGTCATGCTTCTCCCCGTGTACCACAATCGCTTCTTCATTCGCCCCCGGGATGTGGATAACCTTCTCATGGCATACAATCTCTGCTCGATTACTAGACAATCAATCCATCCCAACTACTACGTCGAAGCTTCCCAACTCAACTGGCAGAAGGTCTATCGGAAACTCACGCTCTCCAAGCTCTATAACACAGGCTTTAATCACTTCATTGGCTTCTACTAGCTTCCCATTACATAGTTCTATTGAGTACGGGATATCTAGCTTACTTGCTACTAAACCAAGTATATTCCTAAACTCTAAAGATACGTAGCTATAGTTGGCACCAGTATCAAATAGCACAGATGCAAAATCTTGATAATAAGGAACGTAGCAGTAACCACGTTTGGATCCTGGCATGCTTCCCTAGCTCCACTTTTGTACGCTCTTCCACGTGTCTGATTGTCTTCAAGGTAATCCTTCCTGAAATGCCCCATGCCACCACAGTTAAGACAACTTTGACCTTGCTCTCGATCATTACTGTTTCCGCCCTGATAGCCGTTGTTGTTGTTTTCTCCACGATTTCCGCTACTATCTTGACCTTCATTTCCATGTCCAGCACCGTACCAACACGTCTCTTTGTCATTCCCCACTTTGCCACAATTATCACACTTTCCATATCTACATCGTCCGGTATGATAACGCCGACAATTGTCGCACTTAGGTAGGTTACCCTTGTACCCTTTTCCCTTTTTAGCATTGTTGTTGTTATTAGCCTGAGCACCCTTTTGGAAATCAGTGAGCTTCCTTTTGTTCTCCCCAGATGACTCCACATGAGTCTCCTTCTTTTCGTCAGGGGTTGAAATTTTTTCCAATCTAATCGCTTCTTTAGTGAGTGCCACACTTGAGTCAATCGCATCGATGGTTGTTGGAGGCGTTGAAGTTGTCATCAAGCTCAGAATCTGAGGCGCCAATCCCCAGATGAATCGTTCTATCCTCTTAAACTCTGGTTCCACCAGATATGAGAATACTCGTGACAAATCATGAAGTCTCTGCACGTATTCCGCCACCTTTGGACCTTCCATCTTCAGGTTCCAGAATTCAGTTTCTAGCTTCTGGATTTCCGCCTGAGAACAATACTTCCTACGCATCAATTCTTTCAGCTCATTCCATGTCAAAGCATGCGCAGCAGCCTCATCCAACGTCTGAACCTGAAGGTTCCACCATGATAGAGCCCCATCTAAAAACATTCCAGAAATATACGTGACTTGTTGCTCTGGAGTACAATTGCTCATTCGAAAAAAAGAATCCGTATTCTTGACCCATCTCACAAAAGCTGCGGCACCTCCAGTGCCGTCGAAGTTCAGAGGCTTGCGGTCCAAAAACTGCTTGTTAGCCTGCAACCCAAGAAGCATCATTCACATAATTCATTAACAAAGCACACTTGGAAATGTCCAAACGTATTGTAATGTGTCTTAGGTAACTTAAACATTACCGTTAGGTGGGTTATTCCATGAGGTACCCCCGTTATGTCTGAAGCGAAGGACCTCGTGCTGTGCGATGGCCTGTGTGATGCGTGCTTGTAATTCTGCCTCAGTCGTGGGCAACTGAGTGTTTCTTCGTGGAGGCATCTTCTAAGAAGAAGATCGGATAGGTTAGGTCTTATTTGTTACGTAAATAAGTAATTTTCTAGAGGTCGTATGTACATATATATAAACAATCATCATATCAAACAATCATGCAACGACACAATCATAGCATAAACAAGTAATCCAACAATGTGCTTAGTGAGAACATGACGATTGAGCTTTCATTAATTATCGACCATAGTTACATTGTTTACAAGGTGTATCCCATCAAAAGGGACATAGGGTCACAATACCATTGTCCATTGAGTCTATCAATACAAAAGTCACATGATCAAAAAGTGGTCTCCAAAAGGCTTCACAATCTCGGCTCAATAGTGGTGCTCTCACCAAAAGTAATGCAATCTGCATAAGACCAAAAACCTATTGTACTGATGGCGGAGGTGGAGAAGGTAGGAAAAGCAAACTGAGAACATGTGCGAGCTCCTCCTCGAGCTTGCACACATGACGAAGCAATTAACTGATCTTCTGCTCGACAGTAAGGAATCGAGCATCAAGCTCTGGAAAAGGAGTAAGAAGAGCAGGTGGATGTGCAAAAGGAGACGGTGATGAATGTAGGGGAATAAAAGTAGGCTGACAAGGACACGGTAAGGGACACGGAGTCAGCTCAAGCTCTAAAACTCTGCGACTCATAACCTCAAATCGAAGCTGAAGCGAATAAAGTAACTCATCTCGTGTGTAGACAACAAAATGGGAGGGATGAGAGGGGTCTAAGATCGGCATGGAATACGGTGGGGACCATCAGAATGGGTCATCAAGTGGCGAAGACCTGAAAGGATGAGATGGTGCAGCCTGCGAGGTCGGAAGAAATGCTGCTGAAGCAAAAGGATCATCACGCGGGTGCTGACCAGTAGTACCTTCCCCTGGACGGGGTGCAGGGATGTCCTGTAAAAAAAGCGATAGGTAAGTCGGTGCGATGGACATCGGACTCTACAGGAGGGAGTAGACATTGGCAAATAAACCGGTTTTTTAACCGAAACCGGTTAATAACCGTAACCGAAACCGGTTTTCAACCGGTACCAAAATAACCGGTTTAGGTTTCTTAATAACCGCCGGTTCGTAACCGGTTTTAGATATTCATATCAATAACCGGTTTTTAACCGGTTAATTAAAAACCGGTTTTTTAGATTGTTAATAACCGGTTAACCGGTCTCAGCTTCTTGATCTTCAACAGCAGAAGCACAGCAGCAGCACAAAACAATTGCAGACCTGAATTGTTACCGTTTGAAGTGAAAAAAACGGTAATATTACAGTTTTGGACCTGTTTGGATATGTATAATAAGATTTCAATGCATATGTATAATCCCACTTCAATTCTAGCTCAAAAACACACTTACAAAATACGTTTCAACTTTCAAATGGCGAGTTCGAGTGGCGATGCTTCGACCGTTGTTGGTTCATCTAGCGAGTTGTTTGTGAAGAAGATCTTGACCACGAATAGGGACCCGACACTATGGGTGAATTTTGATTTATGCGAGATGTCGATTGGAAAAGAAAAGGCGAGGTGCAAAAATTGCGGGGCGTTTCTTGCGGCGTCATCGAACTCTACTTTGAGAGCACATTTGACGTCGCATTGTAAGCCATTAAAAAATCCCGCCAAAGATCAAGCGCAAATATCACGGGGTATGGGTGTTTGGAATTTCGACCCGGAGGCGGTTCGTTTAAGGATGGCTCAATTTGTTATTCAACAATCGTTGCCGTTCGATCACTTTGACAATCCGTGCTTGACTAAGTTGATTCAAGAGACGCTTCAACCACGTTATGTTCACGTAAGTCGTTCAACTCTTAGACGCGATTGTTTAAAGATGTGGTCAAAAGCTAAAAAAGAAATGATTTTAGGTTTTGAAAAATTAAACACCGGTGTTAATTTAACAACCAACGTATGGTCGGCTCCATTTGGTTTATCGGATTCTTACATTTGTGTTACCGCGCATTGGATCGATCCCAATTCGTGGAACATGATGAAACGTACAATCGCGTTCGATATATTTGGTTATCCACACACGGGGGAAAATATATTTCATGTCTTAGACGATGTTATCAAAACTTATAAATTAGAAAATAAAATAGTTTCTATTGCTTTTGATAATGCGTCGAACAACACAACCGCGGTGCAAATGTTAAAAATAAAATACAATCCGATTTGCGATGGAGAATTTTATCATAGCCGATGTGTTGCGCACATCATTAACTTGGTTGTGCAAGACGGGCTAAATGTTGAGTCCGTTAAAGAAGTTAAAGAAACTTTTAAAGATATGTTACGTGGCGTTTTTCAAGGTAGTCGAAAAAGATATGCGGATTATAGAAAATGGTGTAAAGCTTTAAATAAGAAATGCTATAGCGCACATTTTGACATGGTCGTCCGTTGGAACTCTACGTGGAAAATGTTTGATAGCGCGATAATGCAAAAAGAAACCTTAAAATCTTTCCACGATAGTCTTGCAACGTCCTGGTTGGTGGAACCATTTGATGACGATGGTTGGAAGTGTATTGAAACGTTAACACAATTACTTGAAGTTTTTAGAACCGCGACAAAGATTTTATCGGGAGTTTATTATTCCACTAGTTCTTTGGTGCTTAAACAACTATTTTTGATGTGTCAAAAAGTAAACGACTTTGAATTCCAAGGTGACATTTACGAACATATGATTGTTCCAATGAGAGAAAAGTTTAAAAAATATTTTCGAGAAATGCCACCGGTTTTTACATGTGCCGCCGCCTTGAACCCAACTATAAATATTGCGGGTGTTGAGATGATGATTTCGGATATTTGTTCGGATTTGGAGTTAAATGATGACGACCCACATTTTACAAGAAATGCACTAAAACGTTTTGACATTTCTTTAAACAATCTTTTTGATCATCACTTTCAAAGATATGGTAACGTGTCATCGTTACACCAACAAATGGCGGCGAGCTCGAAGGCGTCGAGAAAAGATGCGGACTTAAATTTCTATAATTCGTTAAGAAATGAAAATAGTAAACGTTCTCGAGGTGATGCATCAAATAGTGAACTCGGGAGGTATAAATATACCGATTTTTTAGCAACCTTGTCACCCGACGAGTTTCACAACTTTGATGTTTTGGCTTGGTGGAAAATACAAGAACCGCATTATCCCGTTTTAGCCGCCATGGCACGTGATCTACTAAGCTCCCAAGCTTCTACGGTAGCTTCGGAGTCGGTTTTTTCTCTTAGTGGAAGGGTACTATCTATTCGACGAACAAGACTTACACCGGAGGCGATGGAAATGTGCATTTGTTTGAAGGATTACTTGGATGGCGTGGAACGTATACAACATATTTCAAGTCTTGAGGGCGAGCTTGAGGTGGAAGAACAATTACATGATGTTGAAGTTTTTCAAGGACGGGCGCAACCACTTTCCGATGACGAACTCATGTACGATGAATCTGTACGCTCTACTAGCCCCCGAAGCGACTAAACGAAGAAACGAAGAAACGAAGAAATGACGAAACAAAACTACAAGACGACAACTTCATTCTAGACTAGTTAAGAAAATTGTATTGGATATTTTCATGTTTATTAATGTAATGTTACTTGATCTACTAATATAGTTATAAAAAAATGTATTTTATTTGGCTTATTTGTGTGTTTAATATAATTCTGCATGTTTTTATATAATTCTGCAGGTTTTTATATGATTCTGCATGTTTTTATATAATTCTGCATGTTTTTAAATGATTCTACAGCTTTTTTGTATGTTTTTATATAATTCTGCAGGTAAAATATAATTCTGCAGGTGAAAATATGTTTCTGCAGGATTTGTATAAGTTTCTACATGTTTTTATATAATTCTGCAGCATTTTTTTTAACTTTCTGCAGTTTTAATATAACTTTCTGCAGTTTTAATATAACTTTCTGCATGTTTTATAACTTTCTGCATGTTTTTAAATGATTCTGCATGTTTTTATAAAATTCTGCATGTTTTGTATATGATTCTGCAGCTTTTTTTTTAACTTTCTGCAGTTTTAATATAATTCTGCATGTTTTTATAACTTTCTGCATGTTTTTATAAAATTCTGCATGTTTTGTATATGATTCTGCAGCTTTTTTTTTAAATTTCTGCATGTTTTTATAAAATTCTGCATGTTTTATAAAATAACCGAAAAAACCGGTTTTTATTAACCGGTTCATTAGTTAACCGGTTTTTCATAACCGGTCGGTTATTACCGGGTACTGATTTTCGGGGTTAATAACCGGTTATTAACCGGTCGGTTATTAACCGGTCGGTTATTAACCGTAACCGGTTTTGTTTTTTTGGCCCAATAACAGTCCCAACCGGTTAACCGGTTTAGGTTATTAAAAAAACCGATTTGAGCATGTCTAGGAGGGAGAGGGGCAACATCAACGGGTACGGGTACGGGAATAAATGGCTCAACAAAAGGAGGATCAACAAGTGCATGCACTGGATCAGGAATAAGGGGTGCAATGTCTGGCAAACCAAAAGGAATAGGGTCATGATCAGGTATCGGCTAAGGATTAGCAGGTGCAACATCAGGCTGATCAAGAGGAGCAAGATCTGGCTCAGGACCAGGCTCGGGGTCATGTGGAGGAGATGGTGCAGCTGACATCGCATTATCATCGTCAAAATCAGTAGCGTAACTCTGTAATCCAACCGCCTACAAGGCTGAAGATGTCACATACTCAGAGGAGTCTGAAACGGAGTGTAAACTAGAATCAGAGGATAACTCAATAATAGGAATCTCACGAGGTGGAATAGCAACAACATCCTCATCAATCTCTCCATCACCATGGGCGTCATCAAGAGGACCATCAACAAACAGTTCAATGTCATCATCAAACAAATCATCAAAAGGCCAATCCTCAGGAGGGATGGCCACGAGAGGAACAGGAGCGAGGATCGGAGCCACGATATGCTCACCATCGGGATGACCAATGATGAGATGATCATGGACTGGAACAGGAACAACAAAAGGATCCTCGTCGGGAATACCATCAGCAAGGGGTAAGTCATCTCCAAAGTCAGGCAACGCGAATGGCTGAAAGTCATCCTCGTCATCTGATAGCATGTCTGGGTCGCTCTCAGTATCTGATGTAAAGATCTCTGGCTCAGGTGTGATCTCGTCATCGGAGACAATAGCCATAGGGTCATCGGCGTCGGACAATCCGCTATCGGATGAAGACATAATGCATGTAACATAATAATCATAACATATGCACATATATTAACCACTATCACTTAGTATGCAATCAAAGACAGTTATCACACAATCATGTATTCACATTATCCTTCATGAATCCTTCTCTAACTTTCCTAGTCTACCCCATGCAGACTGGACTACCAATGTGACCTTGCATTGTGTTTCGTGTCTTTCCTTTTGTAAAAATGTTTGTTCCATGGATCTGGGCGTTTTTTATATGCAATGAAAAACACTTTGTGGAAACATTTTCGTGAGAGCCCTAATGATTGTAGTCTAGACTCGAGAAAGAATCCTAGTTTGCTACAATCAAAGCTCTGATACCAAACTGTCACACCCTGACTTTTGCGGAAGCGTGATTATGTGTGATTTGCTTAATATCATTGCATTCAACCATAACAAACAACTGTATGATAAAACCAAGATGTTCATACATAGATAGTTGTAAAAACATTACATGCAACATTGTTTTAAATCCCAAAACACAGACTTCGCGTTCAGAATACAACACCAACAAGTTTTAAGTTCTATAAGGACTTCACAAAAGACACTTTTAAACTAGGTTTTACGCCATGTATCTTATCTAAGATAAAATACACAACCCAAACCCCTTTTGACTTCGGATGACATCTTTTATTATAGACATGACTTGAAAACTGCAACGCCCGCCAGATCCGTAGTTAGTTTCCTGAAATACATGTAGTTTGAAAACATCAACAAAAGTTGAGCGAGTTCATGTGTTTTGTGTGTGAGCTCGAATAAACTTTGTAATCATTATAAGTATGTATGTTTTGTAAACCTCGGTATGAAAGCAAACAAGGAAACAGATCAATTAATGGTTTGCAAGGCCATTAACATGTGTGCAACGGCGTAGGAAGGCTCAAACCTAGCAGATTTTGCACCGTGCCTCCGGCTCTAAGACATAGTCACCTCATGGGCCAAACCTCGGTCCATATGGGTGTGGGCTCACTTCACCCAAATAGATCTATCACTCATATCCCTCGGTCCAAATACGAGGATTAATGGTCTTAAGTGTGCGCCTACCCATTCGCATGATCTAACAGTACCTTCCTTAGCTAACCGTACCATTTGTAGTCGTTTGTAAACATTTTGTAACATGTACTTCACCCCCGAAGTTATAAAACAAAACAGTTAAAAGAAAAGGGGGACATGAACTCACAATCTTGCGTTCTTCGTATCCAAATGTAACCCAAAGCCGCTACTCGTGTGCACGACTACCTACAACGTACTATGGTTTATTAGACGAGCGGGTCGTGCCTTGACTTAGTATTAATTAGTGTCTTTGAGTTACATTTCATTGTGTCGTCAAAATTATTCCAAGTTATGTAATTATTTGTTAAAATAATAAATATTTTAACTTAAATTATATTTAATGAATTATGGAATAATAGTTAAAATGATATATTTTAGCTTGTCTTACTTATGTACTTGTACATGTATAATTTCACAAGGATGGGGGTATGTATATTTGTATTCTCAACCTTGTTTATTTTTGCCAAGTATCGGAGGTGTATTCCGGTGTATTTATACGTACGAGAATACGTATTTTCTTGTAGTTATTAAGTATTATTATACTTAATTTTTGTATTAATTTTTCCGGAATAATATTTCTAATAAAAATCCATCAATATATATTCTCAAAATACATATTTTAAGAGATATTACTTAGAAAAATTATTTATAATTTTTCCCTTGGCAAAAATATTTATATTTTCCCTTGGCAAAAATATTTATATTTTCATATAAGTCTCAAAAATAATATATTTTCATGTTTAACTTAGAAAATATATACAAATCCATTTTTCATCCAAAAATAATATGTTCCAAGTTTATTTAAGAAAATATATTTTCTCCCAAAAATAATATATCCTCTAATAATTTCAAGAAAACATATATTTTTATTCACCCATGAAGGGGTAAGGTCCCAAAAACCTCATAATAAGTACCTGGGACCATACCACAACCTTACTTTTCAGCCTTATACCTTGCGCGGCCGCGCACTGGTCTCACAAGAAAAGACTTAAAGAAAAGTCAAACGGTTAACAGTCAACACTCGCGCGCTTAAAGGAAATCATAAATCCTTGCGCTTTCTCCCATAAGCAAAGGATGAAAATCCTATAATAAACACTTCCGCTTAAATATCCAGAAATGGGTATTATTTACTCAGACTTGAGATTTCTAGAAGAAATACAATCGTGCACCACCAAAACGGTTATAACCGTCTGGACACGTGTCACCATCTCAGACGTCCCTGAAATCACAACGAAGGCATGCAATTGGAGAGTAATCTCCACTTGATCACTTTACACGTGGCAAATCCCCAGCCTTCGATCTAAACCACGATCCGTGTGCTCTCACGTCGGATCAAGGAGCTTAACGGAAAGAAAATGTAACCGCTTACGGGGTTAGCATCTTCCGTCAACTTTTCATTAACGGGTTTTCCCGCCTAAACGACTCCTGGCTATAAATATGAGAAAAAACCCAGGTATGAATTCAAGTTACACACACTTCTCATATACATCTTCTTCTTCATTACCAATACTTATTCTCACACCGGAGTCGGGTCAATGAGAGAACCCTCTTCTCCCCTTGGCGAGGCTAACGGTGCTCTTTTTTGCAGAATCACCGGAGAAGAAGATCAGTTGCACCTGAATCAATCGAGAGAGAACTAACCTTTTTATACGGATTCAAACCCCCTAGATATCTCGGTTCCGACCATTTATCTAGTGTTTCTTCATTGGCGCCCACCGATTCCTCTGTTTTTTCAGTTTTCATCTCGTTTCGATTCAGTTCTTTCATCCTCTGTTTTTCACATGGCAGAGAATCCATTGTCTCCCCCATCAGATCCCCGATCTGAAATCATGGGAGAAGATAGAAACAACAGTCACTCAGACAGGAAGAATTTCTCAGATCTAATCATAGAAAGATCCCCAGAACATTGGTTCAACAGATGCCAAGTCGCTTTAAACACAATCGTTATGCAAATCACCAGATCCGAGTTCCCAAACGACAGATCTGGTGAAGAAATCAACACTGTAGTATTGGACCCACCAACACCCTGTCGGGGGGACATCCAATCTAGTTGTAATATTGAAACACAATCCAGAAGTAGCAGCCATCAGAAAGTTAAACCAAAACAAATAAACATGGTTCAAGGAGGTCCGTCACGACGACCAAATAAACGAAGCCATGACCAACATTGGAGGGAACAACAAGTCGTGTTTCCCGTCGTTCCTGGAGGCCCTCAGGAAGAACGACCAGTAATCATTACTGGCATATTCGGCCATTACCGAACGGATTATATGTTTATAGATCCGGGAAGTTCGATGGACATCATATACGAGCAATGCTTCAAACAGCTTGACCAAGAAGACAAAGCACGTCTAGAACCGGTCGATTTTCCTCTCACCGGAGTTTGCAATGAAGCTGTATTCCCATTAGGGCAAATAGCTTTCCCAGTGACTCTTTCTGATGGTGAGCATTCACGAACAGTCACAGTCAATTTCATGGTCATGCCGGTAACATCACGTCATGATGTCCTGCTTGGAAGAAGGTCACAATGAGAATTCAGTATGATCACTTCTATCCCACACGCCGCATGCGGATTTCCAACGGAAACCGGAGTTGCAATCTTATACTCAAGCAAAGAAGTCATGTACGTAGACGACGAGCCACCGGCAAAAGTAGTCAAGCCTTCAGCACCAAATGAACCAAAGAAATGGGGTCCTGAACAACGAATATCCAGAGCAGGCCATCCTGCTAGGACATGCCATCTCACCGACAACACGAGTACAATTAAAAGAATTGTTGTCCAACAACAAAGACATATTTGCTTGGTGCCCAGCAGACATGACTGGGGTACCACGCAACATAGCGCAACATTGCCTGAATTTCAAGCCAACAGCAGAACCTGTTGCTCAGGGAATGCGCAACTTTAGCGAAGAAAAAGCAAAAGCAATGGACGAGCAAGTGACAGAGCTACTCAATGCGGGAATCTTGCGCGAAGTAAAATACCATACATGGGTTGCCAATCCAGTAATGGTACAGAAACATAGTGGCGGATGCAGAATGTGCGTCGATTTCAAAGACCTGAATAAAGCATGCCCAAAAGATTGCTACGCACTTCCGGAGATAGACAAAAAAGTCGACTCTCTAGCATCATTCAGATGGAAGTGTTTTCTCGACTGTTACAAAGGTTATCATCAGGTCCAGATGAAGGAAGAAGACGAAGACAAAACTGCATTCCGCACAGATAAAGGCATATTCTGCTATACTAAAATGCCCTTCGGCCTGCGCAATGCAGGCGCAACTTACCAACGCCTGATGGACACGGTTTTCAGTGGTGACATTGGTAAAACAGTTGAGGTATACATGGATGACCTCGTCATCATGAGCCACGAGGAAGGCACGATGCTCAACAACATTCAGCGCACGTTTGACTCTTTACGCAGCGTAAACTTGAAACTTAACCCAACAAAGTGCTCCTTTGGCATGGAGGAGGGAAATTTTTTGGGCTTTATAGTCACCAGAGACGGTTTTAAAGTAAATCAAGAAAAATACAGGCCATCCAGTTAATGCCATCGCCTGCAACAATTAAAGAAATGCAAAGACTCGCCGGGCGCTTAGCAGCCTTGAACAGATTCTTGGCTAATCATGCAGCAAAGTCTTATCCATTCATCAGCACGCTGCGGAACTGCGCGAAGAAAACCCACTTTCAGTGGACACCTAAAGCAGAAGCAGCCTTCAAACAAATGAAGGAATGCCTAATCCAGTAACCAACGCTAACAGCACCGCGAGAAAAGGAACCATTGATCTTATATTTATCTGCTGCAGAAGTAGCAGTCGGAGCAGTATTAATGGTGGAGCGAGAAAACGTTCAGACTCCAATCTACTATATCAGCAAGATGCTCACCGGCCCGGAAACTCATTACTCAATGATAGAAAAACTGGTCCTAGCACTAGTACATGCATTACGACGCTTACGTCGATATTTTTCGGGCCACGTCATCACGGTCCTCACAAATTATCATTTAGGCCAAATCTTATCTAAACCCGATATGGCGGGAAGATTGGCTAAGTGGGCCATTGAGCTGGGAGGATACAATATCTTCTATAGGCCAAGACCAGCAATCAAAGGGCAAGTTCTAGTAGACTTTGCCACCGAAGTCCCCATTGTCAAAGTGCAAGAGTGCGAGGCGATCCAAAACCCTATACCCGTTTTCGACGATAGAGTCTGGACTCTACACACAGATGGAGCCTCCAATGACGACGGAGCCGGCGCAGGCCTCCGATTAGTCAGTCCCGATGAGCACGAACTTACTTATGCCATACGCTTGGATTTTCGAAGCACGAACAACGAAGCTGAATACGAAGCATTCTTAGCAGGTCTCCGTTTAGCGCTCAAAATGGGGGCAAGAAACCTTGAAGCCAACGTCGATTCAAAGCTGGTGGCCGAGCAAGTTAATGGCCACTATGATGCAAAAGGAGAAGCTATGGCATTATACCTTGAACAAGCGCGGATGCTAATTAGCCAATTCCAGACGTTCAAAGTTAACCATATAAACAGAAGCGAGAACAAACACGCAGATGCGCTAAGTAAATTGGCTGCTACTAGCTTCAAGCACTTGGCAAAAGAAGTGCGCATAGAGGTACTGTCCAATCCTTCTGTTCCTCTCAAACAAGTCAATATCATAGAGATTGGTAGTCCGTCCTGGATGTCCCGGATCATCTTATACTTACAGCACGGAAAACTCCCAGAAGAAAAAGCAGCAGCCAGAAAAATTCAGAATAAAGCAATAAACTACGAAATGGCGGACGACATTCTATACAGAAAGTCATTCATGGGACCACTACTCAGATGCGTTGACAGGACAGACGCGCAATACCTGATCAGAGAAATTCACGAAGGCCTATGCGGGATACACGCCGGACCGCGCATGGTCGTAGCCAAAATAATGAGCGCGGGATATTACTGGCCAGGAATGCACATGGACGCAGTAGAAATATTACGAAAATGCGCAGCATGCCAACGCCACGCACCAAAGACGCTCCGACCAAAAAATCCGCTAGTACCTGTCACGTCCGCCTGGCCATTCCAACAATGGGGCATCGATCTTGTCGGCCCATTTCCTGACGCGCCAGGCGCAGTAAAATTCATCATTGTGGCGGTCGATTACTTCACCAAATGGGTGGAAGCTAAAGCTTTGGCTTCAACCACAGCAATGGTGATCCGCAAATTTATATGGGAACACATCATTTGCAGGTTTGGGTTACCATTGCGCATTATCTCTGACAATGGTACAAACTTCGCCTCAGAAGATCTTCAAAAATGGTTCAAAGAAATGAAGATCGAGCATAACTTTGCCTCTGTGGTGCACCCACAAGCAAACGGCCAAGTTGAAAGCGTCAACAAACAGATAGTCGACGGCATCAAAGCGCGACTGGGCACAGCGCGCAGGGGATGGGTTGACGAACTCCCAAGTATCTTATGGGCCCATCGTACAATGCCAAAGACTAGCACGGGAGAAACTCCATTCAGCCTGGTTTACGGGTCTGAAGCGGTAATTCCAACCGAAATCGGTCTGCCATCGCCGCGCATGTTAGCTATGGAAAGACAAAACAATGAGCAAGAACGAAGACTGGATTTAGACCTTCTTGAAGAAAGACGCGAGAACGCCGCCATAACAGAAGCAAGGTATAAATCCAAACTCGAAAAATACTACAATGCGCGCGTACGCGTATGTACCTTTGTCCCCGGTGATTTTGTCTTGCGCGACAATGAAGCATCAAATGCGGAAAAACCGGGCAAATTAGCGCCAAGATGGGAAGGACCATACATCATCAACGAGGTCCTAGGCAAAGGGGCATATACCCTAAAAAGAATTGATGGAACCCTAGTTCCCCGCACCTGGAACGCGCAGCAGCTGCGCAGGTGTTACATATAGGACAAATCATTCACAGGCAATGTATTTCCTATTTACGTTACAAGCTTCGCGCTTTATCAATACAAACACTGTTCTCATACTTGTTACTGTTTATTAAAAATTGCATGAAATTCCTTTGGTTTGCGCGAAAACAAAATGGTAAACATTGTACACCTCATGAACAGTCTAAAACAAGGCAAACTAGCACGCCTTTTAGACAAACGTTCACACATGAGCACAATACCATTTCTCATTCGCCCCACCTACCCAAAAGCAATTAAACACATGCAACGTATTGTAAAAAACATACAAAATTTGCAAAGTACAACAGTGCATCATAGTACATATCATCAAGTGTAACATAAACACTTCATAACAAGATCATGGCAATGATCTTCAAAATTTAGTACCAAGACTAGAATATTCACAAAACAAAAGGAAAACCTGTCTCCAAACTAACTGGTAGCAGGACATTCAAACGACAGCCATTCACAACAGTCACAACAGTGATTTTCAAAACATTTTCGATAAACCAGCAAAAACATCAAAAAAGGGAATACACAAATCCCAAATCTAACCTACTCAACGGCAGGATTTTCGTCAACAACAGTCACCGGAACCTCACGACGCTTCTTCCGGCGATGATATACAAGACGACATTCACCCCTTTTGATCATCGGAAAACGGGACATCAGTCTTTCAACGGATAGCACATCGTCCTCCTTACAAATAGGACCGGCAACAGTCGAAGGATCGGAGTCAACCGACTTTTTTCCCTTAACAGTCAACGGCGGGGAACGAGCAAGCAGTAAGAGGCTTTCAGCAGTCTCATAGAATCTCAAAACGTCAAGAAGACGACGGGTACGGAAGGAACCTTTCATCTTCATATTCTTCAAAGTTAAGAAAAGGAAATAACCATTTCCTAAATATATAAAGGAGGAGCAAGGCTCTGGGAAAAGAAAAACTGGATCCCCATGAATAACTGTCAGAAAGATATCACATCCAAGCGGCGCTACAGGAACAGGAGTCATATCCTCATTAATAAGGCCTGACAAGCGCCACTACAAATCCCAAGAAAAGAGAAAAAATACCCACTCTTACTGACAACTGACGTCATCACATGTCAAGATATGATTACAATTTCCCTTAAAAACTTTTTTAGCAACATTCAATCTTCTCATAGAAGATTCCTTATTTTTCGCGCCCAAAAGCAGTTCCCTCTTATAAGTCCAGTGCTCCACTTATTAGCATAAGTGCAACACTAGACTGGGGGGACTTGAAGGGGTAAGGTCCCAAAAACCTCATAATAAGTACCTGGGACCATACCACAACCTTACTTTTCAGCCTTATACCTTGCGCGGCCGCGCACTGGTCTCACAAGAAAAGACTTAAAGAAAAGTCAAACGGTTAACAGTCAACACTCGTGCGCTTAAAGGAAATCATAAATCCTTGCGCTTTCTCCCATAAGCAAAGGATGAAAATCCTATAATAAACACTTCCGCTTAAATATCCAGAAATGGGTATTATTTACTCAGACTTGAGATTTATTCTTTCAGCTGTTTCCACACAATAAAAGTGCCACACCAAATTACAGCAGTAATCTTCTAGAAGAAATACAATCGTGCACCACCAAAACGGTTATAACCGTCTGGACACGTGTCACCATCTCAGACGTCCCTGAAATCACAACGAAGGCATGCAATTGGAGAGTAATCTCCACTTGATCACTTTACACGTGGCAAATCCCCAGCCTTCGATCTAAACCACGATCCGTGTGCTCTCACGTCGGATCAAGGAGCTTAACAGAAAGAAAATGTAACCGCTTACGGGGTTAGCATCTTCCGTCAACTTTTCATTAACGGGTTTTCCCGCCTAAACGACTCCCGGCTATAAATATGAGAAAGAACCCAGGTATGAATTCAAGTTACACACACTTCTCATATACATCTTCTTCTTCATTACCAATACTTATTCTCACACCGGAGTCGGGTCAAGGAGAGAACCCTCTTCTCCCCTTGGCGAGGCTAACGGTGCTCTTTTTTGCAGAATCACCGGAGAAGAAGATCAGTTGCACCTGAATCAATCGAGAGAGAACTAACCTTTTTATGCGGATTTAAACCCCCTAGATATCTCGGTTCCGACCATTTATCTAGTGTTTCTTCAACCCAGAAATATTATATTTTCTTCTTGTAAAAAATATGATATAATTTTGTAATAAATGTAAAAATCATATTTTTGGTTCTCTTGGTGTCCAAAATACTAATTACCAAAATACTTATGAATTTATTCCCGGAATATTTATGTAAGTTATATCCCTTGTTTGGTTCCTCCAATATTTTGGGGTATAAATTATGTATTTATTTTGTTCGAATTTTGGTAATATTTTATTTTGTATTTTCTTGGTATTTTGGTTAGTTATATTATTTCAAGTCCTAAAATAATATAACTAATACACATAATATACAAATAATCCACACATGGTGACATCTAAATATATATTTTCCTAAATACATATTTAGTCACTTTTATTTACAAAAACCAACATCCAATATTTATAATTTTTGTAACAAAATTTATGGCAAACTTTATATTAAAATTCATAGTGTAAAATATACTTGTAAATATTTGTTTAAAAATATTTTTATAAGTGTTAAATTTCTAGAAAAAAATTGCTATAGTTTCCCCTTAAAATGAAGGTTTCCATGCTTTCAAAGCATATCATTTTCTTTTATAAATCACCACAATCAACAATAAATCAATCAACACTTACCAATTTGCCAAAACCATGCATAAATTACTACTTCATGAACTTGAAAGTTTACACAAATTTGTAGTAACTTACTAGTGTGTTTAGTATGCTTAGTTACCCTTTAAAGTGTGGTTGTTTATTTAAAAACATCATTACTGAAGAAATTAGTTCTTTACAACTTGTAAATAAATTTTCTAAAAATGTTTCTTCTTGAGTTTTTCTTGTTAGATATATATTTCTACACTTGTTTAACTATTAAAAATGTGGTTAATCTCTTTAAGAACCAAGCTTAAGTAAATCTTGTATTTTTAACTTGGTTTCTTGAAAAGTCATTCTTGAAATCATAGATTTACAAGACTTTATATTCACTTTGATCATCATTTTACAAGAAAAACAATTTACACTTTCAAGTTCCTGATTTACATATGGATGATTATTTTGATTTTAACATTATCATCCTCTCATCTTGCTAGATTATGTCTTTAATCACCATCTAGCAAGATCATATGATGTTTAACATCATTAACATAAGCAATCAACAATCAACAAGCATAACAACCCTTAAACAACTTGATTTCTTATGATTTTAGTCTTATGTTTAAGTTTCATGTTCAAGATTCATAGTGTTCTTCAAGATTATCAACTTGTATCATTCTTTAACCACCAAAACAAGATGTAAAATAAGGTGTATATGATCTTACTACTAGCTCAAGGCTAGGGATGATCACAAGATGAAGAAGAGGTGGATAAAAGCTTGTGTGAGTGGTCCTTCAACTTCCAAGAGTTCCTAGCTTCCTTATACACCTTTGAGTATGTATGGAATGGATGGGAATTGATTGATGATGATGATGGTGTGGGTGGTTATGTTCGGCCGTGAGCAAGAGGGAGAGAGGGAGAAGAGTTGTGTTGGGAAGTTTGTGATGAGAATGAAGATGATGTCTAGTGGTTTAAGTTATAAATCTCTAATACATGAAAGTCTAATGGTTAAAATGTTTAGTAAAGGTAAAACATGATCTAGTTTAATATTCAAATAAAATCTATAGTGGGGCCACCATGTTGGCCGAGAATAAGTGGGGGGTCTAGACTAGGTTGCAATGGTAAGTTAGTTATATTAGTTAGATTTCAAGTGAATTAGTTAGGTGTTAGTTAGTATGTTGTTATATAGTGTGTTATGATGTTCGGGGACCATAACTAGCTTGGAAATGTTAAAAGAATGCTTCTACTGAAAATTTGGTGTTTCGGGTAGTGTCCGGTTGTTCGGTTGATTACCAGTTCGTTAAGGTGCTAAACTATGCAGTTTAGTGTGCTTTATGTTACCTTTTGTGACAGTTTTGATTCCCGACGCTTAGGAAAGCATTCTGGACCATTTAACCATATTTCTGCATGATATTCAAGTGTTTAAATGCTGAATTTTGCTGATTTCTGTAGAATTCTGCAGTTTGTGTGAGTTTTAGGCACTTTTCGGCACTTAAACTATCACTAGGAAGGCAGTTTTGTGATCCTTACTTTCCTACACACTATAGTGTAACTCTTGGTTTCTGGCTCATTTTGTGTCTCAATACCATGTTTGTCTATGTACTGAACTCCGTCAGCATTTTTCTGATTTGTCTGATAACTGTGCTAGCTTTGTTTCGTGCATCATTTGAATCAATAAAGTGTTGCATGCAATAATGGTATGAAATTTGTAATATATGATGCACATGTATATATGATAACAATAATCAGAAAGCATTCATGTCATAAATGTTAAAATAGCACAGTCATTAAGCACTAATCATTGTCTAATAATTATACAGATACATGCAAATTTGACAATTGTCACAACGTGATCCATCTCGAAATTGCTTGTTCCCCAAAATTTTTCGAATTTGATACCTGATACGTCACTAAACTGAATTTCTTGTAAAGCGATGAAGTCAATACCATTTTCACGTTTCAAATTTTTTATCCACCCCGCTTTATTTTTACTCCCTCACCTAAACCTCTAATATTCAAAGATAGAAAATTCATCCGACTCCTTTTTGAATTCCTTCTTCCCTGGTCGCTTCTTTTATCAAAGTCCCATGGTTCTGAAGGTCAACTCCCACTATGCCCCCAAAAAACAGATGTGACGTGCATCTCCATATCAATGTTCTCCTCATCCTCCTCCTCGTTAGGTTGCAAATTTAAATCTTCTACCACTTCCTCCATTGTTTCTTTCCTACCGCCACTTGACTTTTCGTGATAATTATCATAACCACCTATGTTTTCCAAATTGAAATCGTCGCTTTCTTCCTGATCTTCAATGTTGGTGTTATCCTCTTGTATTCCAATAATTTCATTCAAGTCGAACGAATCATTTTTTCTCGTTCTCTTTCTTGGTCTAATAAGCCCACTAACCTCCTCCACTAAAGTTTTGTTACACTTAGGCTTCCTATTTATTTTCTTTTTGCCTTTAACTAGCCGAAAGGCTTCTAGGTTAACATTGAAAGACATATTATTATATAAAAAACGTTATCGCCTCCCTCCTCTTTATCTATTTTCGATTCCCCTTCATCTTCTTTACTACCATTCCCCTTAACATAATAATCCGCCGTCACTGTATTCATTGTTTGAGAAATTAAATTAAAGTTACCGTTACATTGTGTTGGAGTTTCCACTTCATAAAAGCTTCCGAACTGTTCCTTTTCCCCATACCTCCGACCTCCGGCCGGGAGGTCCGATTGGTCTCCGGCAGCCGCTCCCAGAATTCCGTCAGAAAAACTATCCTTGCCGTCGACATTAGTGTCCACCGGAAAAGTGTGATTACTCGCGTGCAAGTTGCTGTCTGGATTTTCCCCAGGATTTTCCGTCAAAAATGTCGTTCCAGTTGACACACTATCCCCCTTTCCCACCTCCCCTTCTCTGTTTTTCCGGTGAGTCTCCGGCTCCGTACTTTTTTCCTCCGGGTTAGACGATTTCTTACTTTTTTCGCTCTCAGACATGTACTCCCATTCATTTCCATCCTCTGAAGAAACCACCTGTTTCTCAACCGAGTCCGGGATCCATTCCCCCCTTTCTTCTTCAACCCAGATTCCGAACCGTTTTCCATCTTCGACTATAATGATTTCTTCTTCGATCCTCTTTACCGAGTCCGTCATGACGCACACACAATCTGAGGTTAAAATATTGTCCTCCGGTTGTCTTTGTAAGGCATGGATAACTTTGCCAAACCGTCTCCCTACCGAATCAAAGATTTCATTCTCGGACAGATGTAGAGGGACACCGTAAATATTCAGCCACGCCAATCTCTTAAAAGCTATCGTTTGTCCCCTCCATATCTCCACATTAACGAACCAGCCGAATCCAGGAGAATCGACTCTAAACCTGTCCGCCTCGGTGGGTGTTTGGAAAACCAACAAGATGTTCAACCCACCTAATCTTAAACTACAACTTGAAGAAGTAAAAAATGAAAATGAGCGTGTGAACCTGAAACTTGTTAGTTATTCAACTGCTCGGTATGTCCTTGATCATATCATTCCGAAACCCATCGGTAAGGACAAGAATGGAGAAGATGTTTATAGTCATGGAGGTGGGGTTGGGTATAACCGCGTTCCACCACCTGTGAATAATGATTTTACAAAGAAACCAGTGGTGGAAAATCATATAACATGCGAAAATATTAAAAAACATGCGAAATAGACATTATAAACATGCAAAATAGACATTATAAACATGCGAAATAGACATTAAAACATGCGATATATTCAACACCTAAATTTCAATGTATGCGAAAATATTAAAAAACATTAATGTAACACTTACTTGTTTGTTTTGAAAGTAGCATCAAACGATATCACATCCCCGAACTCCATAAAGTTACGCTTGCATAACCCATTGGCCCAGAACAAACCAGTTAACCGTTTGTCCTCATCAACAGAATATTCAAACGAAAAATCAACTAAATATTCTTTTTTGTCAGTCAGCCTATTGATCACCGTGTCAGCGTCATATTCTCCTATATAGCTATTAATTCGAGTTTTAAAGTTTTTGCAATCATCGACCGTGGCGCCAACATTCTCGAAACCATCGTATCGTTTCCTTATTATATGAAAAGCTTTGACAGGGCCAAGGTTTAGAGTACCTAGTTCCCATACCATTTCCTCCTGGACTTCTGACAATTGCCTGTAAGCTGGCAGCATATGAATATCATGTGGACATACAAACTTATGATTATGGTCATCAACAAATTTCATGATTGTATATGATCTACCATCCACCGAAGAAATCATAAGTTGAGCTTTGCACCCAGTTCTAATGGTCCCTCTGTTCCTTGATTTGAATGGCTTTTTTGACTTCGAATAAGCATCGTCAATAAACAATGGCTTATGTCCCTCTTTAGAACAAACAAAATACTTAGTTTTGGTTATACCACCACTGTGTACTTCACCACCTTTGCGAGTAGAAAAACCAGCTAACTTAGCATATGTTTGGTAAAACACGTATGCTTGTTCGAGAGAACTAAATTGCATTCCAACCACAGGTGTAGCTGATGCTTCAACCTCCGGAATATAAAGCCTTTCATCTACATGATCAAATAAAAAAGAGACAACACATGTGATTTATCGGACTCATAACATGCGATATATTGAAAACTCCAAAATTTCATCATAAGAACAACGGAACATGCGAATTGTTAGACTTATAACATGCGAAATTGACCATTTTGATAATATGTTTTACACATGCGATTTATGATATCATAACATGCGAAATCAGCATTTAGAATTAATATCACATGCGAATTGTTAGGCTCATAACATGCGAACTTAAACACTTTGCTTTCATATCAATTATCCTCTAATAAACATTCAAAACCTTCCAATCAGTTATAATCAAACAAAATCATTAGAACGATTACACAAAAACATCTGCGAACAATTTAAACATCTGAATTAACAAAAATTACCATTTGAAAACTCATTTGCACCACTTGTATTTGCATTTGCATTTGCAGAACTAGGATTTATAACTTCGTCAATCGTAACTCTCTGATAAGCAGATAATTGAACCTTATTACCAACCGATCGAGCGTCTTCAAACTCAACATCTGTGTTTCGTCCGGTGCTGCTCTGTGGATCCATTGAAAACAAGCAATCGATTCAAACCCTAACGCAAAAAAACGAAACTGCAACGTATTGTTTGAGAATTATGAAAATTTGAAACTGATACGAATCATAATTACCGGGATATTGGTGTAACGAACTTCTCGCTGATTGAATGAATAGACTAATTTGCCCTCAGCTGATTGAATGAATTGTCTGATTTAACCTTATGAAAGAAAAATGAACCACGACACGTGTACGGCCATGGATGTAGCGTACGTAATGTATGATAAGGGGATTTGTATTCTACACTTCCTCTCTCTCTATATATATTTAATAATGACATCGGTGAGCCGAGCTTTGGCTCGTTTAAACGATACTGAAACAAGCTCAAGCCGCTTTTATCTCGTTTGAGGTTGATTTCAAGATAGCTCAGGCCAAGTCGAGCCGAGCGTTGGGTTTTACTCACGAGCTGAACTTGAGCTCAAATAAGTAGGCTCAAACTGAACCGTACTTTATTAAAACATGATGAGCCGAGCTCAAGCCCAGTCAGGCTTTGGCTCGGCCCGGCTCGTTTACACCCCTATATGCCAGTCACCTCAAGGCTCAAGATGTTAGAAGTGATGTGCCAATTGCCCAGGTGTGCCTCTTTTTACTTTTTTTTTAAATTAAGCATGACGTGACATGTTTTGGTTAGAAAATTTACTGTTACTAATGGGGTGGTGATCCATTGGCAAAGACAAAACCTTTAAACACCTTGGGAGAGGGAGGTCTTGGGTTCAAGTCACATAGATGACATGAATAAAAGAAATTTGCCGTTCAAAAAAAAAAAAAACAAAAGAAAATGTACTGTTTAACGTACGATTTGTATTTTCAAGGTTTTTGAAAGTGACAATTACAACAAGAACTTTGCATCACTTTATTACTCACCCGCGGATCAACTTCTTTGGCATTTAAACTATTGCCGGGTTGTAGGCAAGTCATATTCCGACCATGATCCTTTTAGCCAGTTATGAACTAGACGGCATCTCAGATCCCCCATGACTCTGGTTCATAGCCACATTTACAATTTGGTTCAACCATGGTTCTTAGCCACTTGAGGCAAGCCCTTTCGTCGATTTTTTTTTTTATTTTTATTTATTTTTTTTTGCCAAAACACTTGCTATCTATAGAAGAATTGCTTACTAAACTTCACAATATACATGTGATTTGTTGAATCTTTAAAATGCAATTAAAAAAAAAAACACAATACAGAATTTTCAAAAATTTACAAGAAATGTTTAGTGAACTTAATCATGTCAATTACTTACCACTTCACCAACAATTACAGTTATATCATCCATCTTTCCACCTGCACAAAAACACTTGGTCAACACATAGGATATTTTTTTAAACTCATAATTATAAAATGATTAAATTTCGTTGGCCATGCCTGTTAGCTTCTGCCCCAAGGCCTTTTTCCACCATGGAACATCAAGCCCCTGTGTGTAAACAAAAGAAATCACAAGTTACCGCGACTACCTATACGAACAGGTCAGGTTGACCCACAAATATTGGCTATAATCAAAATAATGTGATATTTTGACTAAAGCGATTTAGAAGGTTGTGTGCATAATAAAACAAGTCAGTTGACCCTTTGACTAGTTTCCTTCTAAGGTTTTAACTTTTTTTAGCCGTTGACCCGTTTGAGATGTAAAAACTAAATAAAAATTACGACCTGAATTTGCAAACTAATTTTAAGCAAATGGGTCAAATTGACTAGCAACTGAATAGTGAATATAGCTAAAAAAGGAACAAGACAACGGGTCAAACTGATTGAAATACGATCAAAGAGTAATTAAATGCATAAACTTTCTAATTCGATTTATTAAAATAAAGATTATTAATGTAATATAAATTTAAATTTTTTGTAATCATATTTAACATACTGGTTAATGTAAAATTATAAAAGATGTGTTTGCACGCCAACTTGTCCTTTACTAATATGTGTGTGTGTATATATAGGGGAAGGTTAACGTACAATATTCCTTAATGTACCATACGTACGATATGAAATTACGCACGTTATAAAACTTAATGTACCCACACCCCCACCCCCAAAAACCTTGAAAAAACCTAAACCCCCCACCCCCACCCAAGCTAAATGCTAACTTTTTTTAATTTTTTACAGTTAAATCGCGACTTTTATAAAAAAAATTATTAAAAAAATGTTGTATTTTAATGGAAAATATAAAAAAAGTGTTTTCTAAACTTTTTTAAATAGTTTTGGTTGTGTTCACACTGGTTCTCGTGGTTCATAAATTGGTGGTTCCTAATATTTATTGTAACATCATTGTGATAGATATACATTAAAAGCGAAGTAATCGGGTAATCCATTTCATTGTGTTGTGCACGGTTCTGTCGGTCCGGTTATTGTCCTCAACCGAAGCCGAAACCAAAGTCATCGGTTAGTCTATTTTATTAACCAATCGGTTTTCGGTTACTCACTTCGGTTTCTTCGGTTAGACTGACGGTTTTTGGTTTGGTTTATTTAATTTCAATTAGTAGCAAATTCCCAACTTGGGGTAAAACTTTTGCTTAGAAATATATGAAATTGAGGTATAGATATATGAAATGAGAGTATAAATATATGAAATGGTGATAGAAATATGAAATATATGAAAAGGAGGTATAAAAGCTAGAAATATATGAAAATATGAATGATTCGGTTCGGTTCAGCTAATTTTGGTTAAAACAAGAGTACAAAAAATTTGATAACCGGTTTTCTGTTAATTCGGTTTTCAGTTAATTCAGTTTTCAGTTGATTTCGGTTTAGTTTCGTCTGTTTTCGGTTTGGTTTAGGTTAATGATTTAGCTATTGCTCACCGATAACCGATTTTGGTTAATAACCAATAGGTGCGCGTGCGATGCGGCGGGAAACACAGACATTGCCATAATGTGCATTGTTCGGTTGGTTAGATTATTATCCTCAATCAAAATCGAGGTCATAGTCTATTTTATTAACCAATCCGTTTTTAGTTAATTGGTTTAGTTTATTCATTGACGATGTTTGGTTTGATTCATTTAATTTTGGTTAATAGTTAAAACCAAACTTGGGCTAAAACTTTCGATTAAAATACATGAAATTTAGGTATAAATACATGAAATGGATGTATAGGTACTTGAAATGGAGGTATAAATACATAAAATAGGGGTATAAATATGAAATACATGAACTGAAGGTATAAAAGGTAGAAATGTATGAAAATATGGATGGTTTGGTTCAATCAATTTTGGTTAAATGAGAGTACAAAAAAATCGATAACCGTTTTTGTTTATTGAGGTTTCGGTTAATAAGTTTTTAGTTAATTCAGTTTTTGATTATTTTCGGTTTAGTGTTGGTTAAGGATTCAATTATTACTCACCCTTAGACACTGTTAATCACATAACATATCAATTTTTTAATTAAAAAAACTATAGCAATACTTTTTTCAAATTAAAGAGAATAAAATACTCGTTTATATGGTGTAATTTAAAAAAAAATATTAACGTACCAAAAAGTTATGACCGTTTATAAATCATGGGGTGAGTTAGTTTTTTTATAAGGGGATAAAGTGTAACTACTAACTAATTATCTATAATTTTGTTAAAGATGAGAGGATTAAATTGACGTATTTAAGCACCTGACATTCTATAGCTATTAAACATTTTGGGATAATGACGAAGTACATTGGGCTTTAATCAGTTGTACACTAAGGCATTATCTACTTGTACCTTTTAATCCACACGTCAATACTGACCAAGACAACTATCGAAACATCGACAAAAATAGTAGGTCGTCACAGTACTTATGGATTTTTTAATACATTATAGTTTATAAGATATAGCAAGAATACGTAAAAGAATTATAAGTTTGTTGTGGAGGGAGAAAAGTGTAACTACTTACACATAATTATGTTAAAATTCATAGATGTAAGTGTAATAAGATGGGGGGCTAAAATATAATTATTGTTTAAAAGGTCAATTTACCCTCCTTTTAGGGGTGTATTTATAAATTAAGAGGGAAAAAGTTCTTATTTTTTGGGTATCTTAAAATGTCCTTCACTCATACATTATAATATAGTATAGATATTATATGTAGGGAAGGGTTAAAATGAGAACTAGCTTGAGTTGTGAGAACTGCGAGAACTTTTGATCCAAAGCGTTTTTGAAAAAAAAATTGACAAATTTTTTGTATCGAGTACGAATTCCTACGGTGGTGTAAACCACATTTAATGTTCTGGGGCTGCTGAGATCAACAACCATTTACACCAACGTAAATCAAACTTACATGTCGAATAAATGCCGCCTCATCAATTTTTTTTTTCGATCTTTTTTTCACAGATGTCTTAGTTAGATGTTAATCTACCTTTGTGTAAAATTTGGTTGAAAAACTCACACGAGAAGGAGTTCTCGCGGTTCTCACAACGCAAGGGTAGTTCTCATTTGAAAGTACACACACACACACACACACACACACACACACACACACACACACACACACACATATATATATATATATATATAGGATTAGGTTCAAACGTGAACAAAATCCCAAGAGTGAACTGCGTGAACTGATCTGGGCCCTTGATTTTTATGATATTGAGATTAAAGTGAGTGGCATGATGGTAATTATTTGGTTAATTTTTTCCATTTAATTAAATACAAAAAGGGTATATGTGTAATTTCAATCTTAAATTGATTATAAATCTCTCACAAATCAAGTAATCAATTATCCTCTTAAATTGATTGCATAAATCTCTCAAAAATCCAATCAAGGATTAGGAAAGATGTAACTTAATTCAATTATTAAAATAATTATTTGTTTAAATGCGATGTATACATGTGTATTCTGATTTTGCCCTCTTTTTAATGCGATGTACACATGTGTATATCGTCTGTTTTTGTGATATCTCATAATTTTTTTTTGTATTGAATGTTGATGTACACCTGTGAATTACTGTACACATATGTACGATGCTGAGTACACATGTGTACTGTTCTATTTATATCCAAGTACACATGTGTATACCGTTGAAATATGAAGGTTACGTGGATCTTAAAAATCAAAGTTTGAATTCTGGTGATGAAATCTAAAATAAAAATTAAAATTGAAATTTGGTGATTTGTTGTTTGTTTTGATAATTATCTTATTAATAAATAAACATAATGTGGATAATGAATTTAAATTAGGAAAGATGCAACTTAATTCAATTATTAAAATAATGATTTAAATCTAAGTTTTTTATATAATTACAATCCTACTCTTAACAACTAAAAAGGAAATCAAGGGTCTATATTTGTTCACGCAGTTCACTCTTGGGAGGTTGTTCACGCTGGAACCCTACCCTATATATATATATAAGTTTTTAATCCAGCCCGCAGATTATGCCACCTCTAGACTACAGATTTTCTATAAATTTGATACCAGTGGAAAGAAATATTTACTCTGTTTCTTGCTTCAATTGAAAATGGGGAGTCAAAGTAGAAGTCCACTGAGTGCTTGTAAGCAAGATCAGCCAATACCTTAGCTAGTATTCAAATAAAAACTTATTCATGACACTTGAAATTAAGTTGCTTGTTTTTAAAATGTAATAAAAATAGGACAGTTACCTGTCTCCGCAACATCTTTATGTTCCTTAATTGTTGATACTATTTCATGGTCAAACACGTTATCGAAAAGCCCGTCTGAACCCATTACTACGATGTCCCCCTTCACTATATCAATACTAGTAACCTGCATTTATGTATAGACAATGTAAAATAATAATAATAATGGTATAGAGGTGGCAATTTCAACCTATTTACCTACTGTGGGTTAATTTGCTTAGTGTATTGTCTCAAACGGGTCAAAGGCTATTTTAATGCATACAACCTTTTACATTGTTTGATTTCAAATATTTATAATATTAGTATCATTATTATATTATATTATTGTTTTTGTAGTTAAAATTAACACGCCAAGTATTCATAACAAGTTTCAAAAAATAGACCACGTCCGGCCCGTTTGACAAGCACTAAAATATGACATGTTTTAACCCAAACCCATTTGACCCATTACTTAATCTGCCCGGACCCACTCATCTATGGACTTTCTTACCGTGGCATCGAGATATGTTTGGCTGACGGTCTCAGAGCTCAACTGATATGGACAATCAAAATAATGCTCTTGTGGGAAAGTGGAAAATATTATTTGACCTAAAAGTTCAAGATTTATAACAACAATGTCACTAACAACAAAGTCGAACAACATAATTGGATCTCGGTTTACCTTTGCGAATAACCCGAAGTCCACAATCTCCAACATTAGCAATCTTAAGAATCCCATTATTGTCTAGCATAGAAACAATTCTACAAAGACAAAAGCATTAATGTGGGATTATATATTAAAATGTGGATAAAATAAGGGATTAATGATTTAATTTAATACGTGTTAAAACATACACAGTAGCTGAACCTGTGGATGAGGTTGCAGCGTGTGCTTTTCTTACAAGAATCCGAGGATCATAATTAACCTGAAACAAACATTAATATAAGCATTACTTGATTAAAGATTAGTGGTGGTGATTCCTGATATGACCCAAAACACGACATGATAATAATAGGTTTCTGGTTGTCTTTTTATTTTATGACGCCTCGCTTGCGGTATACGCATATAATGTATATATGTGTGGGCCACCGGGGGGGCAAAAGTGAAAGTGCACTAATTTTAAGGTTATTTTACTAATTTCGTGAAAATAACGTTAAAAGCTGAAGACGGTTAATCATGCATCATGTGGTGGCGTTGATAGCTGAAAGACAAAAGGGTACATGCACTAATTTGTCTTTATCTCGATTGCTGAGTGTTATATGCCTTATGTCCAAGGCTTGATGCAAAACTACTATCGAGTCGGGGGTCTCACTGGAAGCAGCCTCTCTATTCCTACGGGGTAGAGGTAAGGTTGTCTACATCTTACCCTCCTCAGACCCTACTTTTGCTTTGCTATTGGTGGGATTTACTGAGTATGATGATGATGATGGTTGTCATTTTTTATCCAGTTAATTAAACATATTAACCCGTTAAAAACTAAAAAAAATACATCTCCAACGTATTTACAACCCGCCAACCATTTATGACCCTTACACAAGTCGTGTTCATGTTACACGATTAACGATTTTAAGTGTGTCCAAGTTAGTGTTTTATCTTTAACACAGATAAATATAAGGGTCGTTTACGGGTCATCAAATCAAAACCCCCCCAAACCCCAACCTACACAATTATGTACTAGAAATCACTTGTAAACCTCAATGTTTGATGGGATATATTCTAATTGTTTGACAACTTGTCACAAACGTCTTAACTTTACTATAAAAACAATCAAATAAAGAGATGAGGTGATAAGTACCTCTTCATCATCAACTAAAGATGAAGCTCTTCTCATAAGTTCTCTTGAGAATTGTGCAGGGTCCACATCTTTTTCTGCCCATCTATCATCATGATTTGCAAAACAAAAGGTTGTATGAAGTTTAGGTTACAGTCCATGGTAATAAATTAACTAATTGTCTTTGTTAGTAAACAACACAACATACCCTGAAACACCGTCTGCAACAGCCATAACGCCACCACTCACAAAGAAAGCATCTTCCCCGCCTTTGTCAGCCTTAGGAATAAAGAAAAAAAAATGAAAATGGCAAACAAAATTTGTTACTAGAGTTGGTAAGATGGATGGGTTAGTTGGATTGGGTAATAGATCAAAACGGGTCATTTTTAGTATGGGTCAAAACAGGACAGGATGGTTTGTGTTTATTTGAGCTGCTAACACTTTCTTGTAAATGGTTCATGTGCTTATAATGATTACAAAAACACTATTTTAACAATCTGAAAAGGAAATGATTTAGAAGGTTATTTGAATGCATTAGCCACTGTTCCTACTCAACTACTCTGGCCTGAGACGAAACATAACCCAAACCCAAACCAAAGTATTCATAAGTTAACACGCTGAAGCGCTAAACAAGTTGTGTTAGCGGGTTGGTGGGGACGAACCGGACATGAACCTTAACATGACACATGTATTCGTAGGTTTACACCAACACAACCCGTCCATAAAATTAAATATTTGACTTCCTTTTATATATTAATACTTAAAAATATTTTTATTTTTTTAAACGATGCCAATTTATTTTTCAAATTTTAGCATAAAAAGTACCCAAATAGTTTAAGTTATTAATGTTTTAGAAATTTGAAGTGAACCCGACAGGTTGACACTAAGATAGTTGAACGTGTTGGCAGGTTCGACCCGTAACCTGTCTGTCTGTAAGAGGAACATACCTTTTTGGGGTGTGGAATGAGTCGAGTTCCGACACGGATTGACAACTCCGGTCTACAATCATATCCAACTTTAGCTTATAACACCACACCACACCACACCATATGAAATTTACAATAAATGGTGGATCAGATTACCTTAAAACAGGATTGGGTATCGGGGAAGTAGAACAACCAATAACATTCATGCTCATGATCACTTTCTTCCTCGGAAGCTTAATTGCAGTTCCAGATGAAGATAAGAATTGACAACTCATGGCCACCGCTCCTGCTATTTCACCCACAACCACTAGCAATAGCAAAAGTGTGAGTGAGTCTCTTTGTGCCTGTGGGTTTGATGGACATTTTGCCACGTCACTCTTTACACTTACGCTACGTTTGAATTCATATATCTGTTTGCAAGAAGGTAACCAACAAGCACCAGTGGTCTAGTGGTAGAATAGTACCCTGCCACGGTACAGACCCGGGTTCGATTCCCGGCTGGTGCATAATTTCTTTTTATTTATTTTACTTCTGGTTCTTCAAGGGAAAAGTGTTTAACATAAAACTATTTCTTTCCATACAAGATTACAATCATGCTCAACATCACATATTGATTCAAGGACATGTAAACACGTGCACTTGTTTAGCCACAGACCAGATGCATCACACTGCAGTTTCATAAGTTTATTGTAAAATGGTAACTAATCAAAGCCTGCATTCACGCGCTAATGTTCTCAATTGGCGATGTTTTGTCCATCCTCTTCACAATCCCAACAATAACCTAGTATTACATTCAAGTTGGTGTGTCTTTATTAACCGAAACAAGTAGAAATCCGTAAGAAAAATATTAAAAATAACAATTAACAATATTTTACCTTTCCAGGTCCAAGTTCTTAATTCTTTCTAGTCCCCGTGATAGAAGAGTCTTCACCGTTGTCTCCCACTGAACCGATGATGTAACCTAGAACATTATTTATTTATAACAGTTATCAAGTTTTTTTTTTCTTTTAAATGCTGTAAAAGGTAACATCTTATGAAATCTTCACTCAAAAGAAGAATGACATTTTTTTACATTTTATACCATTATACCTACCTTCTGTAGGTTATATTACTTATTGACGACGAGGCCCACTTGGAGTCTAGCGGTCTCGTCTTGGGCTCCGTTTTATTTGGGCTCGTCAACAGGCCCAATTAATGGCTTTTGTCCCTTAAGTGAAGCCATGGGATATGGCGGGAAAAAGAGGTGTCATGTCTCTGAGACCACATTAATTGCCTGAAGGCAAGAGAGAGAGATCGCCGGAAATAGTACGTCAAAGGCAACTGGCTCCAATAATGAACTAAGGATCTGACTGTTGGGGCTCAGTCACGTGTCTTAGTCCCCTAATGACTTAAGGAAACCGTTAGATGAATCCGATGGTACTTTTCAAAGGGATAAGCCAAGTTCCTTATATAAGATAGGTTGAAGGTTGTCTAAGGTATGCATTGAATATTACCTCTCGTTAAATACACACACATCATTTATTCCAAACATTCATTTGGATCATATTTAAGGCTTCGAGCCAAGAATTCACACCATTGAAGATATTTCGGCGACCCTACACTCGTCGGAATAAGCTCTTCACTCTCCGGCACGGTTACTTATTCTCACGCCGGAGCTTGGTCACGGATTCCCCTTCTGGGTGTAACGCTTCGCTTTTTTCGAAACTTTCCTAATATAGTAAAGGTGTCTAGTAAATCTACTTTTGGATGCTTGATTCTTTCATAATCGTATTTCGTTTCATCATCGACAACCCAAGACTCTGATCGTTGGAAAATCCGAGAATTGCATCATCCGTATTACTTGCATACATGTTATACACCCTCTATACAAGTTCATACATGTTATTACTTGTCATTCTATGGTGCTTTCTCACCGTCTCTTTTATTTTAGCATTTTTAAAATAACTTAACCCTTGAAATGCTAGAATTTTTTTTAATCAGTAATTTTTTTTATCATGATCAATATTATATTATATTTTGTTTTGTTTGGGTTGTCTTCATTTAATGACATATGAGTTTTACATTATTGGGTTGCTATTTGGTCCAACGATTTGTATACGGTGACATGGTTAGGATGTTGTTTAAAGTGGCCCAAAGGCATTTAGGATGGATTGACCCATTCCATTAATCAGATTATCGGTGGATTGATATTTGCCTATAAAGGTGCCCAAATCGGGTATTTTTAATACCCGGTTTCAGGTATTGAGTTTTAAAAAAGTATCTGGTATTATAATAACCGGGTACGGTAACCGGGTACGGTTCTGGTTCTTGACGAAAAAAAAAAAACAATATCATGTATGTTCGGTTCTTGACCAAGTATTATAATACCCTATTTTTGAGTATTGTAAAGAACAATCTAGCCATTTTGAATACATTTATTAATGTTGATTACATTAAGTGAGTGAAGTATCCAAAACTATTTTCATGAGTTATACAACTTTGGAAATGAAATTGTAAAATTTAGTGTGCCATTAAACATCTTATATGTTTAATTGTCATTGATAGTTTTTATTGTTCTTACAATTTTCATAAATATGTAATATGTATATATCTCTCTTTTATGATTTTTATGGTGATAGCAACTCCTACATTAACAAACTTACAAATAATGAATCAAAGATATTAAATTGTGCCAACTAAATAACAAAATCTGTATTAACATATATGCAAATTAAACAACTGCTACACCTAATAATCCCAATTGGATAAGAAGTCTACTTGATATTTAATAGGGTTATTAGATTTTATCACCCCCAATTATTGGCTATTGGCCGCTCTCACCCCCAACTATTACTTTGACGCCCGTCACCCCCAACTTAACACTTAGTGTGTTATGTTACCACACTGTTAACTGATCACTAACTTTTGATCATGTTACTACACTTTTTAGGGTGTCATATGGATCTTGAGAAGGTTTTAGGGATCGTAGGACACCCCCAAAAGTATAGTAACAGGATCAAAAGTTAGTGATCTGGTGACAGAACACACTAGGTGTTAAGTAGGGGGTGGCGGACGTCAAAGTGATAGTTGGGGGTTGCAACGGCCAATGGCTAGTAGTTAAGGGTGATAAAATCCAATAACCCTATTTAATATACACATAGTTTGAATGTTAACCCGTCCTAGCAGACAGGTAAACTGCTAGTTTCTCATGGTTCTCAAGCAACATTATATGGTGATAAGGTGTGTTCCCTCAATAAAAAAGGTAAATGATTCAAATTTTGGAAGATATAGAGTTAAAAATATTTGAAAGTGTATTAGTTAAAAAAACAAAATTAGAAGTAGATTGGTTAAAAAAACAATTTGTTTTGGTTTTGCTTGCTAGATCCATGTGTGCCGTTAAAAAAATAGTGGTCTAAAATCGGGCCAAGTGCTAACCGATAGGCTACCGTTGTGCTCAATTTATGAGCCCCATGAACACTTTGTTAGGATCTGAGTTTCTTAGATTGTGTTTTTGTATAAGTAAATGAAAGTGAAACAGAGATGAATTGCAGCGCAAATATGAAATAAACTTTGAACACACAATCAATGGAAGAATAAGTTTAAGCAAACATGTTTATCATTGAACCGAATGATTGTATTTAGTACAAAAATCAAATACAATGCATGCATGCACAAATCTCCCCCTCAGCCTGAGCTCACTTGATTGTTCGTACAGAATTAACTTAGTGAAGAAGAGCTAACAGAATAGTACAGGGTACTGTTATATTTATAGTACAGAACAACCACTGAGTATCTTCGGCTGACGTCGCCATGAAAGTGACATCTAACTTCCTAACAACCTACAATCACTGATCAATACAACCACTGATACTAAACTACTGATTTACATAAAGCAATACAAAGCATAACTAAACTACTGATTCTTCATTCCACTGTTACAGCTTCAGCAGTGCTTTGGTCTTCAGCAGTACTTGAGACATATCAGTAGATTGAGCATAAGCACTTTAATCTTCAATAGTCTTTAGATCAGCAGCTGTTGTAATGGCAGTGCTTTGGGTCATCAGATGTTAGGCCACTGTCAAGGGGAAAGATATGTGCAAACAACTGCTTATGAAGGATCCACCGATCTGAACCAGTTTTGGCTTTATCGACTGTTCCTTTGTGTAACACCCCGTGTTTCGAAAGTCAAAGTCAAAGTCAAGATTGAAGTCAAAGGAAGAAAAGATTGCTAATTGCAATCTGTCACTCCTTGCTCAACTACTGTTTTGACTTCTTTGACTATTAATTGAATCTATTTATTTATTTGCTTTAGTTGTATTATGTGGAGTATCTATTAATAATCGAGGTTAAATCGCATATTAATCGCATGTTTAATCGATTTATCGCTTATCGCTATTGCATCGCAACTCGAATTATGTGTTCTGGATATTGTTTTACGTGTGTGTGCTATTTATGTGTTACTTGTGCATGTTATGTTTATGTTGAGGTGTCATTCACAATCGCAATCTATCACATCGTAATCGAATAGCAAACGCTAAACGCAGGTTAATTATAGTGATTGTATGTTAGATATAGTAGTTATGTTATTTGTGTAACTAATGGGTAATACCATCGCATCGCTCCGAATCGCATCGCAACGCTCGACACACGAATCGAAACGACAAAACTCATCGCGCCGAACACCAGGATCGAGTGGCAAACCGATCGAGTGGTCATCCGATCGGATTGCCATCCGATCGGATTGCCATCCGATCGGATTGTCATCCGATCGTGTTGTCACCCGATCGGGCTGCAACCCGATCGACCCGGCACTTCCACACTTTCCTTTTTGGGAAACCCTATAAATACCCACCTGTCACATCATTTGTGATGTGACAGCTCCCTTGTTCGACCAGCCGAACTCCATCTCTCATTTCTCTCGATTTCTCTCGATTCTTGTAATTTTCCAACCTAAATCTTGTACTTCTATGATCTACACACACTTCTTCATCATTTTCACCTTTGAATCTTAACTTTTAACCGTGAAATCACCGGATTTGAGGTGTTCTAGAGTGATGTCATCATGGAGTTCTTATAAACTTCAAAGTTTGGCTTCATTCCACCAAGAACAACTTAGATCTGAAGGATTTCCACATTAATAATCAATGTTTTCGCATAGATCTACACAAATTCATGGTTGAAAGGATTGAAAAGAAGGTTTTCCAACTTTCTTTCAACTCTTTTACACTCAATGCACTCAAAACCGATAGAATCAGAGCTTGTTCTGATCTTCTACTCATTTTTAGTGATGTATTAGTTCCAGGTCTGAATTCTATCTAAGAGACTACTGATTTCGGGTTTGAACATGAATAACCGTCTCGAACCGTGAACCGGTCGGACTAGGGTGGTTCCTGTTCGGTCGGGTCACTTGGGTCGAGATAAGGTTCTGTTGTTTAAGCAAGTTATCATAACACCTCGTTCAAAACTACAAAACTTCAAACAGAATCAAGTGTTAAGACGATCAGATCGTTGGGACGGATTGTCGTCTGATCGAATTGCCATCCGATCGGATTTCCATCCGATCGACCGGCCATCCGATCGGGTTGCGCTTGGTTCCACACTTAAACTTTTATTTAAACTTTTCAAGGATCTAAACGTCGAACGGATTACCGCCCGATCGGATTGCCATCCAATCGAGCGACCATCCGATCGTGTGACGTATGGAACTTTGGTACTTAATCAATTTTCAACATGTTCAATACATACGGATTGCCACCCGATCGGATATCCATCTGATTGAGTGACCGTTCTGCTGTGAACTTGTTCTCAACTAAGAAGCCTCGCCAATCGGATCGTCGTCCGATGGAACCGCCATCCGATCAACCGACCTGAAGGGTAGAGATACTTCTCTACTTTCAAAATGCTACAACGAAAACTTCAAAGGACAAACCATCATACACAAACACATCCTTACCAAACGAGGTGTCAATCTAATCGAATGGCCATCCGATCAGATGACCATCCAAAAGGATTGACATCCGATCGACTGGCCATCCGATACTTGGTACACTTGCATCGTTTTACGCGCCGCTCATCGTTTATGCAATCATTAACTGTTCAGGCTAATATTTCAAGCGCTCCCTTCAATCCAAGGCAGTGCTTATTAAGTTAAACGCTATCTGTGAGTATACTCGATCCCTTTTTGCTTTATGCACTTTTGGGTGTTACATACGTTACTTATTCTAAATCACATCAAACACACAACGCAAACACTATTTATAAGCTGACCTTTAATGCATGTTATACGTGACTCGATGAATTCCTGTTTGTTATGTTAACACATTGATTGCTGTCTACCTGCCTTAGCAACGATAGCACTATAGTTTGGACTCAGCACCTGTTTACTCAGGGGTTGTTAAGGACAATACTTCACGTGTTCACAGTGGTGAACATGTGATGCGCACTTGCTACTCGCAGTCAACTCGCAGTCATTGGTATTGATAGGATCTTTGTTGATAACTTACGTGCTTCACATTATACGTTGTACATGCTGGTTATGCGTAAACGATTTCCAACTCTATTATGCTATTATCAAACTTGTATGCTCACCTTTACACTATGTGTATTGACCTTTATTTTAACGTATGTGACAGGTGTTTGAATGCATAGGATGTTGCTTACCTGCGTTTGTGGAATCAAGTAGGACCGAGAGTCTAGAAACAAAGACAATTTATATTTTATTTGAATCTGAGTTGTCGGAACATGTTTTTTTTGAGAATATCTATTGTCAGTAATAATTAGATTACTTAATGGGTTATGGTATGGGACATAATATTAACTATTCGGTAATTTAGTCGTTATGGAATTTCTCTTGACAGTCTATTTCGCTCAGTTTCATGCCCCGATGTTTCCGTCATCGGTTGGGGTGTGACAGATTGGTATCAGAGCCATAACTATAGGGAATTAGGCAAGACTCGACCTAGTCCGGGTCGATGTCTTAGAACGACCTAGTCTATAGTCTAAGTACCAACAGACCGACTTGTGCATGCCCAGTAAGGGTTTTGTACAAGCTTACTCGCTATTTCACGCTCGAACTTGCTGTACACTACACACTTGCGCGAACATCGCATACTATAGTTCCACGCAAGATCAGCCTTTCCTAAGGCTGATTACACACACAAACGAATGATCTGGTTAAGACTAGGTGTGAAAACCGCAAACTCTCGACCAGATTACTCGTTCGAGTTGCTATTTTTACTACCAACAGAAGAAATTGCGTTGAATTAGGAGTGAAATCCAAACTTCGACGCATACCTCCTTATCTATCTCGTGATTTCATCACACAAACAGGAACGTAGTCGCTAAGTTAGGGGTGAAACCCGAAACTTGATGACTCATTCTACTATCTAATGAGGTTTTACAAAACTCTCACCAAAGTTTCGTCGGACTCCAACGACTTGAGGTCACACTGTAACTGGAAGGATGCGTGCCGACCGCTCGAATCGAAGCGAGAGCACAGTTCCGAAGGCCAAAGTGTGCACTTAAAGTCCTTGTGAATAGTTGAATCACTTTGGGTAGTCGATGTCTACCAGCCGCAGACAATCTATTCTCGATTTCTATGTGTTTCGATTCTGAGCCCGCAACTGCTGACTCTGATATTTGTCGCTTTTATGTGGATTTTGTGTGCTTTTATATGATTACGTGTTTGGATTTTGGTGATTTATTCATTTTCGCTGTTCATTTCGATCAACACGCACAACTCGCACTACACATCTACCTCAATACGCTAACTAATCGCTGGTTATTATTCGCAATCGCTGCTTGATACTCGCAATCGCTATATTTAATCGCTATACGTGCTGTGAAGGATAGGGAATACGTGCAACATATATTTAGGTTTCTGTATTTTGTCCACCTTATGTGCTCCTGTGCCTTACGTGCCTACGTGTTTATGTGCCCTACGTGTTATGTGATTCTGTGATTATGTGTTTATGTGCTTATATAAGTGGATGTGTTCCTGAGCTTTATGGTGAATCGCTAGACTATATTAGGAATGATCGAATAGTGTTTTCAATCCTATGGCGCTGTCTGTTGCAGACAATGTCGTCATCTGGATCCCTACACACACGAGCTGCTAGGCGTAAGCACGCCGACAAGCGACTTGCTTTTCTCGTCGCCAATCAAATCGCTAAAGTCATCCCTCAGATCGTGAGTGAACTAAACGAGAATGCAAGCAAGTCTTCTGAAGAGTCCAGGACCGATACTCCCAAAGCTGCTTTCAGCTTCAAACAGTTCAAAGCCTACGGACCGAAAGAGTTTACTGGTGAAGATGGTCCTACGGCCATGTTCCAATGGTTTGATTCTATCGAGGTCACCCAGCATTAGAGTGGCTGTCCTGACAATCTCTGTACTCTCAACGCAACTGGTGTCTTCCAGTCCCGTGCTTTAGACTGGTGGACGGCTGAGAGAAACAAACGCGGAAATGATGCAGCTTATGGGCTAACATGGGATGAGTTGAAGGACGTGATGATGGAAGAGTTCTGCCCTCCCCATGAGCGCCAAAAGTTGGAGGATGAATTCTGGCACATTAAGCAGAAAGATGGTGACAACGCTGGTTTGACTGCGCGTTTCAAGCAGTTGAGTATAATCTGTCCGGATCAAGTCAAGACACCCGAAATCACCATCAAGAAGTATATCCATGCTCTTCCGGATTGCGTGGCTGATTTCATTCAAGCTACAAAGATGTCAACGATTGAAGAAACCTACTTGCTCGCTGCTGAGATCAACGACAAGCGAGTCAAGTCTGGTGTCTGGGATAAAGCTCCCAAGAATCTACATCAAGCTACCACCGCTGAAACCGCTGAAACCGCCACCACTCCTCAGTCATCCAAGCTCTCAAGACGCAAGAGAAAGAACAACAGCAGTTCCAGCAACAAGAACTGCGCTGTGACCAATGCTGCCCCGCTCCAATCAGTTCCAGCTCCCCAGCAACAACAACACTGCCAAGTAGCGGCCTCGGTTACCAACGCACTGCTGGCAAAGCGTGCGTATACTGGTCCTCATCCGGTCTGCCCTACTTGTACTTATCACCATCCGGTGGGAATCGCCTGCAAATATTGTGCGCATTGCAACATGTACGGCCACTTCACCGCCAACTGCCGACAGGTCCACGTCAAAACCCTGCTCCAACCCAAGGTCAAGCTCCTACTCAACAAGCTCTACTTACTGCTCCTCAAGGCCATCAAGCGGCTCATGCACCCGCGATCAATTCTAGAGCTTGCTATGCGTGTGGTGATCCCAAATACTTCGCCAACATGTGCCCAAATCGAGTGGTCAAGCAAGAGCCACAACAGCAACAGCCCCAGCAGCAACCTCAGCAACAACCAGCAGCCCGAGGACGTGCTTTCAACATTAACGCCCGCCAGGCTCAAGCCGATAACAATGTGGTCAATGGTACGTTCCTCGTGAATGGTATATATGCTACGTGTTTATTTGACACTGGAGCAGATAATTGTTTTGTATCGTTTGAATTCGAAAAGCTCCTCAATCGTAAGCGCGCTCATCTCCCCTCGACGTTCGATGTTGAAGTTGCCACTGGAAGAATCGTCGCCGTCAATTCTGTTCTTCGTGATTGTACTCTCGAGCTCAAAAATCACATCTTTCCTATCGATCTTATTCCGATGCAGCTCGGTAGTTTTGACGTCATAGTAGGCATGGACTTTCTTCATGAAAACCATGCTGAAGTTGTTTGCTTCGATAAGATGATTCGATTCTCGCTCGCTAATGGTGATCAATTGTGTGTTTACTGTGAAGTCGCGTCGAAGAAACTCCAACTCATGTCGTGTGTCCAGGCTAGCAAGTATCTCCACAAGGAATACCAAGCTTTCTTGGCGCACATTGTAGTAGCGGAGAAGGAAAAGAAAGGTAATCCGGGAGTGAATGATGTCCTCGTGGTTTGTGAATTCCCTAACGTATTTCCCGGTGAGCTACCAGGTCTACTGCCCGCTCGTGATATCGATTTCCGAATCGACCTCATTCTTGGAGCAAACCCTGTTGCTAAAGTGCCGTATCGTCTTGCTCCTTCTAAAAGGCGCGAACTCTCGAGTCAGCTCTAGGAACTCCTTGATAAAGGCTTTATTCGCCCTAGCACCTCTCCATGGGGCGCGCCTGTCCTTTTCGTCAAAAAGAAGGATGGTTCGTTCAGGATATGCATCGACTATAGGGAGTTGAATAGGTTGACAATCAAGAATCGCTATCCCTTGCCTCGAATCGATGATTTATTTGATCAGCTACAAGGTGCTACGTGCTTTTCCAAGATCGATCTACGCTCAGGCTATCACCAGTTACGTATTCAAGAGGAGGATATACCCAAAACCGCTTTTTCGAACCCACTATGGTCACTATAAGTTCGTCGTCATGCCTTTTGGTTTGACTAATGCACCTGCAGTCTTCATAGACTTAATGAATCGAGTATGCAAACCCTTCCTTGATCGCTTCGTAATCGTATTCATCGACGATATCCTGATCTATTCCAAATCAAAAGTCGAACACTCGCAGCATCTACGTTTGGTTCTTGAGTTGCTCCAGGGAAACCGTCTCTATGCCAAGTTCTCCAAGTGTGAATTTTGGCAGGAGGAGGTCCAATTCTTGGGTCACATTGTCAATAGTCAAGGTATCCACGTTGACCCTGCGAAGATCGAAGCTGTTAAGAGTTGGGTTACACCCAAGAATCCGTCTGAAGTCCGTTCTTTTCTCGGACTGGCAGGCTATTATCGCCGTTTTATTGTAGGTTTTTCTAAGATCGTCGTACCGCTTACTTCTCTTACGCACAAGGATAAGCCTTTTGTTTGGGGAACCAAACAGGAGGAAGCCTTTCAAACCCTCAAGACCATGCTTTGCAATGCTCCCGTGCTCTCACTGCCCGACGAAAACGATAATTTCATAGTTTACTGCGATGCCACGAACATGGGTCTTGGTTATGTTCTTATGCAACGAGACAAGGTTATCGTGTACGCTTCTCGACAGCTCAAGATCCATGAGAAGAACTACACCACACACGACCTCGAGCTTGACGCAGTTGTTTTTGCGTTAAAGATTTGGTGACACTACCTTTATGGTACCAAGTGTATGATCTTCACCTGTAACACCCCGTGTTTCGAAAGTCAAAGTCAAAGTCAAGATTGAAGTCAAAGGAAGAAAAGATTGCTAATTGCGATCTGTCACTCCTTGGTCAACTGCTGTTTTGACTTGTAATCGAATCTATTTATTTATTTGCTTTAGTTGTATTATGTGGAGTATCTATTAATAATCGAGGTTTGATCACTATTTAATCGCATGTTTAATCGATTTATCGCTAATCGCTATCGCAATCGCAACTCGAGTTATGTGTTCTGGATATTGTTTTACGTGTGTGTGCAATTTATGTGTTACCTGTGCATGTTATGTTTATGTTGAGGTGTTAATCGCAATCGCAATTCTATCGCCTCACAATCGAATAAAAAATGTTGAACGCAAGTTAATTATAGTGATTGTATGTTAGATTTAGTAGTTATGTTATTTGAGTAACTAATGGGTAATACTATCACATCGCTCGCTCGAATCGCATCACAACGCTCAACACACGAATCGAAATGATAAAACTCATCGTGTCGGACTCATGGATCGAGTGGCCAACCGATCGAGTGGCCATCTGATCGGATTGTCATCCGATCGGGTTGCCATCCGATCGAGTTGTTACCCGATCGCGTTGCCACCCGATCGACCAGCCACTTACACCACTTTCCTTTTTAGGAATCCCTATAAATACCCACCTGTCACATTATTTGTGATGTGACAGCTCCCTTGTTCGACCAGCCGACCTTCAGCCCTCATTTCTCTCGATTTCTCCTGATTCTTGTAAGTTTCCAACCTAAATCTTGTAATTTTTTGATCTACACACACTTTTACATCATTTTCACCTTCGAATCTCAACTTTTAACTGTGAAATCACCAGATTTGAGGTGTTTTAGGGTGATGTCATCATGGAGTTCTTATGAACTTCAAGGTTTGGCTTCATTCCACCAAGAACAACTTAGATCTGAAGGATTTCCACAAAATTAATCAATGTTTTTGCATAAATCTACACAAATTCATGGTTAAAAGGATTGAGAGAAGGTTTTCCAACTTTCTTTCAACTCTTTTACACTCAATGCACTCAAAACCGATAGGATCGGAGCTTGTTCTGACCTTCTACTCATTCTTAGTGATGTGTTAGTTCCAGATCTGAATTCTATCTAAGAGACTACTGATTTCGGGTTTGAACATGAACAACTGACTCGAACCATGAACCGGTCGGACTAGGGTGATTCCTGTTCGGTCGGATCACTTGGGTCGAGATGAGGTTTCCGTTGTTCAAGCAAGATATCAAAACGTGTCGTTCAAAACTACAAAAACTTCAAACGAAATCAAGTGACAAGACGATCTGACCATTGGGACGGATTGCCGTCCGATCGGATTGTCGTCCGATCGGATTGTCGTCCAATCGGATTGTCGTCTGATCGGATTGCCATCCGATTGACCGGCCATCTGATCGGGTTGCACTTGGTTCCACACTTTAACTATTTATTCAAAATTCTAAGGTTCGGAACGTCGAACAGATTGCCGTTCGATCGGATTGCCATCCGATCGAACGACCACCCGATCGAGTGACGTCTTAGACTTTCGTACCTGAATCAATTTTCAAATACCATGAGTAACTAACGGATTGCCACCCGATCGGATAGCCATCCGATCGAGTGACCGTCCTACTGTGAACTTGTTCTCAACTAAGATCACTCGCCAATCGGATTGCCGTCCGATCGAATGACCGTTCGATCAACCGACCTGAAGGGTAGAGATACTTCTCTATTTTTAAAATGCTACAACGAAAACTTCAAAGTACAAACCATCATACACAAACACATCCTCACCAAACGAGGTGTCAATCCAATCGAATGGCCATCCGATCGGATGACCATCAGAACGGATTGCCACCCGATCGACTGGCCATCCGATCGGATTGCCATCCGATCCTTGGTACACTTGCATCGTTTTACGCGCCGCTCATCATTATGCTATCGTTAACTGTTTAGGCTAATTTCTCTAAGCGCTCCCTTCAATCCAAGGCAGTGTTTATTAAGTTAAACGCTATCTGTGAGTATACTCGATCCCTTTTTTGCTTTATGCACTTTTGGGCGTTACATACGTTACTTATTCTAAATCACATCGAACACACAACGAAAACACTATTTATACGCTGACCTCTAATGCTTGTTGTACGTGACTCGATGAATGCCTGTTTGTTATGTTAACACATTGATTGTTGTCTACCTGCCTTAGAAATGATAGTACTATAGTTTGGACTCAACACCTGTTTACTCAGGGGTTATTAAGGACAATTACTTCCCGTGTTCGCAGTGGTGAACATGTGATGCGTACTCGCTATTCGTAGTCAACTCGCAGTCATTGGTATTGATAGGGTCTTTGTCGATAACTTACATGCTTCACATTATACGTTGTACATGCTGGTTATGCGTAATCGATTTCGAACTCTATTATGCTATTATCAAACTTGTATGCTTACCTTTACACTATGTGTATTGACCTATATTTTAACGTATGTGAAAGGTGCTTAGGATGCGTGCTTGCTACTTGATGGAATTGAGCTTAGGGGAGTCTAGAAACCAACGAACAATTTATTTTTATTTGAAATCTGAGTTGTCGGAACAAAACAATTTGTCTTTGATTTGTCTGTCATAACTATGCTACTTGTTATGTCATGGTATGGGACGTGATGCTTAAATAATTGGCAATTGTAGTTGTTATGGAAACTCCTGGACAATCTGTTTCGCTCAGTGCCATGCCCCGATGTTTCCGCCATCGGTTGGGGTGTGACATCACCGATCATAGGAGCCTACAACATATCTTTGACCAGAAGGAATTGAATATGCGCCAACACCGGTGGGTAAAACTACTCAACGATTACGACTGCGAGATTCGTTACCATCCGGGCAAAGCAAACGTCATTGCCGATGCTCTCAGTCGATGAAGTTACTTGCTTAGTGTTCGTAATTCCCAAGCCTAGTTTAATCTTGAAGCTCTTATCCGTGACGCGCAGCATGCTTGTTTTACCGTACGAACTTTGAAGAAGGAAAAAATTCTAAATGATGGCGCCCAACTCGAGAATAAGTCTAATGGTATCTTTCATTATTTGGACCGAATTTGGATTCCCAAGCGTACGAACTTGCGACAATTTCTGATGGACGAAGCCCACAAATCTCGATATTCTATTCATCCCGGTGCCGACAAGATGTACCAGGACATGCGCTACAAGTACTGGTGGCCGGGCATGAAGAAGGATATCGCTATCTATGTTTTAAAATGCCTGACCTGTTCCAAGGCTGAGCATCAAAGACCCTCTGGCTTACTTGTTCAACCCAAGATCCCGATGTGGAAATGGGAGAGTATAGCTATGGATTTCATAACGAAGCTTTCGCGTACTCAATCTGGTCATGATAGCATTTGGGTTGTGGTTGACCGATTGACCAAGTCAGCTCACTTCCTGCCGATACGAGAAGACTTTAAGGTAGAAAAATTAGCCCGAATCTACACCAACGAGATCATTAGTCGACTCGGGACGCCTCATGACATCATCTCTGACCGCGATGGTCGGTTTACCTCGCGTTGTTGGGAAACATTTCAATCTGCTCTCGGTACTACTCTTAATCTAAGTACCGCTTTCCATCCCCAAACCGACGGTCAGACTGAAAGAACGATTCGCACCCTTGAAGACATGCTCCGTTCGTGTGTCATAGATTTCAGTGGTTATTGGGACACGTACTTGCCTTTGGTCGAATTCTCGTATAATAATAGTTATCATTCTAGCATACAAATGGCACCATTTGAGGCTTTATACGGAAGGAAATGTCGATCGTCTATTGTATGGCACGAGATCGGAGATGCGCAAATTACTAGTCCCGAGCTGTTGCAAGAAACGACTAACAAAATCCTCCAAATCTGAGACAATCTATTGAAAGCTCGGAGCGGACAGAAAAGTTACGCTGATAGACGCCGCAAGCCCCTTGAATTTGGCGTTGGTGATCACGTACTCCTAAAGGTTCCACCTTGGAAGGGGGTGATCAAATTCGGCAAGAAAGGAAAGCTCGCGCCTCGATATGTTGGACCCTTTAAGATTCTGGAAAGGATTGGAAAGGTGGCCTACAGACTCGAACTACCAGAGGAACTGAGTAACGTCCACCCGACTTTCCAAGTTTCGAACCTCAGAAAGTGCTTGGCCGACCAAGAATTACAAGTTCCTCTTGAGGACCTACAAGTGGACGAAACATTACACTTCATGGAAAAGCCTGTCGAGATCGTGGGACAAGAAACCAAGATGCCCAGACGCTCACGCATTCCCATTGTGAAGGTTCGCTGGGAAGTCAAACGAGGCGCCGGGTTCACCTGGGAACTCGAAAGCGACATGAAGGCGAAGTACCCGCAGTTGTTTGTTACGGCTAAAGCCTAATTTCGGGACGAAATTCCCTTAAGTAGGGGAGGTTGTAACACCCCGTGTTTCGAAAGTCAAAGTCAAGATTGAAGTCAAAGGAAGAAAAGATTGCTAATTGCAATCTGTCACTCCTTGCTCAACTACTGTTTTGACTTCTTTGACTTGTAATTGAATCTATTTATTTATTTGCTTTAGTTGTATTATGTGGAGTATCTATTAATAATAGAGGTTAAATCGCATATTAATCGCATGTTTAATCGATTTATCGCTTATCGCTATTGCATCGCAACTCGAATTATGTGTTCTGGATATTGTTTTACGTGTGTGTGCTATTTATCTTGTACTTCTATGATCAACACAGACTTCTTCATCATTTTCACCTTTGAATCTTAACTTTTAACCGTGAAATCACCGGATTTGAGGTGTTCTAGAGTGATGTCATCATGGAGTTCTTATGAACTTCAAAGTTTGGCTTCATTCCACCAAGAACAACTTAGATCTGATGGATTTCCACATGAATAATCAATGTTTTCGCATAGATCTACACAAATTCTTGGTTGAAAGGATTGAAAAGAAGGTTTTCCAACTTCTTTCAACTCTTTTACACTCAGTGCACTCAAAACCGATAGAATCGGAGCTTGTTCTGATCTTCTACTCATTTTTAGTAATGTATTAGTTCCAGATCTAAATTCTATCTAAGAGACTACTGATTTCGGGTTTGAACATGAACAACCGTCTCGAACCGTGAACCGGTCGGACTAGGGTGGTTCCTGTTCAGTCGGGTCACTTGGGTCGAGATAAGGTTCTGTTATTTAAGCAAGTTATCATAACGCCTCATTCAAAACTACAAAACTTCAAACAGTATCAAGTGTCAAGACGATCAGACCGTCCGATAGGATTGCCATCCAATCGACCGGCCATCTGATCGGGTTGCACTTGGTTCCACACTTAACCTTTTATTTAAACTTTTCAAGGATCTGAACGTCGAACGGATTACCGCCTGATCGGACTGCCATCCGATCGAGCGACCGTCCGATCGTGTGACGTATGGAAATTTGGTACTTAATCAATTTTCATCATGTTCAATACATACGGATTGCCACCCGATCGGATAGCCATCTGATCGAGTGACCGTCCTGCTGTGAACTTGTTCTCAACTAAGAAGCCTCGCCAATCGGATCGCCGTACGATCGAAGCACCGTCTGATCGACTGACCTGAAGGGTAAAGATACTTCTCTACTTTCAGAATGCTACAACGAAAACTTCAAAGGACAAACCATCATACACAAACACATCCTTACCAAACGAGATGTCAATCCAATCGAATGGCCATCCGATCGGATTACCATCCGATACTTGGTACACTTGCATCGTTTTACGCGCCGCTCGTCGTTTATGCAATCATTAATTGTTCAAGCTAATCTCTCAAGCGCTCCCTTCAATCCAAGGTAGTGTTTATTAAGTTAAACACTATCTGTGAGTATACTCGATCCCTTTCTACTTTATACACTTTTGGGTGTTACATACGTTACTTATTCTAAATCACATCGAACATACAACGCAAACACTATTTATACGCTAACCTTTAATGCATGTTATACGTGACTCGATGAATGCCTGTTTGTTATGTTAACACATTGATTGCTGTCTACCTGCCTTAGGAACGATAGTACTATAGTTTGGACTCAACACCTGTTTACTCAGGGGTTGTTAAGCACAATACTTCACATGTTCACAGTGGTAAACATGTGATGCGCACTCGCTACTCGCAGTCAACTCGCAGTCATTGGTATTAATAGGATCTTTGTCGATAACTTACATGCTTCACATTATACGTTTTACATGCTGGTTATGCGTAAATGATTTCGAACTCTATTATGCTATTATCAAATGTGTATGCTCACCTTTACACTATGTGTATTGACCTTTATTTTAACGTATGTGACAGGTGTTTGAATGCATAGGATGTTGCTTACCTGCGTTTGTGGAATCAAGTAGGACCGAGAGTCTAGAAACAAAGACAATTTATATTTTATTTGAATCTGAGTTGTCGGAACATGTTTGTTTTGAGAATATCTATTGTCAGTAATAATTAGATTACTTAATGGGTTATGGTATGGGACATAATATTAACTATTCGGTAATTTAGTCGTTATGGAATTTCTCTTGACAATCTGTTTCGCTTAGTGCCATGGCCCGACGTTTCCGTCATCGGTTGGGGTGTGACACTTTGTTGGGTTCAATCCCAACAATCTCTCCCTAGAACAGATGATGCCAAAACACTTCATTATTCAGGATCTTTATTGCCTCGTCAAGAATTCCCTAACTTGCCATTTGAATTGTAATTTAAAGTTCATGGAATCTTCATCATCCTCATCCCTACACAGTTGAAGATCAAGGAGATCTTGTAAATCTTCTACACTCAGGCTAAGTGCATTTTCCCTTGATATATGCTTAACTTCACCATTGGACTTGAGCAGAGTCAATACATGGGTCTTTTGATCAGACTTCCACTTTAGTACTTTTTGAGTCCAGTGGGTTTCTTGGGAGAGGCTTTATTTTTTATGAGTTTGGTGATGGAGGCCTGGTTATGACTGCTTTAGCAGGGTCTTGAGATTTTTCTAAGTCTGGATTTTCTACCATCATTGTCTGAAGGACCATCTTCATAATATATTCTTCTTGAGCCTTGTCTTCTTCTGCTTCCATCTGCTTTTGCCTTTTTCTTTGATTTAAGGTAATGGTGGAAGTATCAGATGATGTGAACATTGTTTTAAAGGAAAGATCTTGCTGCTGTGATTCACCAATTTTCTTGGTTTTGTAAGCTGGTTTCTTTGGAGCAGTGGGATCTGTTTTTCTTAGCTCTTCCAGCTTTTTGTAGGTCTGATCAATGTACTGCTTTGACCATCTTGATTTCTGCCTATCTGTTCCATATTATGCTGCAACCAACTCTTCTCTCTACCTTTTATATTCCAAGGTAAGATCTGCAATTTTCTTATTGTATTTGCTCCAGTTTGGTGCTGATCTTTTCATACCTGGATCATTTTTTATTCTTTCAATTCTATTAAGTTCAGTCTTGAGAGCAACGAGTGGCCAGTCTTGGAATTGTTCAACTTTGGCAGGGTAAAACTTTTCACTCATGATCAGTGCCAGAAGATCTTTTCTCAGATCTTCTTGTAAGTCAGCCTCTGGTGGCAGGTTGGACATTTATTTGCCTAAATCTCTTGCATAATCTTCTAATTGTTTAACTTTGGTGAGCAGGAACTACATTCGATTTGAGAAAGCATTATCACCCTTCCCTTTGCACTCATATTTAGCTCGTAATTCAGCTTGTCTGGCTTTGAGTTTTAAATATTCATCCATGTTGTTTGGATCTCTAAAACCAACAAGAGAAGGGGAATTTCTTTTTGAAGGGTCATCCACTGTGTAGAACTGCTTAATTTCATTCTTTACTGCATGCAATTCTAGTGGATAACTGGATGCTATTGGTATAACATCAGCAGGATCATATCCTTCAATTACTTTTGGATCTTTGATTGGTTTGGCTAAGGTGGGAGGAATGAATGGTTGAGGTTTGATTACATTGTAGGGTGTGGATGAAATGGGAACTGGTGCTGGTATATCATCATCATTCACCTGAAACTTTCTTTTTCTGGTATACACCTTTTTGGGAGAAGGTGTTTTTGTTTGAATTTTAGGAACAGAAAGGATTATGGCTTGAGAAGGGGTGTTTGAAGTGATGGGTGACTGACTAACAGCTGTTGAAATAACTGGTGTCTCAACCACTGTTGTCATTACAACTGTTGATGTATCAACTGTTGTCTTCTGCTTTTTGGCAGGTGGTTTTTGTGATGGTGGTGTTGTTTTTGGTGTATCAGTAGATTGAGTGGTGGTTGGTGTAATGATGAGGGCAGTGGTTTGAACAACATTTGTTGAAACCACTGAAGTGTCAACAACTATTGATACAACATGTGTCTCAACTTCTGTTGGCTTGGAGGTTTGATGTGAGGAACTTTGGGAGATTTTAGGAGTAGGTTTAGTGGTTTTGGAAGGTGTGGTTTTGGGTTGACTGACCTTTCTGGTAGTCTTTCTTCTGTATGAAGTACCCTGCTCTTCCTTTTCCATCATAACTTTCTTTTCCTTTTCAAATCTTTTTGACCCCTTTATTTCCATTGTCTCCTTTTTGTTTGCTTTTTGATCAGCAAATGCATTGAGAGTCACATCAACCTTTTTAGAACCATCTGGCCTTGGAATTTCTACAACAGGTTTAGACAATGGATCTGGTGGTAGATATAAACCTTCTTTTCCTTTATTTCCTTTCTCCCCCTTTTTGGCATCATCAGGGTTTTCTACAAAAAACAATTATAGGAGGAGAAGTGCTAGTGGTTTGGAGCAGATGAGCTTTGATGGCCTTTATATCAGCTTGAGTATCTTTATACCTAGCTTCCATCATGTTTCTGAACATCTGAAGTTGAATTTCATGCTGTTGATCAGCATATTGCCTTTGTTGATGAAGCATAGGTTGAAACAAGTGCCATAGCTCAGTGGGGGATGGAGCAGATGTTGCAGTAGTGGATGGAGCTTTTTGAGAGTGTAACAACTATTGCAGCATATTTTTGATATCTGAAACAGAAGTTTCAATTTTGTCTACTCTCTCCGTCAATTCTTTGTATTTTAAACCATCACCCAAATGAATGGGATCATCTGATTTCCCACTAATAGTGGTTGTATCAGCAGTTGATGCAGGAAAAGTTTCCCAAAAATCATCCACTAATGCCCCTTTTTCTTGGTACTAGGGACTTCTTTCCTCAGCATGTGGTTACCTTAGTAAACACACCAGTGGGTATGTGGAACACACTAGTGGCTACCTTGGTTCCCATAGAGGAAATTGCCTTCAAGGGAGGCTTACTAATGAAACTACTGTCCAGGTGTAAATCAGTGGATTCAACACCTGTAGTAGCTGCTCCACTTGAACTACTAACAGGAATTACTTGTAACTCCTGCAGTGTAACCTCCTCAGCTATTGATGGGTTAGCAAGGATAGATGAATCAGACTCGGTCACTTGTTGATGTATTTTCTCAGTGATAGGTTATTGAGAAAAACTGATTTTTGTCTGATCGATATCCAAAGCATTCAACAGTGGTAAGAAATATGGTGGAATTTGTGAAGTGAGAATGGGAGTAGAAAGAGAATTCGCCCCGGGAGCAGGGCTGTGGAAGATGGATTTGAGTGGATCCAGAGCTTCATAATGTGGTGTCCCTGTGTATATAACCTGATCCTTTTGTGAGGATGCAGGAGGAGTTTTAGGCTCAGGTTGAAATCTTTCTACCATCTGCTGTGAGGAAGTAGCAGCAGTGGTTATAGGTGACTTTTGTGCTGTCACAGGAGTTACTTCTGGGATCTCATCTTCCAGAAGATCCTTTTTCGATGGGATGGTGGGCTTTTTGGTAATTTTCTTTTTGGGTTTTTGGTGGGTTTTGGTGGGGGTTTCACAACAGTGGTTGTGCTGCTGTGATCACCAGGGGCAGTGGGCTCAACAGCAGAAACCTGAGGAGCAGAGGTTGTCTCACAGCTAAATTCTGCTCAGGTTCCTCTGTTTGTGTTTTAGAAGGTTTTGACAGCCTTGTAAAAGTTTTAGAAGATAGGCTGTTTATTTGAAAAGGATTTCCTTGGATAAGCACATGTGCACTATCCTTTGGAATTTTCTTTTGTAAATAAAAACTTAAAAATCTTGGAAATAATAAAAATGGTTTTTTCTTTTCTTTAAAATTATTAACATTTTTGACCATATCATTGAAAATCTCCTGGGAGTAGTTAAAATCAACATCAGCCATTATAGCATATCCCAGGTATTGGATTTTCAATGGTATTTCATTGAAGGCGGTTGTTTTATTTGAAACACACATGAGAAGGGTATGGAATAAAAATCTCATGGGAGGTGGAAAACTCCTTTTTTGCAAAGTATCTTTTTTCATTTGTTCCTCATACCCCCTCTCAATCAAATCTGTTTGATATTCTTCCTTTGGGAAAGAATTTTTACATGTATGATCATTTATTTCAAAAACCTTAGAGATGGTTTGAGGTGTGATAGCAACCTGAATTACCCCTATTGTTGAAGTGATAGCCCAAGGCTTTTTGTCTTGAACTTCAATTTGTGCATGTTTCCAGAAATCACGTAGGGTTTCCAGGTAAATAGGTGCGTTGCAAGTCAACAACTTTTTGTACTTTGAAGAAGAAAGAGCATCAATAATGGAGTGAAAGGTTGTGTTTTGACTTGTTTTCTCAAGGGTACACAGGTAGTTATGAGGGGTTTTTAGTGATAGAGCCATGGTAATTTGAAAGTAGTTGCGAAAGTAGGAAGAAGAGGAATGATTCGAAGGATTTTGATGGAAACTGTTTTTGAAAGGAATTTTGAATTCGATTCGACAGTAAAAACCATGTTTGGGGTTTTGATCAGGGTTTTATAAGGTGAAAAAGTGAATGCTGACATGTCAGCGGTTACAAAGATCTGACGGCTAAGTACTGACCACGTGACAACCTCTGATGATTAATGGATGACAGTTGTTTAAGAAATCACTGATGATCAATATCAGTGGTTTATAGTGGTGAAAATGAAAACAGTGGCTGACTTTTAATTATTAGTGGATAGCCATCAGTGGGTTAAAACACTGAGGTTTGAACAACAGTGATTAACAAGGAACATGAAGGACAGAGGTTGTCTTTCAGCACTGGATGATATCAACAGACCAGATGTTTGAACCAAAACAGTGGTTGTGACAGACTTTTAAGGATTTATGAATGTTTCATTTTTAGCTATTTTTAAGGATGGATTTTTGATTTTCTGAAAACATTTTAATGCTTTTTTATTTATAGAAAAACAAGATTTTTCCTTTTATTCCATGTTAAGCATGCCAATTCTAGAGATCAAGCTTTCAAAGGTGGATGTGTCTAAAGCCTTTGTTAGCACATCTGCCAGCTGATCTTTGGCTGGAACATGGTGTAGAGAAATCAAACCTTTTTCATAGCAATCCTCACAAAATGATGTCTGATGTCAATGTGCTTGGTGGTTGAATGTGAAACTGGATTTTTGATGATATTTTCTGATGCCTGACTGTCCAACATGAGGGGTGACTTTAAGGCAGTGATACCAAAATCCAGCAGTTGATTTTGAAGTCATAACAGTTGGGCTGTACAGCTTGTAGCAACTATATACTCTACCTCAGCAGTGGATGTCGAAATAGTTGCTTGCTTTTTGCTTTGCCAAGACACTGAGCAATTGCTTAGGAATTGGCACCCTCCTGAAGTGGACTTCCTTGTTGTGTTGCATCCAGCAAAGTCACTGTCTGAGAAACCTGAAAGCTTGATATTTACATCAGCTGGATACCAGATACCAAGTGTGGGAGCATCTTTTAAGTATCTGAATATCCTTTTTACAGCAATAAGGTTTGACTTTCTAGGGGCTGGTTGGGATCTTGCACAGACACATGTTGCAAACATGATGTCTGGCCTAGATGCAGTTAGGTATAATAAAGACCCAATCATGCTTCTATAAAGAGTTTGATCAACCAAATCATCCTTCTCATCAGACATGATTATCTTGGTGGTCGCTATGGGTGTACTACATGGTTTGCAATCATTCATATTAAATTTGTTTAAAAGTTCTTTGGCATATTTTCCTTGATGAATGAAAGTACCATTTTGCAGTTGCTTTACTTGGAGACCAAGAAAGCACTGTAGTTCACCCATTGCACTCATCTCAAACTCAGCTGTCATGAGTTTTCTGAATTCTTCACACATTTTTGAACATGTGCTTCCAAAAATGATGTCATCCACATAAATCTGGACAATCATCAAGTCTTTCCCTCTCCATTTTAAAAACAGTGTTTTGTCAATTTTCCCTCTTGTGAAACCAATAGAGAGAAGAAAGGTGGAAATAGTTTCATACCAGGCTCTAGGTGCTTGTTTCAGGCCATACAAAGCTTTATTTAGCTTGTAGACATGATTTGGATTAAAGGGCTCCTCAAAACCAGGAGGTTGAAAAACATATACCTCTTATTGAATCTTACCATAGAGGAATGCGCATTTGACATCCATTTGAAACACCTTTATGTTGTGGTTGACAACAAAGGACAGGAATGGTCTGATAGCTTCCAATCTTGCTATAGTGGTAAAAGTTTCATCATAGTTAATGCCCTCTTCCTGTCTGAAACCTTGAACCACAAGCATAGCTTTATTCTTGACAACAATGCCCCTTTCATCAGTTTTATTTTTGAAGACCCACTTTGTGCCAATAGGACTTACACCCTCTGGCAATGGTATAAGCTACCATACTTGTTGTCTTTTAAACTGATGGAGCTCTTCTTTCATGGCTTCCACCCAACTGTTGTCTTTCAGTGCCTCTTGGTACTTGACAGGTTGATGAAGTGATAGAAAACCAACAATAAGACAGATGTTTTGGGATAGACTTCTGGTGAGCACCCCTTCACTGATGTTGCCAATGATTTGGTTAGGTGGATGATACTTCAAGAAGATTAAATCTCCTTTGTATGGAACAATGGCATTTAAGGGTGAGGGCTATAGATGTGAATCATCTGAGCTAACAACTGTTGGTGACTTTGATGATCCAACAGTGTCTTGAAATGGAGGAGGAGGGATAGGAGGCAGTGGTGTGGAAACATGTTGATTTTTATCCACTGTTTGAAGATTTTTATCAACAATGTTTGAGGATGTGGAAGCAGGGGTTTGAGGACTACTTTGGTCAACAACTATCGAGGTAGCAGTGGTTGAGCTTTGACAGCTGTTTTGAACATCTGCTGCTCTAGCAATGGATGTAAACTTTTGTTGTGGAATGATCACTTCATATCCATTGTTTGATGGAGGAGGTTGTGATGGACCTGCACTGTTAGTCTTGACAGAAACATTTTCAAAAGTAAATTTATCACGATCAAATAACTCAGCAGGGTTTGCAGGGATTTTCATTGAAGAAAGTTCATTGAACTTTACATTCAAAGTCTCTTCCACTGTCTTAGTCCTGGTGTTAAACACTTTGTACGCCTTAGCAGTGGTTGAGTATCCTAAATGATAACCATAGTCTATTTTGGCTGCAAACTTAGAAATTGAATCTTTTAAGTTTAAAATGAAGCACGGGCAGCCAAAAACTTTGAAGTATGAGATCAGTGGTTTGATTTTATACAGAATTTCATAGGCAGTCTTTTGATGCCTGGGGTTTATCAAAACTCTGTTCTGGACATAGTAAGCAGTGTTTACTGCCTCTGCCCAGAAAGTTAATGGCAAACCTGAATCAGCAAGCATGGTTCTGACAGCCTCAATCAGTGTCCTTTTCTTTCTCTCACCAACCCCATTTTGTGCAGGTGTCCTTGGAATGCTGTACTGCCTTACAATTCCTTGTGTGACAACCCGAGTTTTCAAGGTCTCTATTTGACTTAACCTTGTACTTATTTGCAAAGTGTGTTTTATATATTTGGGGTGCATTATATTTATTATATTTGTGTGTATGATAATAATGTGATTTGTGTTAAATTGTGTTTTATAATTAAATATTGACCCTTTGCCAAACATCCCTACCCTCTCACACGAAAACACCCCACTCAAAATAAACTCCCCACCCGAAATCAACCCTCCTCTCGAAGTGGGCCGGCGAAAACGAAACTGCGCTTCGGCCCAGTAGCGAGCAAATTACAGTGTTTTGATATTGACCTTTTTACGTTAGAATTTTGTTAATGAGTAAACCCTAGAGCAACTCTCTAACTGTGACGGCAACTACAAGCCTACGGAGCCTCTTTTTCCGATCAATCCATTAGTTTTCTATCTCGGTTAGTGTTCAATCTGCACATGATTGATTGTTTGATATCATCGTTAAATGTGTAAGTGGAACCATGATTCTGTGATACTATGTAATGCTTGATTTCATGTTGGTTGAAGAGTTGTTCATTATAGATTTCTAGGTTATCGAATACGGTTCCGCATATTAAACATGATCGGTCGATGACATAATACTGAATGGATAGGGTGGATGTTTCTGTCATGAATCATGTGGAATAGATCTGATGTTGTGAAGGCATTTGTTTAGGTCGGTGCATGCGCAACTTAATGTTTGATGATCATAGTAATTTGATGTTGAATGGTTATGCATTACTGATTTGTATGTGAGGATGACTGTATGATGATAAAGATTTATGATGCAAAGTGATAATGGAATATTTATAGTGATTGTATTATCTGCTTGAACAAAAGATTGTTATAACCGATGTAACTGTTAGATGAATCATTAGGGTTCTGGGTGTGTAACTGTTGATAATGAACATGCCACGAAAACCCTAAGTGATTTCGTCATACTTCAGCCAGACGAAAACCCCTTGGCCGCTAAAACACTATCACGACGAAAACCCAAAAGGGTTTTCGCCAAGAAGGGATTTCACCACAAGTGTTTTCGCCTGAAAAGTATTTCGTCGAGTGTTCTGGTCATCAACCCTGTTAGCTTGTTAACTCTGTTAGTCTATTAAATCTGTTAAGTATTAACTCCGTTAGGTCAGCAAACTCAGTTAGTTTATTAGTTCAGTTAGATGTTAACTCTGTTAAATATGTAACTCTGTTATGTATGTTAATCCAGTTAAGTTTGCTAACTCTGTTAAGTGTGTTATTGGATAGTTATATTAGAATAAACTGCAAAAGACATTTATTGAAACATGAATTGTATGAATGTGATTAACTGTTGTGTGATGCATGACGTTAACTGCCAAATACACCCTGTGGTATTGATTGCATGTGAAACTTTACGAACTTGAACTGATTGAGTATACGTGCATACTATAGGACTTGACTGATTACTTGTGAGCACATAGTTTAGCATACCGAGCAAACCAAGGTGAGTTCACACTCCTAAGGCATGGGATTCCCGGTGGGTTGGGAATGGGATTGAATAACTATTTATATTATCAACACTACTAGACTACCTACTACTGACCTCGGATTGGGAAGGGCACGTACGTAAAACCTACGTACACTCATACTTGCTACTGTCCTCGGATTGGGAAGGGCACGTACGTAAAACCTACGTACACTCATACTTACTACTGTCCTCGGATTGGGAAGGGCACGTACGTAAAACCTACGTACACTCATACTTAACACTGTCCTTGGATTGGGAAGGACACTTATGGATACGACTAGTCTAGTAACATACAACATGGGAAGCCCCCACTAAATATCGTGAAAAGGTTTTTGGAAATTAAGGATACTGGGTAATACATGGTTATGAAACGAACTTATGATCTCTGAAAGGAACTCAATAACTGAACAATCAACTGTGAACTCGCTCAACTTTGTTGTTGACTCGTTGTTACATGCCTTGCAGGTCGTTAGGTATCTATGGAGCTTGCAACGTAGTGGGAAGAGTCGTTGTGGGACATGGACAGCTGTGTGCCATGCTAAACATTTGAAACGTTCAAACTTATGATTTGGTTTTAACATTTTGCTTCCGCTTGCAACTTAAACTATGTTTTGTTTTGACACCAATTGTATTGTGTTGAACTTTATAAACTACATACATGTTGTTCAATATGATCGGTGGCTTGATCCTGGTCAGTCACGCCTCCAAGCGGTGATACTCCGCGAGTGGATTTTGGGGGTGTGACAGATTGGTATCAGAGCCATTGGTTATAGTGAACTTGGTTTTAAAAAGGGGAAAAACTTTTTGGTAAAACCAGACTATAACCTGTACAGTGCTCAACGATCCACAACGACGCTTCACTCCACGTGCAAGGCTCAACACTATAGGTGATATGGTTTATGTTATATTGCCTACTTGCTAGTTACATAGAACTTTGATTATGGTATGCTTAGAAGAACGTAACAACTATAGTTTGAAAACACATGTGTGCTTACTCTCTTCTGTCATCGCACTTTCGCGAACCTCTCTCACTCATGTTTTCCTTTGATATGAAGATCATGAGTGGACGCGTTAACCTAACTCAAGCCCAGTTGACGGCTTTGATCAACGAACAAGTTGCAACAGCACTCGCAGCTGCCCAGGCAGGAGGTATAACCTGCCATCACAACTTACGCTAGGATCTTTAGATCCTACTCTCGTAAACCAACACTTGTGCTTAATTTTGCTTTACACACACGACAGGTCAACACGCTCAGCTTCCTGTGTGTACTTTCAAAACCTTTATGGATTGCCGACCTACTACTTTCAACGGCACTGAAGGAGCTATAGGCCTCCTCCACTGGTTCGAGAAGCTCGAGTCGGTCTTCGAAATGTGTGAATGCCCTGAGGCTCGTAGGGTGAAGTATGCTACTGGTACTCTCGAGGGCATAGCGCTCACGTGGTGGAACGCTCAGGTTCAAATGCTGGGGATAGTTGCTGCTAATGCCACCCCATGGAACGACTTCAAGGAGCTGATCAAGCGAGAGTACTGTAATCGTGATGACATCCACAAGCTGGAAGTGGAGTTCTTTAACTTGTAGATGACAGGATCGGGGATTGAAGCGTACACAAAAAGATCAAACGAGATGGCAATTTTGTGTCCTACTATGGTGGATCCTCCCATCAAGCGTATCGAGCTGTACCTCAAAGGCTTAGTACCAGAGATTCAAAGTCATGTAACTGCTGCTAACCTTGCTACCATCCAGGATGTTACTCGTCTTGCTCATCGTCTCACAGACCAGGCAGTGGAACAGAATAAGCTGCCTAAGCGTATAGGTGCTACTGCTACTACTACTTCTGCTATTCCCAGTGACAACAAACAAAAATGGGATGGAGCCTTCAGCAAGGGTTCGACTACAGTTCAGTCCCAGGCATAGCAGCGAAAGATTGATGACTACCAGAGTCCTGGTCAGCAATCTTCTGGTAGTCAAGGGCAGGGTGGATATCGGGGAAACCACCCAAAATGCAACAAATGCAACAGACACCACAGTGGTTAGTGTAACAAGGGACGTTGTCAGAGGTGTCTCAAGATGGGTTATGAAGCCAAGGATTGCAGGAGCTCCCGGCCTACAAATCAGAATCGTCAGCAGCAACAGCAAGCACCGCAAAATCAGTAACAACAACAGGGCAACAGGGGATGCTATCAGTGTGGCGCTGAAGGTCACTTCAAGAGACAATGCCCGCAGTTAAATCAGAATCATAATTAGAACCACAACCGAGGAAACGGGAACAATAATGGGAATAACAACGGGGGTAATAACGACGACAATGGTGCCAGGGGTCGAGCGTTCGTGATTGGTCAGGGTGACGCAAGGAATGATCCTAACGTGGTGATGGGTAAGTTTCTTCTCGACGACTTTTATGTTACTGTTTTATTTGATTCGGGTGCCGATACCAGTTATGTGTCTCTAAAAGTTAGTCAAATGCTTAAACACACACCAACACTTTTGAACACCAAGCATGCCGTAGAGTTATCAAACGGTAAAAGCCTAGAAGCCACACACATAGTTAAGGGTTGTAATCTCGTCTTAGCTGGTCAGACTTTCTCTATCGATCTCATTCCTATAGTTTTGGGTAGTTTCAACATCGTCATTGGGATGGATTGGTTATCCCAACAGCAAGCATATATCCTTTGCAAAGAAAAGATTGTTCGTATTTCCCGTTCTGGTAAAGAATCTCTCGTGATTCAAGGCGACAAGAGTGGTGCTGTTGTGGGCATCATCTCCTTTCTTAAGGCCAAGAAGTGTTTGTGAAAGGGCCACACTGCTATTTTAGCACTTGTTACTGACACATCAACGAAAGAGAAGAAGATAGAGGATACTCCAGTTGTACGCGACTTTCCTCAAGTGTTTCCTGAAGATTTACCTGGGCTACCGCCTCATCTCCAGGTCGAATTCCAAATCGAGTTAGCTCCTGGAGCAGCGCCCATAGCTCGAGCACCTTATCACTTAGCTCCAACCGAGCTGGAAGAACTGTCCAAACAATTGCAAGAACTCTTGGATAAGGGTTTCATTCGTCCTAGCTCTTCGCCCTGGGGTGCTCCAGTATTATTTGTTAAGAAGAAAGACGGTACCTTCAGGATGTGTATCGATTACCGTGAACTTAACAAGGTGACCATAAAGAATAGTTATCCTCTCCCGCGCATTGATGACTTATTCGACCAGCTGCAAGGGTCGAGCTACTACTCCAAGATCGATCTGAGATCGGGTTACCATCAACTGAGAGTCCGAGATGAGGATATCTCTAAGACAGCATTTAGAACTCGATACGGCCATTACGAGTTTCTGGTCATGCCTTTCGGATTGACGAACGCACCGGCAGTCTTCATGGATCTTAAGAACAGAGTGTGCAAACCTTACCTGGATAAGTTTATTATTGTTTTCATCGACGACATCCTGATCTATTCTAAGAGTCGGGAGGAATACGAGCAGCATCTGCGGATTATTTTGGAACTGCTTCGAACAGAGCAACTTTATGCTAAGTTTTCGAAATGCGACTTCTGGCTTCGTGAAGTCCATTTCCTAGGCCATGTGGTAAACAAGGATGGGATTCATGTTGATCCATCCAAGGTAGACTCGATCAAGAACTGGCCTGCACCGCGTACACCAACAGAAATCCGCTAATTCTTGGGTTTGGCGGGCTACTACAAAAGGTTCATCAAATATTTCTCGAAGATTGCGCAGCCGCTTACTTTGCTAACTCAGAAGGGTGTCACCTATCATTGGGGTGATGCTCAAGAATCAGCGTTCCAACATTTAAAGAATAGACTTTGTAGCGCACCTATTCTTTCATTGCCAGAGGGCACAGACGATTTCGTGGTTTATTGCGACGCGTCAATTCAGGGTCTTGGTTGTGTATTGATGCAACGGGATAAAGTCATTGCTTACGCCTCGCGCCAACTTAAGATTCACGAAAGGAGTTACACTACACACGATTTGGAGCTGGGAGCTGTAGTTTTTGCACTTAAGATATGGAGACATTACCTGTACGGTACCAAGTGCACCATCTACACCAATCACAGGAGTCTCGAGCATATCTTCAAACAGAAGGAGTTGAACATGCGACAACGTCGATGGGTCGAGCTATTGAATGATTACGAATGTGCCATCAAGTACCATCCGAGCAAAGCCAATGTCGTGGCCGACGCCCTCAGTCGGAAAGATACTACGCCTAAGCTCGTGCGAGCATTACAACTCACCATTCAATCTAGTCTTCCTTCCCAAATACGAGATGCTCAGGTAGAAGCATTGAAACCAGAAAAAGTCAGGGCTGAAGCCCTACGCGGCTCAAGGAAACGGTTAGAACAAAAGGAAGACGACGCCTACTACGTAACAGGACGCATTTGGGTCCCACTCTATGGCAATCTACGAGAACTTGTAATGGATGAAGCACATAAGTCTCGTTACTCGGTACATCCTGGTTCGGATAAGATGTACCACGACCTCAGAACTACGTATTGGTGGCCTAGCATGAAAGCTCACATAGCAACTTACGTTAGCAAGTGTTTGACTTGTGCGAGAGTCAAGACTGAATATCAGAAACCATCAGGCCTACTCCAACAAACAGAAATACCACAATGGAAATGGGAGCAAATTTCCATGGATTTCGTTACTGGCCTGCCTAGATCTCAACGTGGGAATGATACCATTTGGGTGATCGTGGATCGACTCACAAAGTCTGCACACTTCTTGGCTATCAAGGAAACGGATAAATTCTCCACCTTAGCAGATGTTTACCTTAAGGAAGTGGTTTCGAGGCACGGAGTGCCGACCTCTATTATCTCTGATCGTGATGCACGTTTTACTTCAGAACTGTGGCAAGCGATGCACAAATCTTTTGGCTCTCGATTAGACATGAGCACAGCTTATCACCCGCAAATGGATGGGCAGTCTGAACGCACCATCCAAACTCTAGAAGACATGCTTCGTGCATGTGTAATCGATTTCGGCAACGGCTGGGAAAAACACCTCCCTTTGGTGGAGTTTTCGTATAACAACAGTTACCACACCAGCATTCAAGCCGCTCCGTTTGAGGCATTGTACGGATGTAAATGCCGATCACCTCTTTGCTGGGCAGAAGTTGGTGACAGCCAGATCACGGGCCCGGATCTTGTAGTAGACACAACGGAAAGGATTGCACAGATACGACAACGAATGGCGGCAGCTCGTGACCGTCAGAAAAGCTACGCTGATAAGCGCAGGAAACCACTCGAGTTCCAGGTTGGGGATCGAGTGCTACTCAAAGTCTCACCTTGGAAAGGTGTAGTTCGTTTTGGCAAATGAGGCAAGCTTAATTCGCGATATGTCGGACCGTTCGAAATCATAGAGAAAATAGGCAAAGTGGCCTACAAACTAAACCTACCCGCAGAACTCAGTGCAGTTCACAACGTTTTTCACGTGTCGAATCTGAAGAAGTGTCTGTCAGATGAGACCCTCATAGTTCCTTTGAAGGAGCTCACTATCAACGATCAGTTGCGATTCGTCGAGGAACCAGTTGAAATCACGGACCGAGACGTTAAGGTCCTCAAGCATACCAGAATACCCCTTGTTAGAGTTCGTTGGAACTCCCGTCGTGGCCCAGAGTTTACCTGGGAACGAGAAGATCAAATGAAACTCAAGTATCCCCAGTTGTTCAGAAACAGTGCAACCACTACTGAGACTGAAGCTACTGCGGAATTTCGGGACGAAATTCCAAACCAACGGGGGATGATGTGACACCCCAGGAAAACCAGGAAACAACACAACACAACTAGCTTCCTCAGTAACTACGTACTAAATTTCGGGATGAAATTTCTTCCAAGTTGGGGATAATGTGACAACCCGAGTTTTCAAGGTCTCTATTTGACTTAACCTTGTACTTATTTGCAAAGTGTGTTTTATATATTTGGGGTGCATTATATTTATTATATTTGTGTGTATGATAATAATGTGATTTGTGTTAAATTGTGTTTTATAATTAAATATGGACCCTTTGCCAAACATCCCTACCCTCTCACACGAAAACACCCCACTTGAAATAAACTCCCCACCCGAAATCAACCCTCCTCTCGAAGTGGGCCGGCGAAAACGAACTGGGCTTCAGCCCAGTAGCGAGCAAATTACGGTGTTTTGATATTGACCTTTTTACGTTAGAATTTTGTTAATGAGTAAACCCTAGAGCACTGTAACACCCTTGCTATTATTTTAGGGTTTTCATATTATTTACGTAAGTAAACATGTAATTATAATTAAATATACATTGAAAAATACGGTTAAATTAAAACATTTTCAGATTTGAAACAATACAATATGTACAAAATCGTCGTTTTTAAATGACGACGAAACCATGTGCGGAAGCTTGTATCTTGATCGTGTTCGGTTCTTTAATGAGCTTGATCTTCATCCGGGGCATCTTGGCATTCACCTATGATCAAAACCAACATAAAAGTTAGTTTTGATAACTTAAATATAAGTCTAAACAAGTTCTAAGCAACGAATAATCAAACAAAATAATTATTTCCAACTTTGATGTCTCCCGCGTGTCGCGGGAGACCCATCTCAATGTGTCGCGTGTCGCGGTGATCGTCGCGTGTCGCGCCCCAAGCTGAGTCCTTCGTCGCGTGTCACGGGGGAACCCAATTTCCAGCGGGTTCATTACTGAAACCTGCATTTTCTGCCCAGCTATAATTTTCAACAAAAAATCAAACTTGAGATTGTTTTAACTTTTTATCTACAAGTCCGTTTTACGCGATTCCTTTTCCTACGCGTTCGTAATTTAATTCTCCATCATATGGAGTTAAAATTCAACATACAAACTAATAAAATTCCAAATTTTTAAGCAATCGGCTTATTATTCAAAATCAACATTTTGACCCGTTGTATTTAAAACCACCAACTTGATTCTTAAACAACCAAAATACATACGCTAGTGTATTTTAACCCAAAATCTTTAGCTCGGGTTCGTAATAATAATATATTTTTTTATAAATTGCGTGACTAGTTCTTAGGCTATGTGCATAAACTATTTTTGACCCGTTTAGGGAATTTAAGCAATTTAGTAAAAAACTTGCCCTTTTCTAATGTTTTTGACCAACATTGTCCTTTTAACTATAAATCTATATTAGAATAAACTGCAAAAGACATTTATTGAAACATGAATTGTATGAATGTGATTAATTGTTGTGTGATGCATGACGTTAACTGCCAAATACACCCTGTGGTATTGATTGCATGTGAAACTTTACGAACTTGAACTGATTGAGTATACGTGCATACTATAGGACTTGACTGATTACTTGTGAGCACATAGTTTAGCATACCGAGCAAACCAAGGTGAGTTCAAACTCCTAAGGCATGGGATTCCCGGTGGGTTGGGAATGGGATTGAATAACTATTTATATTATCAACACTACTAGACTACCTACTACTGACCTCGGATTGGGAAGGGCACGTACGTAAAACCTACGTACACTCATACTTGCTACTGTCCTCGGATTGGGAAGGGCACGTACGTAAAACCTACGTACACTCATACTTACTACTGTCCTCGGGTTGGGAAGGGCACGTACGTAAAACCTACGTACACTCATACTTACTACTGTCCTCAGATTGGGAAGGTCATGTACGTAAAACCTACGTACACTCATACTTAACACTGTCCTCGGATTGGGAAGGACACTTATGGATACGACTAGTCTAGTAACATACAACATGGGAAGCCCCCACTAAATATCGTGAAAAGGTTTTGGGAAATTAAGGATACTGGGTAATACATGGTTATGAAACGAACTTATGATCTCTGAAACGAACTCAATAACTGAACAATCAACTGTGAACTCGCTCAACTTTGTTGTTGACTCGTTGTTACATGCCTTGCAGGTCGTTAGGTATCTATGGAGCTTGCAACGGAGTGGGAAGAGTCGTTGTGGGACATGGACAGTTGTGTGCCATGCTAAACATTTGCAACGTTCAAACTTATGATTTGGTTTTAACATTTTGCTTCCGCTTGCAATTTAAACTATGTTTTGTTTAGACACCAATTGTATTGTGTTGAACTTTATAAACTACATACATGCTTGTTCAATATGATTGGTGGCTTGATCCTGGCCAGTCACGCCTCCAAGCGGTGATACTTCGCGTGTGGATTTTGGGGGTGTGACACCTTGTGACACGCAAAACTCATCCAACTCCCTATTTCTGAATTCTGTGGCATTGTTACTCCTAAAGACTTTTACTGGCAAGTCAAACTGCTTTTCAACCTGTTTGACAAAGTCTTGCAGAATGCCTGCAGTCTCATCTTTAGAATGTAAGAAATAAGTCCATGTAAACCTAGAAAAGTCATCTACAATTACAAAACAATATCTTTTCTTTTTAAGACTCAGGACTTTTACGGGGCCAAAGAGATCCATGTGCAGCATTTGCAAACACTTGGTTGTTTTGGACTCTTTAATGGACTTAAATGAGCTTTTATGTTGTTTTCCTTTTAAGCAGGAAACACAATGCTCAGGACAGGTGAACACTTTTTGTGGAAGACCTCTTACAAGGCCCTGTTTTGACAAAGCAATGATTGTCTTGAGATTTGTGTTCCCCAATCTTCTGTGCCATAGTTCTATCTCTTTGTTAGAGGCAGCTGAGAACAGATAGGCATCAGTCCTCGGGCTCTCTTTTGACAAATCAACTACATAAACATTGCCACTCTTTTGAGCAACAAGTTAGATTTTTTCATTTTTTATTATTTCTTCAATCTTTTTAACCATTTCTGGTCCAACAATCCTACAACACTCCTTAGTAAAGAATGACCCATAACCTTTGTCACTCATTTGTAAGATACTAAGGAGGTTGAATTTTAGATTGTCAATCAGATTGACATTTTCAAACTTAACATTTCCAGACTGAACTGTACCAGAACCCATCACCTTCCCTTTACTATTATTACCAAAATATATATCACCCCCTCCATGAGTTTTGAATTCTTTGAGTAGGGCTCTACATCCAGTCATGTGCCTGGACCCTCCACTATCTACATACCAAAGACTATCTAAGCATGCAGAAGCTCCCTGCACATCAAGTAAATAATTAGTTCAGGAGGGTCTCCAAAGCCAATAAGGCTTTGGATGGGGTCTCAACAGTGTCTATGTTAAGTCAGGAAGATGGACAGTGGTTAGCTCAGTGGTTTGGACAGTTTTTGGAACATTTTTCTCTAACCACTGTTGGGGACCATTTCCTATCAGCTGTTGGTAACCAAAGGGATGCCTGTTCACTTTTGGTTTAGAAGACTTTTTGTAAACTTCATAAACATGTGGGACCCTTTGGTATGGAGGTTGACCTTTACCTTTTTGGTATTGGTTAGCAGGGGGTGCATCTGTCACTTGAACTTCTCTTTTAACAGAGTTTTGGTTCAGCTATTTTGTAACAGCTGTTTGGACAAGCACAAAGGATGGTTGTTTCTTGACTTATGAGCTTGATGAACTCATGAGTGTTTTAGAAGTGTACTCATTCTTTTTTACATCAAAGGTTTTAAAATACACACACTCCTGAGTGATATGGTTTGTTTTACCACAGATGGTGCAGCTCATTGAAGGAAGAATGATACTTGTTTTGTTAATGTCATAGGCTTTTAAATGAAAACAATCTTTGGTCTAATGATTTTTCTTTTCACAAAAGTCACAAAACAAGTTTTTAATCTTTTCTTTCCTTTTCTTCTTTTCAGACTCCTTTGCAACAGAGTTTTGAACCACTGTTGGGATGTCCTTAAGAGGAATTACCTTGGCCTTTGGAGCTTTGACACCATCCACAGTGGTGAAATCCATGGGTTTAAAATTTTCAAGGATGTCACACTCATCAGACCATGTGGGTTTGAATTGGTATTTCTCAATCTCCTCAAAAGTTGAGGACCACACTGATCTTTCCAGAGTGATTTTGTTGCCACTTTTGTCAGTTATTTTAACTTCTTGACCATCCTTGTTGGTGGGTATGTTTTCAACAGTGGTTTGAACCGATTCATTAGCAGCAGTGTTTTCAACTTGGTCATGTTTTCTAAACCCTACACCAAATTTTAAATTGCTTTTTATCTGTTTCTCAAGTATAACTTCATAACCTTTGCAGGATTCCACCCATTTTTCACATGTGATTTGGGTGGATTCCAACTCCTTTTTACATGCCTGATATTTTTCTATCATTGCCTGAAGTTGGTCCTTGGTTGTGCTATGCTCATGTTTGAGGCTGCAAATCTCATTTTCTTTTTCTGACAATTTGATTTTAAATTCTTTTAAAGATTTTTCAAATTGTATTTCATCACTTAACACTTTATCTCTAAGGTTTTCATTCACCTCCTTGATGTTTGCAAATGCTATGATGCATTTGTCTGAACAAAGGTTTTTAAGAACCTGGGGTGATACCTTAGTTGCATCCATCATGGCACAATCACAGACATGTTCACTTTCCTCTGACTTCTTCTCTTCTTCTTCTTTTTCTTCTTCTTCTTCTTCTTCTTCAGCAGACCAGGGGTCAGACAGTGGTTCCAACAGGGGTTCTGAATTTTCTCCCAACAGTTGTTCACCAACAACAGCAGTAACCACTGCTTCAGCAATTGTATCCACTGTTTCTTCATTTGACTATCCTTCTTCAGTTTCCAGCCCTTCTGGTATAGACTCTAATGCTACAAAACAAAATTTATCACTAGAAACAACATTCTCAGCATATAGAGCAAAGTTTTCATCATCTAGATCCTCAGGCAAACTACTCCAATCAACAAAGTCTTGGGTGAAAAAGCTTTGTTGATCGGGTTGAACAACTGTTTGTGTAGCTTGTTGAGGTGCAACTTGTTGCACCTGAACCTGAGGAACTGGGGCCTGGACATACTGTATCTGAGGAACTGTGGTTTGGACATAGTGTACAGGAACCGGGGTTGCAGGGTGTGCATAGTGAGTAGTGTTTACATGAGCAGCAGGGGCATATTGGGAATAATGCACAGTGGTTTGGTTGTTTTTGTGGTCTAGGGCTAGGGCTAGGATGTGTGATGATTGGTCAACTAGTTTGACTCCTGCACTCTCTAGCAAAATGACTTAACCTATTACACTTGTAGCATTTTATCTTTGATTTACCCAACCCTACTTTCAGATTCCCATGTAACCTTGGAAATTTTCTCCCTGTTCTTTTGTAAAACTTGTTGGTTCTAACACTCAGCAGTGCAAGTTGGTGTAGTATGTCCATTTCCTCTAAATCAGTTGGATCAAAATGCTGAAGATCATTGAGTTCAAAAGAGAGATTATCAGAAATCTGGTTTTCACTACTAGCTTTGAAAGCATAGTTGTTTGAGTAAGAATCAGAGTTGTTAAAAGCTCCACCAGCAGTTATGTCAATGTAATGATCATAACCCTGATCCTCACTACTACCAGATTCCTCTTGACCCAGAAGTGCTGTGCTACCGAATGTGTAGTCATCAGCAACCTTCCCTGACACTTGTAACTTATTTTTCTGGTTCAACTCCCTTTCATAGGTCAGGAGTCTACCATGAATTTGAGTCAGTGTTAACTCTTTGAACCCAACTGAATTTCTGGTTACAAAAGCAATTTTGTCCCATTTTTCAGGAAGTGACCTTAAAAACCTGTTGTTTAGAGTTGATTTAGTAAATTTAGTGTTAACAAATTTTAGTTCACTTATGAGACAGCTAAAACATTCAAACTGTTGTGTTAATGATTCACCCTTGACATGACAAAAGGTTTCATATTGTTGATTCAAAACCTCTCTATTGTTTTCAATTACTTCTTCAGTACCACCAAACTGTTCCTTAAGTGCATCCCACAGTTCCTTGGCACTGTTACAGTGTAACAGCCCAGCATAAATTTCATTTGGGAGTGCAGATGCAACGATACTAAATGTCTTGGCATCCAGCTCAATTTTCTGAAAATCCTAGTCAGAATAGTTTTCAATTTTCTTAGGTACCATAACTTTTAGATCCTCAGCACTCGGCACCATTGGAACATGTAGTCCAAAGACAACCGATCGCCAACACCCTGTGTTTTGTTGAGCTAAGATGTGACCCATCCTACGCTGCCAGATGTTATACTCAGATCTGAACAACATAGGTGGTTTGAAGAGTGAACCAGTGTTCATTGTGTTATCCTGTGATTGTGATGTCATTCTGGTTGTTTTACAGGCGCTGAATAATCAACTTTTATACGTGATTATACCTTACTCTGTTTTTCAACTAAAAATGAACAATCGAAAGTATCAACGAAATTGAGCTGAACTTTACGTCAAAATGATTGTTAGATCAAATTTGACTGTCCTTGCTCTGATACCAATTGTTAGGATCTGAGTTTCTTAGATTGTCTTTTGTTTAACTAAATGAAAGTGAAACAGAGATGAATTGCAGCGGAAATATGAAATAAACTTTGAACACTCAATCAATGGAAGAATAAGTTTAAGCAAACATGTTTATCATTGAACTGAATAATTGTATTTAGTACAAAAATCAATTACCATGCATGCATGCACAAATCTCCCCCTCAGCCTGAGCTCACTTGATTGTTCGTACAAAATTGACTTGGTGAAGAAGAGCTAACAGAACAGTACATGGTACTGTTCTATTTATAGTACATAACAACCACTGAGCATCTTCGGCTGACGTCACCATGAAAGTGACATCTAACTTCCTAACAACCTACAACCACTGATACTAAACTACTGATTTACATAAAGCAATACAAAGCAAAACTAAACTACTGATTCTTCATTCCACTGTTATAACTTCAGCAGTGCTTTGGTCTTCAGCAGTACTTGAGACATATCAGTAGATTGAGCATCAGCACTTTAATCTTCAATAGTCTTTAGATCAGCAGCAGTTGTAATGGCAGTGCTTTGGGTCATCAGATGTTAGGTCACTGTCAAGGAGAAAGATATGTGCAAACAACTGCTTATGAAGGATCCACTGATCTGAACCAGTTTTGGCTTTATCAACTATTCATTTGTAGGGTTCAATCCAACACACTTCAAGTTTCAAAAAAGGCATACAAACCTTTCAAACTATAGGCCAAACGAATATGGTGATTTGATCGATTTTATTAATGGGCTACCATTGTGCTCAATTTATTAGCCCAATAAACATGATGATACGACAACTTCTATCAGTGGGCTAAAAGCCTACAATTGTGCTCAATTTGTAAGCCCAATGAGCAAGGTGATTAGATACTTATTAATAGGCTTTTGTGCTATCTTATACCCTCATATTATTTCCATTCCTACATGTGAGTTAAATGTTTTGATCGGTTAAAACCGGTTAAGTTGATCTGTGAATAGCAATCTACACTTTAATTTAATAATAAAGAATTTAATATTAACATATTATAAACATTAAACTATATCACAGAATAGCAATCTACACTTTAATTTAATAAAGAATTTAATATTAATATATTATAAACATTAAACTATATCATATATAGATAGATATAGGGGGCATTCTCGACACGACAAAAAAATAAACATGTTTTAGTATGTCAAATCTAACTCATTAAATAAATGAGTCATGTGCAGGTTGACATGTTTAGTTAAACAGACCGTGTTTGGGTGGACATGTTTAACTAAACGAGTTGTGTTCAGAGTGACCAATTCAATAAAACTGATCATGCATTTTAACCTGGTTCAATAAAATAGGTCGACCCACTAACATGTTTAACTAATTTTTTTGCAACCCATCAACCCAGTTAATACGTTTACAACTCTATTACTACCCACCAACCTGTTTGACACTTTTAGATTTACTAAGTGAAACATATCTTGTTCGGATTACACAATTTTAAATGTGCGGGTTAGGGTTGATATATTGATACAAATAATAATATGGGTCGTTCTGAACCTGCCAACGCGAATCACATCAAAACATTAACCCACTAACCCGATACGATTTACATACTCATTTATAATCTATTTATTAAAATGATTTGTAGATGTAAACACTTAAATATTTTTTTGAACGGCTAACAAAATAACGTTATTCATCCAATGGGTCAACACTTCGTTAACCCAAAGTTACACCAAGTACACAAACAACCAGATTACATCAGTTGCCCAAACATAAGAAATCAAGCGCACACCATTTTTCCCAAGTGAGTTCCGTCATTTTCACTCGATTTCTAAACCAAAGATAGCCCAAAACTATAATTTCCTCTTTTATCCGCGTAACTTGCGGCTGCTTGTCCTTGAAAACCACCTCATTACGTGTCTTTCAAATGACCCACAATGCTTTTTGGATAACTGTATACATTGCCTCCTTCCATTTTTTGTTCCCTCGAGCCATCTTATGAAACCTCAGCACCTCATTTACTCCAAACAGAAAGAAACCATGTAGCCGACACCAAGACCCCACGAAATCCCACACCGACTATGATTACTGACAAGCTACGATAACTGACAAGCTATGAACAAGTGCTCTGATGTCTCTTCTGATTCACCGCAAAACTTGCATGTCACTGAACCCACCTGTATGTTTCATTTAGCAAGATTAACGAACGTTGATAACCGGTCCATCGCTAACCTCCAAACCAAATAATTAACTTTAATTGGACACCACTTTTTCCATTCGCAACTTACATCCGGGTTTTGAAAAGCCTTTTCCTGCAGTTTTTTTTCTCGGACTCTTTACCGAATTCGACATTGCCAGCACTCACGACCACTTATCAGCTGCCCCATTGGTGTTTAGATTATGCAGCTCAACCAATAAATCTTGCATTTCTAGCAACTCGGGCCCGAATGACAGGGCGCGAGCCCAATAAAAAAACAGATTTCTGCCATGACCCGTTTCGCCCCATCTTTCAGCAAGCATCACATTCTTCCTTTTCTCCAGACCGAACAGAAGTGGATATCTTAAATATAGAGGCCCACTCGGAGCCCATGAATCTGTCAAAAAACATACAATGTTGCCCAGCCCCGGAACAACCCAAATCAAGCTTTGTACCTCAACCACAACCTCCTTAATGTCCTCCACCGATTTTGCGACTTGTTTCCATGGACCTACAGTCGTCATTTTCGTAGGTCCATGCTCTCGAGCTACTATGTATACTCCATATTACCTTTCTCCACAACTCCGTATGGTCCACCTTGAACCACCACCACCACTTGGCTAGCATGGCAGTGTTGGCTTCCCGAAGTGACCCGGGCCCCAACCCACCTAACTCCTTTGGCGTTATTACACTTCCATTTAACCTAAGACATCTTTCCATGCTCCGACGTCCCTCCCCAAAGAAACTCCGTCCTTAAACGCTCCAAGCACTTCGTTACTTGACGCGACGCTTTGTAAAGTGAAAAGAAGTATGTCGGTAGAGAGTTTAGGACCGATTTTATTAGCGTAAGCTTGCTCCCAAAAGATAATGTCCCACCCCTCCAAACCAACAATCTTTTTTTTTTAAATCTCCACCATCCGATCGTAATTTTTACATAAGTTCATATTAGCCCCCACATATAACCCCATGTACTTGAACGGGAAGTTACCGGCATTACACTTTAGCACCGTGGCAATGGATTGTACCCGAACCCCACTCACCCGAACCCCAACCCCAAATACATGACTCTTTGATGCATTCACTCGGAGACCCGAGGCAAGGTGAAATCACCGAAGGATCCTTTTTAGATTTAAAGTATTTTGCCACGGCCATTCTCCCAAGAAGACCACGTCATCGGCGTAGAGGAAGTGAGACAAGACGGATGTCCACTTTAAATACCATGCCCTCCTTTTTACCCTTTTTCATCAAAGATATAACTTCATTCAACATCAAGGGACCATCCACTATGCTTATATTCCCCAAAAAGGTTGTTTGCTCTTCGGACACAAGGTTTTGAATTACCGAGTTTAAACAACTCACAAAAAAACTTTGAAATGACCTTATTGATACACCCAATAAGATTAATCGGCCTATACTCCACAAGGCTACCGGGTCATTACACTTTGGTATAAGGGCCAAGAACGACGAAGTACACCCCTCGCTAAAATTTGCATTCCCGAAAAAGTCTTCGATCATCCGCATGGAATCATCTTTAAACACATCCCAACATTTCTTTAGAAATCTAAAGCTTATCCCATCCGGCCCAGGTGCCCGATCCCCCTCACAATCCCAAACCGCCCTACGTACCTCGTCACATGAGAACAGAACCATGAGCAAGTCAGCCTCTAAGTTTGACAAAGTTGCCAAGTTCGGGCCAACCAAGGTCGGCCTAGAAGCCATCGGATCGCTAAATTTGCTCTAAAAAAACCATACGCCTAATCCTTAACCAAAACCGGGTTGGTTACCCACGCCCATCTATTTTCAGCCATTAATATGATTGCAACTAACATTTGCATTTAAAATACCATGAAAATACCTCGTGTTCTCATCTCCATCGACGGCCCACCGTACCCTAGCCTTTTGTTGGATATCCATGCTCCTCCGTTTATCTTCCTCCATGATAAAAGTCTTACATGCTGCTACACGGGATCTTAACTTAAATATTGCATACACATTTTTGAACTTTTAAATAAATTCTCTCCCCCTTAACAAAAAATATCATAACTAATGTTTTATTATCCGAACAAAATCTTAACCATGTGCCAGTTTAACTGGTTAGCTAGCAAAGGAATGATGCAAGGATCGGTTATTTGCCATCTACTTTTTCTTTTTTTTTTCTTGAACGGCTGATTTTATTAAGAAAACGGCTAGCAAGGAGCTAGACAATACAAAAAGAAACCATAAATTACAAAACCTTAAAACTGCACCAATCCGACCATTCTAACAAGTGCATTTTCGCTCTATTTTTCACCCAAAGGAAACTTGTGGATTTTATTTCAGCCAGGAGTCTAGAGATATCCACCCGATTACTGGAGAAAATGACGTCGTTACGTAATTTCCATAGATTCCAGCATGAGATTAATATGATAGCCTGAACCATTTTCTTCATTTTTGCTGGACCTGTGATGTTTTTATGTATCCGGAGCAGATCTTCAATGGTAAAGGCGTAGATGGGAGGTATACCGAGCCAGCTGGACACCATCTGCCAAGTTACTGAGCTGACCAAACTTTCCGCAAATAGATGAAGTGAAGGCACATGATAATCGATCTCCAAAGCCTGTTGGATTCCGTTTTGTACCTCCAAGCCCATTTCGACAATAGACTACAGTTCATATTATACAAGGAATCCAATCCGAGCCCCCCGCTTTTTATCGGTTGTGTTACTCGATCCCAACGTACCCAATGCATCCTTCTTCTTGCCACCGTATCCCCCCACAAAAAAAACCCTTCTTATTTTTTTCTAATTTATTTAGCATCGCAAGGGGTGCTTGGGAAAGAGAGAAGTAATATAAAGGCAACGAATCCAGGACATATTTAATGAGTGTAGTTCTACCCCTGATCGTTAGAGTACTGGCTTTCCAAAGTGAAAGACGAGCTTCAAAAGTTTCGATGACCGGTGTCCAATTATTATACTTGTTCATATTACCACTGTAACACCTGTGCCTCCACGGCCATCAAACAAATACCGAACCAATGAAATATTATATTTCATACTTGGGATTTGTAAAAATATGTGTATCATTTGCACATATCAATTTTTGTTCAATTTCAAACTCTAAATCGCTTTCTGGAAGGTTATACGCGCACCAATGCGTAAATATAACCAGTTTAATGCAACAAACACTCCGGAATAGTGACATTGGCTTAACATACCTTAAATAACCCTTACATAACTTAGAAATAAGTTTTGAAGGCTTTGGTATGGCAAAAACAAGTTAATTCGTCTACAGGGACTAAATTTGACAAACTGCGAAAGTATGCCAATCTGAACTGTAACAGACATTCCGGAACATGACCATAAGTTAAACATACCATAAATATCCTTTACATAGCTTAGAAATAGGCTTTGAGGGGTTCGGTGTGCTAAAATAAACTTTTGGGTCATTCAGGGACTAAAAGCGTCAAAAAGTGCACAAGTTTGCATTTTCACGCATAACTTACGTTCTGAATACATCCGGACATCCAAAAATTTATGTAAGCATGACTATGTTATGCTTTAGTGTTTGGCTTAAGAAAAATCCATTCGTTGCATCATTTGGATCGTTTTTCGCGCTTATGCGCATTCCGTCGTAATTAAGCGAACATCGCGTTCGTACGACCAAACGAACCAACACCCGGCATATTTTTGAGCATGTTTCATGTCCACAATGTTTAGGCATCATTTTAGGGCCTTAAAGTTGGCTTTACGGGCCTTAGAAGTGTCAGAAATGGCTTAAATACACAACAGGGACCAAAACTGTCATTTTTGAAACTTATTTTCTGATCAGAACCCCCATGCGGCCCGCATTAGTTTTGGTGTATCCTGAAGCGGGCCGCCTCAGCCTCTGCAGACCAGATTCAATGTTTAACAGCCTGTTTGCAGCTGTTTTGCACCCCCAATCCCAATTCCAAGTGTCAATTTCCTATGGTGAGTGGCAAATGAGCTACCATAAGGTTCCGACAAGTGTACGGCTTTGATCGTGCCCCCTTTTCCAAGAAACGATCTTAACGGTTCTCCGAATACTATAAATACCCAACCCACTTCACTTCTAAACTCACAAGAATCTGATCCAAAAGACTCTAAGTTGGAACCATTGTTTCATACCTGAGTTATTTGGATCTAGATTAGCATTCGGGGACCCTTCGTAAGTATTCTTTCGTTCTTTTATTGCTTTTCGAGTCTGAAAGTCAAACTTTGTTTGACTTTCTGCATTGACCAGTTTATGGTCAATGCGAAGTTCGTTTGAACTTCGCAACGTGAGTGTAATCACGTTGGTTATAGTCCCTTGGGACTATGCCTACTGATTACCACGTTGTCTAGGGTCGTAGGGTAAGCGATCTAATAAATCGCTTATACCTTCGAACCCGACCCAGTTTGGTCGATCATTAGGATCCGACCAAATACATTAGGTGACCATAGTATATAGGGAATAACCTTCCAAGGTTATACCTTATGGTCACATCGTTTAAGTAGTTGTATGACAGGTAGTTTATATGCCTTAGGTAAATTACCAGAATACCCTTTTCATGTATAATTGGTAATTAAGCATATGTAACCTAAACTTTTGTCACATAACTGATTATGTAACATGTTTAGGCATATAACACTTGTCATAGGACTAGTTAGGCGGTCCGAACGCGTTTCACGCGAACGACGCGTTAAAGTAGCATAAGTTACCTAAACGGGTCGTAATGGGTCGTAAGCACTTAGGTTAGGTTTCATTTAATATGTAGGCTTTGTTAAACCATATGACACGAGTCTCTATACTCGTTTGGTTTACGAACCCTCATTCTATCAGATCTTCCGATTTAGGTCCGGTTTATTGACATAGTTACCTATATTAGGTGCCGTTTGATTCCGTGATCTCTAGCATTGCTTGGTGGTTATCCTAGGACTTCTGAGCAATCTCAAGTGAGTACATAGAACCCCCTCTTTTAAATGTTTTCAAGGTGTTTATGTGAGTACATAGACCCCTCTTTTACTGTTTTCCAAACTGTTTTGGGGTGAAACACATGTGCCTACTTGTTACTTTCATGCTTTTCCTGTTTTCACATCATATACTTCCTATGTTCATTAGTACATTATAGTACATGATTTCATTACATTTTATACTATGTATGTCCATTGTGTGCATACTTAGTACATGGTTCTACATTACATTTCTGCTATGTATGTTAACTGATAGCATGCTAGCACATTGATTTACATGACTTTTCTGCTTTGTATGTTAACTTAGCATACTTAGTACATTTCTTATTCATCACATGCTTACATTTTGGTATGACATTTGGTTTGTTTAAACTATACTATACATTCATTAACACCGATCATGCCGCTCGTTAGTAGGTAGTGGTACCATAGGACTTGACAAATCCCATTCCTGAAATCTCGGGTTTGTTTGGACGTAAGGAATGACCGAATCCGAATACATATTCTTTTGATAACTCATTTTTACATAGTTATCCGACTGTCGCAAGGCTTGGATGTATGAATTTTCACAATACCGCATAAATGTTTATATCAGTATAGCATGCATTTACTACACAAAACATAGCTTTGATTTAAACCAAGTTTTACTTCAATACTTTGTTTTTGTACATTTTTACTTATGGTTTAAGTAGTCTTATTTTACTTACCATACATAACATTTGTTACACATTACTTGACTACTTTTGGACTATTAACATTTGATATGATTTATACAAGGACTTTTGACAATTGGTTTAAACATAGACTTATTACATTGGTGGTTTGTTTAAGTGACTTAAGTAACGAGGCGTATGTAATATGATACAAGCATGGTGGATATGCCGCTGGTACTTCCTATATATAAGTGTTTGTATGGTATTACATATCGTAGCGTTATTTGAATCATTTCAGTTTATGACATATAACATTTTATACAAATAACATATTTTTCACAATACATTGTTTTACAAACAACTTAACTTATACAAACTCATTTTTACATGGTATTCATTTAACCATGCATTATTCTCTTATTTATACGTATCATCTGAACTTATTGTTTTTCAAATGATTTACAAAGACAAAGCAAATTACAAGGTTCATGACTAAACATTTTCTTAAACAGAAGTCATGAATCTTATTTTCACAAAACCTATGTACTCGCCGGCATTTTTATGCTGACGTACCTATTTTCACATGTGTTTCAGGAAATGAAGCATAGGATTGATCAAGATACACTTAGGCGGACATGGGCCTTAGTGACAATAAAAGATGCAAGACTAGTTAATTATGTTGTATTTCTTTGTTTATTAAGACATTGTAACACTTTTAATCAATAAAACGAAACTTCAATTGCCATGGATTTGAAACAATTAATTCTGTTACAACACTCCCCGACATTTCCGCCACGTTTTGTATGTTCCACGTGGTCGGGGTGTGACAGAAAAGATGGTATCAGAGCTCATGGTTATAGGAAATTAGGTTATTAGTAATACTTTGACCTAGTCTATAACCTTCTTAGGACCTTAACGCGAGTTTACCTGCGTTTAGTCATAAAACAATACCGTCACCTATCCTTAGGCGACGACCACAACAAGAACACAAATTTCAAAACCGCTTTGAAAACTAATCATCTGTTCTAGGATGATTGATTACTAGGTTTTGAACCCTCTATTGTAAAGTTTTGAACCCTCTATTGTAAGGTTTTGAACTCTCTGTTATATGGTATTGAACCCCTTTGAATTTTCAAAATCTCGTCAAAGTTTGGGTCTTATAATGTGAACATGTGCAAACTGGAAGGGTGAATGCCTGTATTCTGGGTTTTCTGTCTAGGCAAGCACTTCGTATATATCTCATCAGACGCGAGACCAGTTGTGCTTACCTGGGAATTCTTGGGATGAGTGTTCACTTATAGGCGAGCATGCCTTCAGTGATACATTAATAAGACCTGTTTACTTTGATTAGTCACCGTCTCATTTGTTTGCCTTAGGTAACAAACAAATGATCGCAATTTCTATGCGTTGTCATTTTGTTTTATTTGTCTAATAATCTTTCACTTGTTTCTTCCTATGTCTTTCATTTTCTTCAAGAATGTCTCTTCCTCTCAGCACTGGTCAAATGTCCGAGCGAACAGCCAAATTTGTCCAGCAAATAGGCGAAGTGATTCAAAAGACTGTGGATTTAGGCATTGCCATGGCTCGTCTCGAAAATGAAGCCTCTCGTCTCGACAATGAAGCCACTCAAGAGCCACCAAAGGAAGCAGAAGTCAAGCCAGCACCAAAATCAAGGAAGCGTAAGGCTTCAAGGAAACCCGCAGCGGTTACACCTAATCAAGCGGGACCTAGCCATGTGGCAAGGCCACCAGCTAGGAAGCCATACATAGGAACTGCCCCTTTGTGCAACCAATGTAGCCTTCATCATCAGGCTAGTGTGAAGTGCCGCAAATGCCATATTTGTGGACTTATAGGTCATACGGCAAGGGTTTGCCCAACTACAGCAGTACCAAATCAAGCAGGACCCATCCGGGTGGTAGCACAACCTGCTAAGAAGCAATACAAGGGAACGGCGCCATTTTGCGACAAATGTAATGGGCATCACCAAGCTCACTTACAGTGTCATCTGTGTGCATCGTGCGGGCGACTCGGTCACCTGGCAAATGTTTGTCGTTGTAACCCGAACCAAGGTGGTCCAAACCAACCACAAGCCAACTCTGCTCAAGCTCGTTTCTCACCAGGGTCTTGCTACAACTGTGGCGAGATGGGCCATTTCCTAAGGGATTGCCCAAAGCTTGCTAATGCAAATCCAACCCACGGATGAGCAGTTGGCTGACTAGAAGATGTTGCTGTCTTATGCTTTTGTTCTTTTGTTTCCTTGTAATGTGAAACAATCTGTTTTGTTTATAAATAAATCGTTGTTCACAAATTCTGATATACAAGTATAGTTACATGTGTGTATGATTTTCCTATGATACCTGCATTAAGGAACTATGTTCCTTACAAACTACTCTCGTGATTTCTCTCTTTCAAATGATCGCTCATGATTCTCTAAAAAATTTTAAGTACTCGTTTCACTCTAGGAAACAAAGTACAGAAAATAAGGGGACATTATGAGTAATCATGCTTCTGCACATCTGTGCCTTTAAATCCTTGGTTAGATAACTAAGGGTATTATCAAATCTCATACCCATTACGTTTTGATTTTTCAACATACACAGTACAAGTATTTCAAAACAATCTTCATGATCTCAAAACATTTCATATAGTTTGAAAACAATTTTTCTAGATGCATTGTCTATGTTATTTCAAAAACATTGGCCATGTTATCAAAACCAACCTTCCTAATTTCAAAATATTTCATATAGTCTGAAGACGATATTAACACAATACATTTTTGATCAAGTGCATGATTTCGAAAAGCATCATTCATGTTTTTCAAAAACCTTATACATAATTTCAAAAATTCATCTCGCATGATTTTAAAACATTTTTGTAAATATATCTATCTAATACACCTACTTTATGATTTCAAAAGTATTATATATAAGGTTTCAAAAACGTTAAACACATTTTTCTTAAAAGAACCCCATGCATAGTTTTCAAAAATATTTTCCCTCATACATTGACTTAACCTTCAAATTCTGCTTCATATGTCGCCTTGACATATCAAGCATCTCAAACTTCATAAGCATTCTTACTTCATGTTTTAACATAAGCACATCAAGTGCAAGGTTTCAAAACATCTTAAACTTCTAAAAATCCATATGGGATCTCTTTATCTTCACATTTAGATCCTTGTGGATGATTAACATTCAAATCAGAATCCTTAATTGGATTCCTTTTGTACCTGAATTCGAACATTTCGGTTCCTTATAATCGAAATCGAATTTCTCTTTTAAAAAAAAAAAATCTTTCTATCTTTATAGATAGATTCTTGTAAATGTTTAAAGTGCCAAATGAAATCCACGAGATGGATTTCTAGTGTGCTTTAAATACATGTGCTCTGTTAGCAGAACAAACTTCTAGTTAAACAATTTGGTGGTTATGTGACTATGTGTTTATGCATCTTATGTTTTCTTTTATGCATTTTTGTGTTTTTGTATACTCTGGATATTCGTTATCCAAATCCTCGTAGAATCTTTCATATCTTCATATGAGGGATTCGTAGCAGGATATTCAAAAGGCACTACCTTAAATCCTTAATGGGCTTCTATGTAATAGTTAAAACCCTTGGATTATATAGTACCACTCCATGATTCATAAGAGACCCTTTAGTGGTCTAGTAAAAAAGATTGATTCACAATTTGGTTAAAGAACGACATCTAGTGATGTAGCTGAACAGACTCCTTGATAGTCTATTTAGATCATTTATTGATTTAATTAAAAGGACTCTATGGTGGCCTAGTCACACTCATCACAGGCTTGTTCATTGGTTTTCCTCTACACATTATAAAATAGACTGTGTGAACTATGCAAGGAATTGTCTAATTATGGACGCGTACATAATTATGAGATTCAGTGCACGGTAACCACAGTAAGATTTATTATGTGTAAGAACCGATAGTGACAACAATAACAAAATGAGAACGATGTAATGGAGGTATGGTGGACGCACCAATGGCGCTTTATATACTTGTATATAAGTGTCCCTCTTACATTGCAAGCATAATGTTATTAAGGTTACTAGAAGTTCAGAACCCTAACCAATATTGTTCGATCTTTTCAACTTCATGTTTTCAAGCTCTCACAAGTTTCCTCTAAATAAATTTCGGGACGAAATTTCCTAAAGTAGGGGAGACTGTAACACCTGTGCCTCCATGGCCATCAAACAAATACCGAACCAATGAAATATTATATTTCATACTTGGGATTTGTAAAAATATGTGTATCATTTGCACATATCAATTTTTGTTCAATTTCAAACTCTAAATCGCTTTCTGGAAGGTTATACGCGCACCAATGCGTAAATATAACCAGTTTAATGCAACAAACACTCCGGAATAGTGACATTGGCTTAACATACCTTAAACAACCCTTACATAACTTAGAAATAAGTTTTGAAGGCTTTGGTATGGCAAAAACAAGTTAATTCGTCTACAGGGACTAAATTTGACAAACTGCGAAAGTATGCCAATCTGAACTGTAACAGACATTCTGGAACATGACCATAAGTTAAACATACCATAAATATCCTTTACATATCTTAGAAATAGGCTTTGAGGGGTTCGGTGTGCTAAAATAAACTTTTGGGTCATTCAGGGACTAAAAGCGTCAAAAAGTGCACAAGTTTGCATTTTCACGCATAACTTACGTTCTGAATACATCCGGACATCCAAAAATTTATGTAAGCATGACTATATTATGCTTTAGTGTTTGGCTTAAGAAAAATCCATTCGTTGCGTCATTTGGATCGTTTTTCATTTAACCATGCATTATTCTCTTATTTATACGTATCATCTGAACTTATTATTTTTCAAATGATTTACAAAGACAAAGAAAATTACAAGGTTCATGACTAAACATTTTCTTAAACAGAAGTCATGAATCTTATTTTCACAAAACCTATGTACTCGCCGGCATTTTTATGCTGACGTACCTATTTTCACATGTGTTTCAGGAAATGAAGCATAGGATTGATCAAGATACACTTAGGCGGACATGGGCCTTAGTGACAATAAAAGATGCAAGACTAGTTAATTATGTTGTATTTCTTTGTTTATTAAGACATTGTAACACTTTTAATCAATAAAACGAAACTTCAATTGCCATGGATTTGAAACAATTAATTCTGTTACAACACTCCCCGACATTTCCGCCACGTTTTGTATGTTCCACGTGGTCGGGGTGTGACAACCACCTACCTTGAGGCCGAGATACATGTAAGGAATAGATCCAGACTTGCACCCAAGCCGACTTGCCTTGTATTCGCACTCGTCAGAGGTAGTTCCCACTCCATAAAGACATGACTTATGGAGGTTGATTTTTAGTCCAGAGACTAGAAAAAAGCACCTCATAAATCTCCTAATATTGAAGATGTTTTCCTCCTCCCATGCACCCAAAAGCCTAACATCATATTAGCAATGGAAGCTCTTTCCAGTTTCATGACAAGCTTCCATCGCCATCTACTTTTTCTAGGTATCTAAAAAGCAGGATGTTTATTTGTGTTCTATCAAAATAAATTTTAAATAATATTTTTTTACATTTAAATTCCATGTAACCATACGCCTATAGGGGAAAGTTCTTGTACAAATAATCTTAACATACTAAACATACAAATTGAAGGAAAAGTCAAAAGACAAGGTGACATTTTTGTAATTATCTATAACTATCAAAGTTACTCTACAAATGTATCTAAAAAACCTAAAAAAACTTAACCCCCCCCCCCAAAACCTAAACCCCCCCCACCCCCAAAAACCTAAAAAAAACCTACCCCCCCCCCCCCCCAAAAAAAAAAAAAACCTAAAAATAACCTAACCCCCCACCCATCCCCCAAAAACCTAAAAAAAAAACCTAACCCACCCCCCCCCCCCCAAAAAAAAAAAAAACCTAACCCCCCTCCCCCAAAAACCTAAACCACCCCCCCCCCCACCCCACCCCACCCAAGCTAAAATGCTAAACCCCCAAAAAACCTAAAAAAACAAAAAAAAACAGACAAAATAATTTTTTTTAATATTTTTTTTATAAAAAAATCGCTACTTTTAGTAGCAAATTTTTTTAACAAAAAGTAGCGATTTTTTATAAAAATATTATAAAAAATTGTGTTTTTTAGGTATTTTTGGTTAAGTTCACATTTGTATAGTAACTTTGATAGTTTGTGGTAATTACAAAAATGTCACCTTGTCTTTTTGACTTTTCCTTCAATTTATATGTTTAGTATGTTAAGTTTATTTGTATTTGATATTTTGCCTACGCTTATAATATCATTTTTTTCTGAAGAGCAAATACGATATCACTGGACCTATAAGTTAGTAATTGTTTGATCAATAAACTATAATAAACGAGTAACTAAATCCGTAAGAAACCACTGGCTCCCAGCCCAATGGCCAGCAACAATGAAGGATAGGATTTGGGGCTTTTGGCGCCGGTTCGATCCTGAGGAGCGCCCGAGTTTTCAATTACAGTGCATTTACTCCGGAGAGTGTCAGCTCCTGTGGAGGGTGCAACTCCTGTCTTGGCAGGGGGCTGGAAATTTTCTCGGGGGACGCCAAGCCAAACTCTAATGCACCAAGCGTGGACCCGGTTAAGACAACATAGTCTTGGTTGCGGGAGTGGGGCGATGGTAGCTACCGATTTATAGGTAGTAGCGGCCTTGCCGTCTGTTGTGCAAGTCGCCGTCCAAAAAAAAAAAACTAAATCCGTAAGATGTCGGTATCCGGTTTAACTAGACTAAATGACAAATCCCTTACGGTTTTTAAGACAATGGATATTTCAATAAAAAATTAAACGGCTAATTTTTTTTAATCTGGTCTTCTTTGTGACTTGAATCCAAAGCTTTTTTCTCTTAAACCTAAGAGTAAAATCCACGGATAGTCCCTATGGTTTGGTGAAATTTTACCTTTAGTCCCTAACTTTTTAAAATTACATTTTTAGTCCATGTGATTTGATAAGTTGTTACTCGGATAGTCCCCAAATCGGATGAAGGTAGTTTTTCTGGTTAAGTTGGTGTGAAATGACAAGGACTATCCAAGTAACAACTTGTCAAACCACAAGGACTATCCGAGTAACCTTCATCCGCTTTAGGGACTATCCGAGTAACAACTTGTTAAAACACCGGAACTAAGAGTGTAATTCTGAAAAGTTGGGGACTAAAGGTGAAATTTCACCAAACCACAGGGACTATCCGTGTATTTTACTCTAAACCTAATTGTTTAAAGAATTTGTCTTTACCAATGTTGGTGCATACATCTGTCGACTTCGTCTTGTATCGAGTCTTAGATTAGATATGTCAGATTATGGCATGTTGTACGAGAAAATGTCAAAATTTAGGTTGTATAGGTGCTGATTCCGCTCCAAACAGCACATGCATGTGATTCCGCCCGAAATGGTTTCGAGCGAAATCAGCATGTTGCTGATTTCGCTCCAAATGGTTCTGGTGTCATTCTGGGCGAAATCAAGACCCTATATATAGGTGTCTCAGGAGCGAAATCAGTGTGTGTGTCCTTGTTTCCGGTACCGAACTGTTGCCGAAGTGCCGTTTGACTGTAATCTTTATAATATCATCAATACAAGGCAGATTTAAGTATTACAAGTTGTTTTTACAAGTCCGTTTCTTATTTTCCGCATCTGAAACGGATAAGAGCTCATCAAATTGACTCGTTTGGGTCAGCACGCGATCCTACAAGTGGTATCAGAGCTCAGGACGAGGAGTTCTTGCCAAAACAGCTTCATTTTCTTTATTCTACACCTTCTTTCATTAATTAAGATAGTTTTAACGGTCAGAATCAGTTCAAATTTGCACATCTTGCTCGGAATCTTGTATTAACAAAGCCTTAGAAGTTTCAAGTCCA